>JALAZF010000488.1:1877500-2310000 GCA_022829125.1 Lathyrus tuberosus | reverse complement strand
TAAAACACACAAGATAACATAACAAGTCAAATATAACCCATATACTAGTTCACACATAAACCGTCACTCTCGGTTCCCTCCGATTCATTTAATCGGGTATCAAAATCCATACTTTTCTCTTTTATCCCGTAGGATACTATTACAGTTTTGTAACGGCTATCGCTATGCCGTAATCGGACTTATGATCCAAAAGATATGGATTCACACATATCACATAACATTGTTTTCATTTGTAACGGCTATCGCTATGCCTTCATAGCTTTCTAATGACACCAAGAACGTCCCGATCCGAGTTACGGGTCGAAAGTTATGAAGGAAACAAAACTTCACAAACTCTCATGTTCGCTAGGCGAATCCCCAGCGAGCATTCGCTTTTACCTTCGCTGAGCGAAGCTCCAGGCGAATCGACGAACATACCAGAATAGACACAAAGTTCGCTAGGCGAACCTTCGCCTTGCCGTTCGCTTCTCGGACCTCTGGGCGAACCAAGGCAGAACCAAACAGAACTGAAAAAAACACAATGTTCGCTAGGTGAACGACGTTGGCGAACATTCGCTGACCTTCGCTGCCGGGTTCGCTAGGCGAAACCTCAAAACCATTCGCTGCGCTTCGCCCCAGGTTCGCTAGGCGAACCCTGCGAAACCCAGAAATTCAGCAGCGCTGTTATGGGTCCAACAACAACATTCTTCAACCAAAATCACTTCCAAGTCACACCATAGCAATCAAAACGTATTCCAATCATAATAACAAGTATACCCGATTATATTAATCGGTTTATTTCACGTTTTATCCGTTAGATTCCATTTTCTCTCAAATCTAACATAAGTTCCAAACTTCTATTTCTAGAACTTAGAGTGTCTAACTAGAACCCACCTGGTAATCGAAGAGGAGTTTGAAGAAGATAATCCAAGCTTTTCTCTCTTTTTCCTCTTCTCTTCCCTTCTCTTCTTCCTCTTACTATCTTCTTCTTCTTTTCTCCCTTTTCTTTTTCTTTCTAAATATATATATATATATATATATATATATATATATATATATATATATATATATATATATATATATATATATATATATATATATATATATATATATATATAATATAATCCAATAGAGCAAAATATCTCCAATTGATATTTTGTCGTTTCAACCAAGTGATCAATTATTAGAGTTACCATTACATCATCTCTTAAACTAATAATTATTGATCTCTACAGAGTTCATTAGTTGTTGTATTGCTTCCAATTGACAATACTTAAAGTACTTAGAGGATCCCATTAATCCAATTATCCAAAGATAGAGTACATAGATGCTCATCTGATCTGATCTGGTATCTAATTGAGCATTTAAATAATACGGGGTATTACAATATATATATATATATATATATATATATATATATATATATATATATATATATAACATTTAAAAATAAATAAATAATGTAAAGTGATAAAATTTATAAAATAGTTTGATGAATCGATTAAATATTTATAATAATTTACAAGTTGTGGTATTTATATTGTGTTGGCACTAAGGGTGGCAAAACGGGTTGTGACCTCCCGGGCCGGCCAGCACATCCACTTAAAAATGGCGTGTTGGGTTGGGATTTTGGGCCCACTGCCCTCCAAAACCCGCCACCCGCCAAAGCTTGCCACCCGCCAAAGCCTGCCGCACCTATTCGTTTAGCTTGTCTCACCTTAAATCCGTCATTTTTTAGTTAATTCTAGTAATTTCAATTCTTGATGGTTTTATTTTGTACATTTATTCGAGAATATATGCAATATTTTTTGAAGTAAAATTGTTAAAAAGATGCTTTGTAAAAATTGTTCTAAAAAATAAGTGAAAATTTTATTTAAAATATAAAAACAAGCCTATAATCTATTAAAAAATGAAAAAATAAATTTTAAAAAAAAGTTGGCGGGCAAGCCCGCCACCCGCCAACGTGCCATCTTGGCTGGGCGAGTTAGATTTTTAAACCCATTTTCACTAGGCGGGCTTGCCCGTCCCGCCTTTTTTTTGGCGGGCTTAAAGCGGGGCGGGCGGCCCGTTTTGCCACCCCTAGTTGGCACTATTCTTAATTTGCACTTTTTTTAGGTTATGGGTGCATAATATTCTCCCTCTTAGGTTATGGACGCTATTAGCATAAAACGTGATCATAATCGTTTATTTTGTTGATTTTATCCGGTGTGTAATTTGATTTGAGGTATAGACATGATTAAATATTATTTGTCTCTATAAAATTATCAAGTTTTATATATTTTTCCTCATATGCATAAAAAACTATACTTTTTATTTTTCATAAATTATTCTATATATATAGGGTTCGTATCCTATGAGAATGTTATTTTTATGTGAGAACATAAGAATGAATTTGAATCATTAGATTTTAAAATAAATGGTGGAGATTATGTGTGGTTTTTGTTTTTTTTTCTCTCCTCCATTAATAAAATAAATGATAGAGGAGAGAGAAAAAAAACTAACACATAATCTCCACCATTCATTTTAAAATCTAATGGTTCAGATTCATTCTCACATAAAAATGAGATTCTCTTATGATACGTTCCATATATATATATATATATATATATATATATATATATATATATATATATATATATATATATATATATATATAATATTCAATTTTGTTAAGTGAGTATATTATAAATTAAGGTTTGCTATATAATTTATATATTTATATATATATATATATATATTATACTTTTTAATTTTCATAAGTTATTTTATATATAGGCTCTGTTTGGTAAAACTAGTTGATAGTTGATAAGCTAGCTGGTAGCTGATAAGTGATGACTAATGATTGATAGTTTATAGCTGATAGCTTATAGCTGATGACTTTTAATTGAAAAACAATAAAATTTGTTTTGGTTTTGGGAGAACTAAAAGGGAAATTGATAGTCTCCAGAGAAACTTCACCACATGAAAGCATCAAATCAGTTGTCAGCCATCTTGGCTCCTCACCAAAAGCGATATAGCTTTTCAGGGATCTACTCGATGTAATCCCCAGCAGTGAATCTTTCAAGCCCAATAGGAGCAACCATGCTCCCTAGTCATCTATGGCTTGTTCAAGTCTAAGGAGCCGAGTAGTCCAAACATTCTCACCATCCCCGTAAAACTCAAAGTCTAATCCATTATTGGCGACTACCCAAAAGTCCACACTCGTTGGCACCTTCGAATCTACCCTTTAAAGTCCAGTTCTCATTGACAACCACCAAAAGTCTACCGTTGTTAGCATCCTCATGAAACCTGAAAGCCCAATTTATTGGCAAACACAAAATAACCAAAGTTCAAGTTCATTCGGCAATTACCAAATTCAATCCCTGGTGATACCCTCGACAAGAAAACTTATACCCAGCGCGCCCGATCATTTGCATCGTCATGTGCATGACATGCTAGCATAACATTACATAATCATATCAAGCACTATTATATCTTGTGCATTCATACGTGCATTAGATTCCCTAGCAGTTGCATCTTAGTATGTGTTTCAGTGCATCATGCAATGCATGGCATATCCATCTCTCAAGTAATAAATAATTAAAAAAATAATTTTAAAGTAATAAAAAAATCAATATAATGAGTCAAAATATTTCATTAATAACAAAATGGAATATAAATTGAATTGTGATTTTTTTTGGTAAAAATAATGACAAATCTTTCTTATTCCCTCAACGAAAACACAATTATTTTAATTTAAATCATAATAATATAAAGGATAAAAATGGGTTTTTGATAAAATAGTGTCCTACCCTCTTATTTTTCTTATATTAAGCAAGTTGTGGCTTCATGGATTTTTCTCAAGATCATCATGTAGCTTAGGCCATGATCCTCTAAAATCTAGGGTATGGAGGTCTTGTTTGTGCTCAGTGTAACTACAGGCTTTGCAAGTGTGTTGAATTCAAGTGGAGCTAAGAGGAAAGATGTATCCTCATTCTCGTGGATGACTAGCCATGACATGATTAATTGGTTTCAAGTGGGTTTAAAGCCATATGATGTTTTGTTCTCAAATCATAACATTAGTCATGTGATTTCTCAATTCCAAGACATGGACGTAATTTGTTGCAAGATGGTTTCTAAGCTATTATTCAAGTTGTTTTAAGGCATGTGTGAATTGCCTTAAAATATAATGGGATTATTGGTACAAGTCATGATTTTGTGATCCAAATTTGTTTGAGTTACAAGTGCAAGGAGTCAAACCTTGAGTTAATTTATTACAAATAATTTGAAGCAATTTCAAGACCGTGTTTCGACCTTTTGTTCAATGGTTGTCGCGAAGCCACATGGAATTTGAGTTAAGGTCGTCTCAAGACCAACTCAAGTCAAGTTTTTTCACAATTTATTACAAGAATGCTCAAAGCCAAGAATAGGCCAAATACATTGAGTTATTTCATTAACCAAATCTTGTGCTACTACTTATTCCAAGGAAGGCCGTGTGATTTCATAAAGCCATTTTACAAAAATTAATCACACGATCATGAACCATGATTCTTATTCAGTCAATTTTCCATTTTCAAGTATCCTACCAATACAAATAGAAGTTTCAAAAGGATTGAAGGTGTAGATGCATTGAACAAGCAAAAAGATCACTAATTTTACTTGGAAGTCTTGTCATGAATAAAATTTCACAAAGTCTTCAAGTTGATGATTAAAGGCCTAAAGACTTTCCAAATCATGTTTTAATTTTGCAAGTCATGGTGGGATTAGTTTCAAGTTGGGATCCTAATGTCCACAAATGTTACAACAGCAGCAGATTGCAAGTCATATTGATTCACTACAATTTGTATCATAATCCAAACAAAATACCATCATAAAGTTTAAATCATTAGGAAATCAACACTTGAAATTACAAAGGTGACCAAGTTATTACATTGCAAATGAGAACAAGCGTTGGTACATGGATTCAAGTGTGGTCACGCTATACAAATAACTCTACAAGTCCCACAAAACCTAAATCTGCTAGTCACTGCTAAGCCTAAGACAAGAAAAATTAAGGATCAAATTTCATGTTGTTGTTCCAAATACAAGTAGTTGCGGTCCTTTCATTTTCATCCTTCATGATGAATGGTCCCATTCCAAGCTTCAAGGAAGCATGGATTTTCCCCTTCACCCAAGCCTTCATCATTCAAATCTTCACCTATGCAAAGTTGCTCAAATTAATGTACCATGAAAAAAGTAGGAAAGATCAATACCAAAAATGAACAATTATTGAGTACACAATGCTAAGTCAAGACAACTTCATGTACAACACAAACAAGTCAAAATTACAAGCACAATCAAACAGCCAGACAAATTCAGAGCAGAACGCAGAGGTTCAGAAGTGCAGTAGACAGAGAGATTTCATATTTTGGACAAAAAAACAAATCCTGAACCTAAGAAAGTAATAACAGAGCATAAACAAAAAGGCAGATTCAGAGCAGAATGTAACAGGTTACACGAGAATAGCAAAAACACTCACCAACCAATTTGATACTTCTGTTCTATCCCTTGAATATCGGATGTTCACATCACAAACCCTATAAATTCTGTTATAAAACCATGTTTCATCATCAAGAAGAGGGGGCGATTTGAAAAGAATAGAAAAAAAAACCTAACTAAGTTCTGCTAACATCAAACCCCAACCCTCACCAAAGCTCGAAATTCCTAAAGCTTCTTAGAGTTTTGCACTGAAACTCTAAGATAGTGAGCTTAGCCATCATTTCTATAATAAATAATCAAAAAGAAAAGCGGCACACGGAGAAAGAAGAAGAAGACGCGAAAAGTAAAATGAGTGAGAAGAACGAGACACGTTACCTCGCCGGATTTACCATCGGACTAGCTCCGATCTTGTAAGTCCCTTCTTTTTCAACTTGATTCCCACTCGCATTGTTGCATTGATCCTTGGCCTAATTGCTTGAGTCGATGCTCTGTTGTCGGTAGAACCTTGATTAAAATTTTAGGTTTTTTTTTGTGAGTTGTGATTTGGGTGTTCTAGGGTTTCGTTTACCAAAATAAAGGGGAGTTTGTGTTCTGTATTTTTGTTTAGTGGTAGTGGTCCGCCGGAGAAGACAGTGGCGTCGCCGCTGGCCGCCATGCTTCTCCAGCCATGAGAGTCTTTGAGATGAGAGAGTAGGACTCGGATGAGTCTAAGAGAGAGAGATGAGATAACAAAATGAAAAAGGGTAATGAGAGGCTTGGAATGCATATGCGTTGAATAAGAGAATTTGTTAATTGACTAGTGTTTTAAGTACATTAAACTGTAATTAATTACTGTCAAACTTTTGGATTTTCAAATTAAAAAACAAAACAACTGATATACCTTTTGATGCCACGCGGTGCCTCTTGTGGATTTCAAAAAGTTTCTTTTATTGTTGCTTACAGTTGGCGTCATTTTTCAAAGCAAAATTAAAAAGCAGTCTTTATTGAATATTAAGACTCATTCAAATCATATCTTTTTTTTTCAATGGTCTATTTAATTCACTGATATGGGAAGGCTTTTGGTCTGTCACGCGTTTTACTATGGAAGAGGTTGAGGCAGTTGCCTCCCTCAATTCCTTTCTACCCGCCGCGTTAGGTAATTGGGAAAGGGTTTGGGTCTCTGGCCCAACCCGACTTGGTTGATGGTTATGCCATTTTGGGTCGGTTCATACCATAGTGGTCTGTGTTAAAGTCCACATCCAGTCTTAATTTAAGGTTTAACCTAGTTTTTTTATATATTAAAATGCTTAGTTAGTAATTAAGATAATGTTAGTAATAGTTAATTAAGGTTATTACTAATTTTATTTTGTGCTAATCATTGTTTTAAGATGCGTTAAAATTTCTGAAGTCCCAATTATAATTACCCTAATACATTTTATCTAATACTTAAATAACATTTTACTTAATTGAATCTTAGCTAATTATTTAGTTTCTTAAGATAATTAAACTATTTCCTAATTAATTACGAAAGTAGTGGGCTCTTGCTCTTGGGGTCTAGCACTCCTTGGGTCCTTGAATGAATGCTCTTGAGGCGCACGCTTTGAGTTGTGTTCATTTCGTCTTTCGTTTATTAAAGAGTACTTAAAACAATTAATCTTTGCTTAATCAAAAAATAAATTAACCTTTACAATGATTTAATTAAATTAAAAAACATAATCCATTTACATCTTAATCATTTTAAAACACTCAAAATATCTAATCTTAATCAAAACACTTAACGCTTAAAAATACAATCTTTTTTTTTTAATTAAAATACTTAACCTTTAGAACACTTTCTTAACTTAAAAATCATAATTCAAATCTTAAAACATTTACTTAATCTTTTACAAATATTCTCTTAACTAAAATTAAAATCATAATCTACTTTGAAATACTTAAAATATTTTCTTAATTAAGGTCTTTCTAATTAATATTTCTAAACCTTTTCCTAACTTATTATGGAAGTAGTGGGCTTTTGGGGTCCAGCACTCCTTGGGTCCTTAAACAAACGTTCTTGAGGCGCACGCCTTGAGTTGTGTTCGTTTCGATCTTCCATTTCTAAAATACTTAATCATCTTTAAAACTTTCAATTCATTCAAACCCGAATCCGATTAGTACGTCTAATTAAAATGCTCTAATCAAAACAAAATCTTTTTCCTAATTAGATTATGAAAGTAGTGGACTCTTGAGGTCTAGTACTTCTTGGGCGCTTGAATGAATGCTCTTGAGGCGCACGCTTTGGGTTGTGTTCATTCCGATCTTTCGTTCCTAAAACATTTGCCATAATTACGTGGACAAAGAAGCCCATTGTCCAATAAACACGATTTCACAATTAATAGAATGAAAAAGGTGTCGTTGAAATCTAGCATCTCAGTAATGCCCCAATTAAGTGGTTGCGAGGCCGACGTCTCGTTTATCGAATAATCGTCATTCTTCCTCTAAAATACTTAACAAACCAAATCGAACCTCGTCTTCTCGCCCCCGCGCGACCTAAACCCTGAAACATACGCAAATAAAAAAAAATTTCTCAATCAAATCTTTAACACACATAATCCAACTCAAACAACTTTTCATAAAGAACATTGTTTAGTCCATTCTTCCGCGCATATAAACTAGTGTCTCAGCCTCCCCTAGCGAGCAGACAAGCCAACGTTTAGTAGTTAGAATGTGAACTAAACACTCGTTCATAAGAGACATCAACCAACCGTAGTCCTACGAACTACGAATGCTCTGACTTTCCCATTGCACGAGGGAATACGTAGGCACAAGGGTTCTAATCCTTGCCGAGCACCCTAATAAAAAACCACCCATTCCCCCCTTAGAAATCAATATTACCTTAGAAGATAACAAACAAACCTAACCAACTTTCTCACGAATCGAATCAAGAGGTTCCCGTTGAGTACAACGGACGTAGAGGGTACTAATACCTTCCCGCTTGCGTAACCGACTCCCGAACCTAGAATTTTTTTACGGTGACCATTTTCTTATCCTTTAAAGGTTTTATCGATATTTTCCTATTTCTTCCCTGGAATGAATAAAGTTCGGTGGCGACTTTGTTTCAAACAGTTTTTTCCGCGTCCATCGCGAGGATCGTATTTTTCGAGGTACGACAGATGGCGACTCTGCTGGGGACTGGATATTCCCTATTCTAGAGAGAGTTAATCCTAACTTGACTCGATTCGAGAGTGTTAGCTTCGCTTGTTTTATTTCTTGTTGTTTTCTCCTATTACTTCTTTATTTGCTTTGTGTTGCTTTCTTTTTATTATATGTTGTTTATCATACTTGTCTGTTGGATCTTGGGATGATATCACAAGTAAGGCTCTATACCCGAGTCTTGGAAAAAGAAGAGAGAACACCTAGTTTAGATTTTGGAAGTAATTAGTGTTAGTCCCCAAGGACTCGCTCCTTGTGTGCCTAGCATGAAAGCTTCCCCTAGAGTAGACCTTTTCGTAGATCTTGTTGTAACGCAGCTAGCCTGTCGCACGACTTGATTCATGAAGGGTCCGTGACTCTAGGAACCACTCTTAGCACCAGTTTCTATCTTGGTGGTCGTTAGTGTGAGTCTCTGAGGACTCGCTTCTCGTGGGCCTAGCATGAAGACTACACTCAGGATAGACCTTTTCGTATCCCCGTCATAATGCAGCTAGCCTGTTGCATGATGTTGATACGATTAGTATCCCTGATCCTGGGAACCTTATCCATCAACGTATGAGCTATCCTGTGAGGGGGTTTATGGGTAAAGAATCTAGAACTATCCCTAAAGCCTACCTGTTAGGAGGGTTGGGAGCTTACGTATGATAACCTGGATCCAACATCATGCATTCATAATCATTCGCATATACATCATGACTTACAAAAGAAAACTTTTATTTTCAAGGAATCATTTGTATCGACTGTTTATCTTGCATTCAAGGATTACCATGGATTCAGGAAAAAGGATAACTCTGCAGCTGAAAGCTACCATGCCAGATACTACCGTTGTAATGAACTGTTTGAAAGAAATGCCTCCTCTCTTCAAGAAAACTCTAGTAGGAAGATTTGGTCAGGTTCTTGATACCTTTTCTATCAATGTGCAAGTTCCTTTCGTTACGGCTCTAGCACAGTTTTATGACCCACCGATGAGAAGCTTTCTATTCCAAGATTTCTACTTGACTCCTGCCATTGAAGAATTTGAAGGAGTTTTGGGTTTCTCCGTGAAGGGTAAGGCACCCTACACTATGATTGGTCAAACACCTGAGAAAGAAGAATTAGCTGAGGCCCTCCAAATTCCTATTTCAACGGTCAAGACTGGTTGGAAAAAGAGAGAAGATTTCTTTGGTTTTCGAAGCACTTTTCTGGAAAAAGAAGCAATAAAGTTTTTGAAGAATAAGCAATGGGATGCTCTGGTGAATGTATTGGCTCTCCTTATATATGGGCTTGTACTCTTCCCCACTTTTGAAGAATTCATTGACTCTGCTGCCATCAGCGTGTTTTGGGTTGTTTGGAAGAAAGGACAAAGCCCGGTTCATCCACTCTTAGCTGACATCTTCTATAACCTCATCTCCGCCATGAAAGGAAGGGTTCAGTGCTGACATTCTGTATTCCTCTCCTATATAAATGGCTCACTTCACACGTGCTCAAGCGCCATACCATCGTCCCTGATTTGGATAGCGGGGAATGGGCTCAGTTGCTAGTGTCCCTCTCCGAAATGAATATCACATGGTATCCCAACAAGCTGGATGTCGATGAGATCATTATGAGTTGTGGGAGCTTTGGTAATGTGCCGCTGATTGGGTCAAAAGGTTGTATAAGCTACAATCCCATACTGGCTATACGACAGTTTGAATACCCTATGTTGAGAAAGCCTGAAGACAAAGAGTTGGAAGAAATGATTCTTCATGACATGGGTACTAAAGATCCTTCACTCCTTTGTAAGATTGTACGCTCCTGGCAGAAGATTCATACTAAGGGGTCCGAGTTGAGGAAAAGGGATGGAACACCTAGGGTGTCGTATCAGCCATGGGTTCTGGAGAGGATTAAAATGGTCAAACTTCCTTTCTCCATTGAGGCTCCTCCTAGGCCCGCTAGCCCACAGCCTGTGCCCGTCTCTTGGGAAGAGGTGGAAGGTCTTAGAGCTAAAATAGCTCAACTTGGGAAAGAGAACGAAGAGTTGTAATCGAAGCTGCAAATAGTGACAAATGAGAAAAATGACCTGAGGTATGAGCTAGAGCAGAAAAAGAATCAGCTTGGGGAAGTGGGAAAGAAAGCCATAGAAGAAGAGCACCAGAAAAAAAGGGTTAAGGTGTGTCTTAACCAATCTGACGGCCGGATAGGTAGGCTTAAAGAGGACTTGGACAAAGCTTACCTGAAAAGTGCGGAAAATGAAAATGCTTGGCTCTTTGCCACTAGGAAGAACAAAGAACTCAGAGAAGAACTGGGAGCGAGAATCCGACAACTAAGTATCGACCTACGCTTGTCAAGAGCTTCTGAAGCAAGAGAGCGTCAGCTTAAGGAAGACTCTATGAGGACGGCCTGGGTCAGACCTGCTGATTAGGATAAGTTACGAAGGGAGTTGGATGGTGTCAAAAGGATCTTTGAAAATCAGCAAAATTAGATGAGGGCCATTCTCGAAGACAAAGCCATATGGTCGGCAGAAAGAGAAAAAGTGTTCCATGATTATGATAGTCATGAGCGATCTATGATTATCCTGAGAGACAGCCGAGACATATACCGTAACAAACTCAACAGTTTGATTGAGTTTTGTAACTGGCTAGCTAGGGATCTGATTTGGAAACACAGAGATGCGTACGAAGCACTAGAAGACTCTACCCCTCAGGCCATTATTGAGTTTGTTTGTCTTTGTAAGACAATGCTGAAGAGGTTTAAGGAAGAACTTGAGGAGCGTGAAGCACGAAGGCCTGCAGCTTGAAGAACATCATCTTATTTTCTTGTTATTTGTATTTTGCTTGTATTAGTTGAAACTTTGGTACCTCGGAATTGTGTAATAACTTAATGGATGAATGAGAATTTAGCTTTCCTCTATGTTCTTGTCTTCATGTTATTTTGAATGCTTGTTAACAACAACTTTACGAATGATTCCCTAAAAATAAAACATAAAACATAAGCATAAAAGCATTTTGCATTCACATCCCATGTGTGTTTGAACACCATAAACTCATACACTTTACCACTTCTCCAACAGAAAACCTGACTACTCGACACCGGTACGAGACCCGCTGTAGCTTCAAGATGACGCTGGAGCAAATTGAAGAGAATCAGAACACGGTGAGGAATGACATTGACTCGTTGAAGGCCAAAATGGATCAACTACTGGAGACCATGATGGTACTAGCTCAGAAAGAGAACAATGCTGAAACTGTGGCCGATACCAAAAAGCTCGCTGAAAAGATAGGAACTTCTGGAGTAACTAGGGGAATCCCTCCTCCCGTTCACATAGATTTGTCAGAACACTCGGCTCATCATGGATCTGTGAGTGATGCGGATGAGCAGTTTGATGCTTTCTACATACCACCTCTACCTCCTCAACATGTTGGACCTGATCCATCTGCTGACAGATTGCGCACATTGGAAGAAAAATTCAAGGCCTTGGAGGTTCAGACTACTCCCGGCTTGGATGCTGTGGATATGTGCTTGGTTCCCGGACTTGTGATACCTGAAAAGTTTAAAGTGCCAGATTTTGACAAGTACAAGGGAATCAGCTATCCCAAAACTCAACTGCGAGCGTACTATCGTAAGATGGCTGCTCATATTAAAAATGACCTACTCCTGATTCACTATTTCCAAGATAGCCTCAGTGGGGCATCATTGGAATGGTACATGTAGCTGGAGAAGGGGCAGATCAGTACTTGGAGAGATCTTTCTGAGGCATTCCTTAAACATTATCAGTACAACACTGATCTGTTGCCAAACCGCACTCAACTACAAGACATGGCTCAGCGCAACAATGAGTCATTTAAAGAATATGCTCAACATTGGCGGAGCTGGCTGCTCGTGTTCAACCACCTTTGTTGGACAAAGAGTTAATGGATATGTTTATGGGAACTTTACAGCCTCAATATTTGGACCGTATGCTGGGGTCAAGCTTCCCTAACTTTTTTGAGATTGTGTCTGTAGGAGAAAGGATTGAGAGTCAGCTGAAGAAGAACAAAGCTGCTGTTGCTACTACAAGTGGAGGAAAGAGGCCATTTGTAAAGAGAAAGGATGAAGAAACCAATGTTGTCATGAGAGGACGAGGGGGTAGAGCCCCAGTGAATATACCGTATTAGCAAGTGGCTACAGTTACACAAGCCCCACTTCAACAACCTGCTCAGCAGCCGAATTATCAGAATGTTCCTCCGCCGCAATATCAAAATGCCCCACCACAAAGGCAACAAGGACCAAGAAGGCATATCGATCATATGCCAATGTCGTATAGCCAGATTTTTTTCTCAACTGTATCAGAGTGGGCATTTGAAACTCAGAGATTTTAGGGCAGCAGTCTTCCTATATCCTCCCGGATACAATGCCAACGCCCATTGTGAGTTTCACAAGGGTGTTCCCGGGCATACCATAGAAAACTGTTATGCATTTCAGAACAGAGTTCAAGATTTGGTTGAGTCCAAAGATCTTACTTTCACTCAGCGAGGCGCAAATGTTAAGAGAAATCCCATGCCCATGCATGGAGGACCGTCTGTTAATACTGTTGAAGAAAGTAATGGACCGAGATTGATTACTAAGGTTGAAGATATTCACGCTCCTATGGCAGTTATAGGAAAAAAAATTGAATAAATGTGGGATGATCCCTCAAGATGAGCTTGCTGATTTGACTGATGAGGTGGTTAAGAAACATTTGCAGAAATTCCTAGATCAAGGTTTGATTCAGGTTGAAAACCGAGATGGAAGAAAACAAAGCGTGACTGCTATTAACATTCAATATGATGCACCTGAAGGTCGTCAACAAAGACCAGTTCGTCTGGCTCCGGTAATCATTGAATATGATGGAGCTAATGTTTTCCAACAAAGACAAGCTCGTCCGGCTCCTGTGGTTATTCAGTTTGATGAGGCGGATGTTAGCAAACCAAGGAAAGTGCGCCTGTTCTGATAACTATTGAGTATCCTGTTACTATTCTTGAGTCTGAAGTTTTTAAACAAGGGCCAGAAAAAGTAGTCGTTGAATATGGTGGTGCTAAGTGTGACGTTGTAGTAGGAGCAAGTGGAATGACCCGTAGTGGTCGAATCTTTGCAGTAAAACACATAGATGTGCCAAACAATGACAAAGGAAAGACGGTTGTTATACCAGTTGAACTCCGAGTTCTGAATTACAAGAAGGGTTGTCATCTCCAAGAGGGGCATTCACACAGAAAGAGGCTGAAGAGTTTTTGAAGATTATAAAGAAAAGCGACTACAAGGTAGTCGATCAGTTGAATCAAACTCCCACCAAGATATCTATGCTCTCCTTATTGCTCAGTTCTGAGGCGCATAGATCTTGAAATTCTGGTACCAGATATGTGATGTTACGTGTGATGTCACAACAACACACTCTGCAATGGACAATGTAAAACAACAGCAGAGAACACAAAGAATTGTTTACCCAGTTCAGTTCAACAACTTAATCTGGGGGCTACCAAGCCAGGGATGAAATTCACTACTTGTAGAATTAATTTACAGACTCAACAACCTCGTTGACAATCTCCTAAACTTAATCTCTACTAATGAACTTTCTACCTAAGAGCCCACTTAGGTATGAGACCACTACTCAATCCCTAAACCCTCTCAAAGATCAAACACTTTGAAAAACACCTTGATCCTGCTTCACAGCTTTGATCAAGTTATAAAACTCTCTTGCTTCACAGCTCTAGAGAGGACAGATTACACTCACAAAACTCAAACAAAGACAATGCTTAACCTCCAGTCAAATCTCTTTATCTTCTGTCTTCTTTCTGTATCATCTTCCTTTGGTTGATGCGCTTTATATAGCCATCTGAATTGGGCTTGGATCACCTGCAATATCTGACCTGATTTGTTATTTAAAACTGAATCTTCAAAACAGATTTTATCCCCAAAATCTTTTTAAATCTCATTCTTTAAACCTCCCTACAAATCTGCATCAAATCTCTATGCAACAGAGAATATCTATCCCAAGATATCTGCATCCAATGAGACTAACAGCTCTCCCAAAATCTAGCTAAAACGCAAACCCTAACAACATCACTAAACCTGATGTTATTAATCTTCTGCAGACCTGATGTCATGACATCGCATGTGACATCAGACTTCAAAACTTCAACAAGATAAATACTTAACATAAACCAATGTTAAGACTCAATGTTAAGACATCACACATGTGACACCAACACTTAACAACTTTGTTTTACCAAAATTCTAGCCAATCCAAGAACCAACAATCTCCCCCTTTGGCTAATTTTTGCTAAAACACTCTCTGCACCATCAGAGACTTCAGCAGCGGATAAACATGACTATTTTACCAACCTTCGCACCAGCATCACAGCTTCATAATGCACACTCCAATACTCTGCTACATACTTCAGCACTAACTGGTATCAACATTTCTTCAAACAGTTGCACCGACTTCAAACACTAATCAGCAGCATAGGGCAAGCTCCCCCTCAAAGCAAGAACAAGCATACCAGCAACTGTTCAACAACTCTCCCCCTCAATATCTACATTTCAGCATCACACTAGCTGCACTCCTTAGCATTGCACAATGACAAATTCTTCTTCTTGGCCTTGCAACACCTTGACTAACTCTAGGCTAACTCTCCCCCTTTTTAGCCACAATAGGACAAACCTCAACATGTAAGTCCTACTCACTACAGTTAGTCCTAAACAGGCTCTCATTGTCAGTCTAAAGTCAGCATGCAAGACAAGACAAATCATAGAACATAAAAACATAAATAGTGCATAAACAGGCACAATATTCAAATTACATATTAGGCACATCAAGTGCAGAATCAAAAACAGCAAAAAAAAAACTAAACTACTATCTAGAAACAGCATCAAGGAGACTAGTCTTCATCAGAGCTGGCACCATCTCCACCATCAGTGCTAGGACCACCTTCTTCAGAACCTGGTTCTTCAACATCATCATCACCTTGTTCCAAGGATTTGATTATCTGCTCAATTCTCCACTTCCTAGCAGTGCTAGTACTGATAACCACATCAAGATCCTTACATGTTGCCTTCAATTCTTCAATCAACTCAGCTTTAGTATTGGCCTTTTTAACACCAGAACTTGATGTTACAACAATGTCTGGAACATGATTTCCAGCAAACAACTTAGGATGCAAGGACAAGGCTTACTCCCTCTTGCAAGCTATATCTGAACTTGTTAAAGTTTCAGGATATTGCTCCAAGATGATTCCACAAACAAGGGATGGGAATGCTATGGGTAGCTTGATAGCATTTGTTTCAGCATGTTTCACCACTTGCTCAAAGATGTAGCTTCCATAGTCAAACTTGATCTTCTTCCCAACAGCATAGATAAACCTACCCAATCCAACAGCTATTGTTGTCTTGTGGTTTGTTGGCACCCAATTGGCCACTCCAATTCTGTGAAGAATTGCATACTTGATGCTAAGTTTACTGGCCTTCAACTTCCCTTTCAATGGCCAAACCTTTACCTGACCAGCTGTAATCTCTTTACATATTTCATTATCCATCATCTCAAGTTCACTATACTCTTCATCATCTCTTCCCAGATACTTGTTGATAGTACTAGGAGAGAAATTAATGCACTTTCCTCTCACATAGACTTTCATGAAATCAATGCTCTTTTTATCAGTAATTTTTCTAGAAATGTTGACAACAAATTCTTTGACAAGACCCTCATAGCACTTAGGAAATTTGGTCACAGTCTTCACCAACCCAGCTTCATTGATCAGCTCCATAATATCCTTCATCTCTAAAGCTTCTTTCCCAAGCTCCCTCTCTAGGGTCAGTCTTCTCTGACATACAAATTTCCACATTGATGCACTGCTGGCATAATGAAAGGAAATGTTGTCAACTGGTACTTCAGGGACTTTGTCAAAGATTCTCTTCAAAATTATTCTTCTGACGGGTTTGATGTCATGAGAATCATCCTCAACATCAAAGTCAGAATCCTAATCTTCTCTTATCTTCCTCTTTTTGGAGGATGTAGCAACCTTGCTCCAAGGTTTTATAGGACCAACAACAACAATTTTCTTCTTGCCTTCAGAAGACTTCTTTGGAGAGGATTCAACAGTCTTTCCTTTCCTTGTCTTCAGTCTCTTAGCAATACTTGGAACAGGTTTTCCAATGACCTCATCATCAGATAAATCAACCACATTGATCATATCCTCATTCTTTTCTTCACCAGGAGTAGCTCCAACAGGTGATGTTCTAACATCCCCCTTAACATTAGCTTCCTCATGCACATCATCTTCTTCCACTCCCACTTCAGAATCTTCAATAATAGACATAGCAAGTCTATGAAGATTTGTAGCGGCACTTTGCATGTCCTCTTTTTCCCTTTCAGAATGTTCAGCAGGCATTTGCCTCAGTGGTCTAGATATACCCTTTATAGGAAACCCTTTCTCAAAGATTTTATCGACAATCTGACCTAAGCTTTTGTCAACATCTACCCTTTCTTCAACTGTTTGAGAAGTGGATGACCTAGGTGCTGACTCTGGGAGCATCATAGAGATGGGTTCTACATTCAACGCTTCTTCTGCAGACCCCTCTTCTGAAGAAACCCTAGCCTTATCTCGCGAAGAGCTTTGAGAAACAGATTTCTTTGATGGAGAAGACATCTGGTTTGACATGGTTCCCTTTAGGCAGTATGAGTTCTGAGACAGATGATTCTTCTTGTTGAAGGAGACGACCAGTCAGAAGATATGATCCTTGATGAAACGTGATATTGCTACAAAAGGGAATGATGGTCTAAGGTATGGCGCCTGATTTTGTGTATCTCTTAAAGACCAATCAATGAGTTTCTCCCTCCAAATTAACTTTCCTTTTAAAAATTTAAAAGGATTCACATTAAGAGTAATTAACCTTAATTGACCTTTCAGCAGACTTTCACACTTGTTGTCACAATTTGATGTTACAACATCAATCTTAACATCACCAGATAAACTGTCCACTTGAGGTACTCATTGATAGCAGTTATCTCTGGATCTTATTCCCTTCATCACTACCTCATTCTGCTCATTTGTCACCACACACTCTTCTTTGGTGTAGCTGACCTTATAACCATCATCACAGAGCTGACTTATGCTAATTAGATTAGCACTCAACCCTTTGACAAGAAGTACATTGTCAAGGTCAGGTCCCTCATGACACTTCACTTTTCCAACACCTTGTACCACCTCTTTCTCTCCGTTTCCAAAAGTAACATCAATGGAGGAGCAAGAATTGACATCCACCAATTGGTTTTTGAAACCAGTCATGCGCTTTGAACAGCCACTATCAAAGTACCAACCATCCTTAGCAGAGTGTCTATCTGAAAAGTGAGCCAATAGACACTTAACCTCTTCTTTAGGAACCCACTGCTTAACAACCTTGGGCATGTTATCCTTTTGTCTGGGTTGAGGGTTAGACTTGGGATAACCATGTAGCTTGAAACAAGAAAATTGCATGTGTCCAAATCTGCCACAGTAAAAGCACCTAACTCTGTCTTCTCTGAAGTGGTTGAACCTTCTGCCACCTTGAGGATGATATTGCTATGGTTGCCACCCATAATGTTGTCTTCTTCTCCTATAGTTTGACTGTCTTTTATGGTAAGGATGTTGTCATTTTGGCTGTCTTCTATGGTGATGAGGCTTCCTTCTTCCATAATAATAAGGCACAGCATTATTATATCCATAGCCATACATGTTTCCCTGATGTTGAGACATCTGATGGAACATGTTCTGTTTGAACCTAGAAGCCTGCATGCTCTTATGATATTATGGAGGCATATACTGCCTAGCTCCAGAAACATGTGCCTTCCTTTGATGAGGACCATGAGCATGCCTTTTCCCAACATTTTGAGGTTGAGGATGAGCAGCCTGCTTAGGTTTAGGATCCTGTCTCTTTGTTTGAAGTTGGGACATTGGTTGAGACATTTCCTTCTTGGTTCCTGAAGTGCTTGCTTCAGCAGATACCTTTTTCTCAACCACAAATCCTATGTCTGACTTATCTCCAGCAACCTTTTCTGTCTGAAGGATCTTATCAAGTGTGTCTGTACCACTGTTCAGCATCCTAACAGATTTGGTTATATGATCAAGATGAGCTTTGACTAATAAGACTTCATTTTCCAAATTAGCTTTAGCATTCTCAAGCTGAACAATCTGTTTCTTCTGTTTTTCACTTTCTTGACAGATTTCTGCACTCTTCAGACAAAGCTCTTGATAAGTGGAAGCTAACTCCTCAAAAGTCAGTTCCTCATCACTTGAATCACCATCAGAAACAACTATTCCAGTTAAAGCTTTGACATGTTTGGCTGACTCTCCTTCACTTTCACTGTCAGAGTCTGACCAAGAAACTGTCATTCCTTTCTTCTGCTTCTTCAGGAATGTGGGACATTCTTTCTTAATATGTCCATGACCTTCACACTCAAAGCATTAAACACCCTTGTCTTGAGCAGTCTTCTCTTCATCCTTCTCCTTAGACTTGCAGATGTCAGAAGCGATGTTCTTGACATTAGGCTTGAAGTTCTTGTTCATTCTTTTGAACACCTTGTTGAACTGCCTTCCTAACATAACAATGGCCTGAGATAGATCCTCCTGGGATTCAGTACTATTCCCTTTCTCTTCTTGAGCATTTGAAACCAAAGCTATACTCTTTGGCTTTTTTTCTGGTTCTTCCTCATTCAACCCAAGCTCAAAAGTTTGAAGAGATCCAATGAGCTCATCAACCCTCATCTTGCTAATGTCTTGAGCTTCTTCAATTGCAGTCACCTTCATCTTATACCTCTTAGGAAGGGACCTAAGGATTTTCCTTACAAGCTTTTCTTCTGACATCTTTTCTCCAAGAGCACTGGATGCATTGGACAGCTCAAGAATACTCATGTGGAAGTCATGGATAGTCTCATCTTCCTTCATCTTCAGAATTTCAAACTTCGATGTTAGAAGCTGAAGTCTTGACATCTTAACTCTAGATGTTCCTTCATGTGTAGCCTTTAAAATATCCCAAGCTTCCTTAGCAACTTCACAGGTATTGATCAACCTGAATATGTTATTATCCACTCCATTGAAAATTGCATTTAAAGCTTTGGAATTACCAAGGGCAAGCTCATCTTCTTCCTTGGTCCATTCTTCTTCAGGCTTCGGCTTTGAGGTGCCCTCTTTATCTTTCCCAGCATCATCTTTTTCAAAGACAACAGGTGCTTTCCATTCTTTAATGATAGCCTTCCAAGCCCTGTTGTCCAAGGATTTCAAAAAGGTGATCATCCTTGGCTTCCAATAATCATAATTCGAGCCATCCAAAATAGGGGGTCTGTTGACAAATCCTCCAACTTCTTTGTCCATTTTTACACCAGAAAGTAACTTCCCTAGATCTCACCCAGAGACAGACAGGATGCCTGCTCTGATACCAATTGAAATTCTGGTACCAGATATGTGATGTTACGTGTGATGTCACAACAACACACTCTGTAATGGACAATGTAAAACAACAGCAGAGAACACAAAGAATTATTTACCCAGTTCAGTTCAACAACTTAATCTGGGGGTTACCAAGCCAGAGATGAAATTCACTACTTGTAGAATTAATTTACAGACTCAACAACCTCATTGACAATCTCCTAAACTTAATCTCTACTAATGAACTTTCTACCTAAGAGCCCACTTAGGTATGATACCACTACTCAATCCCTAAACCCTCTCAAAGATCAAACACTTTGAAAAACACCTTGATCCTGCTTCACAGCTTTGATCAAGTTATAAAACTCTCTTGCTTCACAGCTCTAGAGAGGACATATTACACTCACAAAACTCGAACAAAGACAATGCTTAACCTCCAGTCAAATCTCTTTATCTTATGTCTGCTTTCTGTATCATCTTCCTTTGGTTGATGCGCTTTATATAGCCATCTGAATTGGGCTTGGATCACCTGCAATATCTGACCTGATTTGTTATTTAAAACTGAATCTTCAAAATAGATTTTATCCCCAAAATCTTTTTAAATCTCAGTCTTTAAACCTCCCTACAAATCTGCATCAAATCTCTATGCAACAGAGAATATTTATCCCAAGATATCCGCATCCAATGAGACTAACAGCTCTCCCAAAATCCAGCTAAAACACAAACCCTAACAACATCACTAAACTTGATGTTATTAATCTTCTGCAGACCTGATGTCATGACATCGCATGTGACATCAGACTTCAAAACTTCAACAAGATAAATACTTAACATAAACCAATGTTAAGACTCAATGTTAAGACATCACCCATGTGACATCAACACTGAACAACTTTGTTTTACCAAAATTCTAGCCAATCCAAGAACCAACAGATCTTCTCTGTTAAAGGTATTAAGTGCCGCACATATTACCAAAGATATCACTGTAGCTCAATTTGATGATGTGATAGCCGGCGTCACTATTGGAAATTTTCTTGGGTTTAATGATGATGATCTGACTGCTGAAAAGAAGAACCATAACAGGGCTCTTCACGTTTCCATTAGATGCGAATATACTGTGTTTTTCAGAGTCTTGGTGGATACTGGATCCTCTTTGAATGTGCTCCCGAAGACTACTCTAGAAAAGATGCCTATAAGTAGAGTAAGCATGAAGCCAAGTACTCTCATAGTGAAGGCGTTTGATGGGTCTAGGCGCGCGGTTATGGGTGAGGTGGACTTGCCAATTAAGATTGGGCCTACTATCTTTACCATTACTTTTCAAGTAATGGACATTTATCCTGGTTACAGTTGCTTGCTAGGAAGGCCCTGGATTCACTCGGCAGGGGCAGTTACGTCCACTCTCCATCAGAAATTGAAGTTTATTACCAATGACAAAATGGTTATGATAGGCGGTGAAGAAGATATCCTGGTAAGTCATTTGACATCGTTCTGCTACATTGATGTTGAAGGTGAAATGGTTGAGACACCTTTTCAGTCCTTTGAGGTGGTGAGTACACTGGCTGTGCAACGGGTACCAGAGCACCAAGAATTAAGATCATCAATGGCCTCATACGAGGAAGCTAAAATTGTGGTGGAAGAGGGAAATGTCCAAGGATGGGGCAAAGTGGTTGAGGTTACTGAAAAGCTTGATAAGCTTGGGCTAGGTTATCGGCCATCCCGCAATTCAGCTTTTGTTCCATACAACGAAAATCAGATCCTTCCAGTTGGGAAGATTTTTACAAGTGTTGGGCACATCTTTGGTTCTCCAGTAGCAATGATCATTGAAGACCATGATGGTGATGAGCAAGCTTCTGCAAGATGGATCCGACAAGCAAAGCCTGGTGAAGAGCTCCAGAATTGGAAGACCATTGAAGTCCCTCAGTTCATCACACACCAGACGTAATTTTACTATTTATCAAAAACCCTACGTTGTGCCCAAGGTGTAGTGGAGCATTGTGCGGGCCACATGATGTTTTCAAACATTGATTATCATTAATAAATTTCAGCTTACATTCAATTTTCGCTCACTTTCTTTCATTTTTTTTACTTTACAATAAATGGCAATATTTTTCATGCACACACTTTCCTAAATAAACTGCATAAATCATAAACATGCAGAAACACCACCGAGGTCCTTGATATAGACGCTGCTACGGACCTATATGACTTTGATTGCCTAATCTACCAAGCTAAAGAGGAAGGCATGAAAGATTGTGAACTCCCCGACGAGTTGGCAAGGCTGCTCAAGCAAGAAGAGAAAGTCATCATGTCACACCAAGAAGACATTGAAGTCATCAACCTGGGTACTGAGGAAGACCGAAGAGAGGTAAAGATAGGTGCATCTCTTCAAATTGAAGTCAAGACCAAGTTGATAGAGCTCCTCCGTGAGTACGCTGACGTATTCGCCTGGTCGTATCAGGACATGCCTGGGTTGGATACTGATGTGGTCATACACAAGTTACCACTCAAGGAGGAATGCCATGTTGTCAAGCAGAAGTTAAGGAGGACCCATCTGGATATGGCTCTCAAAATTCGTGAAGAAGTTCGAAAACAGCTTGATGCTAGATTCCTGGTAGTAGGAAAGTACCCACAATGGGTTGCCAACATTGTGTCGGTGCCGAAGAAAGATGGAAAGGTTCGTATTTGTGTGGATTACAGAGATTTGAACAGAGCTAGTCCTAAGGACGACTTCCCATTACCTCACATCGATGAATTGGTTGACAACACAGCTCAATTCTCCGTATTCTCTTTTATGGACGGATTCTCTGGGTATAATCAAATTAAGATGGATCCAGAGGATATGGAGAAGACCATATTTATCACACCATGAGGCAATTTCTGCTATAAGGTGATGCCATTTGGACTTAAGAATGCTGGGACAACGTATCAACGTGCAATGGTAATGTTCTTTCATGACATGATCCATAAAGAGATTGAAGTGTACGTTGATGATATGATTGATAAGTCTTAAATCGAAGAAGAGCACTTGATCAATCTGCAAAAGCTGTTTGTTCGATTGAGGAAGTTTAGACTGAGACTCAACCCCCAATAAGTGCACATTTGGGGTACGATCTGGAAAATTGTTGGGCTTCATTGTAAGTCAGAAAGGAATCGAAGTGGATCCTGATAAGGTGAGGGCAATTCAGAATATACATGCGCCTAGGACAGAGAAAGAGGTTCGTGGCTTTCTGGGAAGATTAAACTACATTTCCAGATTTATTTCACATCTTACTGCCACCTGCAAACCTATTTTCAAGCTGCTAAGAAAGAATCAGGCAATTGCGTGGGATGATGATTGCCAAGGGGCATTTGATAAAATCAAATAATATCTGCAAGAACCACCGATCCTGATACCGCCTGTTCCTGAAAGGCCACTCATTATGTACCTGACTGTACTTGATGAATCTATGGGTTGTGTGTTGGGGCAGCAAGATGAGACGAGAAAGAAGGAGCATGCCATCTATTACCTCAGCAAGAAGTTCAATGACTGTGAGACAAGGTATTCCTTACTCGAGAAGACTTGTTGCGCATTAGCCTGGGCTGCCAGACGTCTCAGGCAGTATATGTTAACCCACACTACTTATCTAATTTCCAAGATGGATCCCATTAAATACATCTTTGAGAAACCTGCTCTCACCGGCAGAATAGCCCGATGGCAAATGCTTTTGTCTGAGTACGACATTCAATACGTCACTCAAAAAGCTATCAAGGGTAGCATACTGGCGGACCATCTTTCCCATCAACTGATGGATGATTATCAGCCCTTGAAGTTCGATTTTCCAGACGAAGACATAATGGTACTAAAAGATTATGAAGAGTCGGGTCCAGATGAAGGGCCCGAACCAGGGGAGCGATGGACTCTCATGTTCGACGGTGCCTCAAATGTTCATGGAAGTGGAATTGGGGCAGTGATTACGTCACCCAAGAATTTCCACTTACTGTTCACAGCTAAGCTCTTTTTTCCATGCACCAATAACATGGCTGAGTATGAAGCTTGTATACTTGTATTGGAAGAAGCCATCAATTTAAGAATCAAGACTCTTTATGTGTTTGGAGATTCTGCTCTAGTAATACATCAGATTCGAGGTGACTGGGATGCCAAACATGCCAATTTAGTTCCATATCGAGATTATGTGGCAAAGCTACTTCCCAGATTTGATGATATCACCTTTACCCATATGCCTAGAGAGGAAAATCAAATGGAAGATGCTCTGGCAACTTTGGCTTCTATGTATAAACTGATATGGCCCAACCATCGGCCGCATATTGGTCTACAGCGATTTGAAGAGCCCGCTCACTGTTTGGCTGCTAATGAAGAGTCAGATGAGAAGCCATGGTTCTATGACATCAAACGTTATATGGAAAAACAAGAATATCCAGAGGGAGCTTTGGCGGTGGATAAGAGAACTTTGCGCCGATTGGCATCAAATTTCTTCCTTAATGGGAATGTGTTATACAAGCGTAATCATGATATTGTACTACTCAGATGTGTGGAAAAGCATGAAGCTGAGCAGATTCTGAAAGACATTCATGAAGGTTGTTTTGGTACCCACGTAAATGGGCATACTATGGCAAAGAAGATATTGAGAGCAGGCTATTATTGGCTTACCATGGAGGCTGACTGCTACCATCATGCCCGAACATGCCATAAATTCCAGATATACTCTGATAAGATTCATGTACCTCCCACTCCTTTGAACGTCTTGACTTCACCATGGCCATTTTCCATGTGGGGAATAGATATGATTGGGATGATCGAGCCAAAGGCCTCAAATGGACACCGCTTCATATTGGTTGCCATAGACTACTTTACAAAATGGGTTGAGGCTGCATCGTATACGAACGTTACCAAGCAAGTGGTCGCTCGCTTCTTGAAACACAACATTATATGCAGATATGGAGTGCCTAACCGTATCATCACTGACAATGGTTTTAATCTCAACAACAAAATTGTTAGTTCCTGGATTGGCTGGAATTTTGGTAAAACATAGTATGTTCAATGTTGATGTCAAGGTGTTGATGTTGTAACATTGAAGTCTTAACACTGGGCTGTGTTAAGTAATTAATTGCTGAAGTTGGATGTCTGATGTCACATAGGTGATGTTGTAACATCAGATCTGCAGAATTAACAACAGCATGCTGTGATGTTGTTAGGGTTGCGTATTAGCTGGAATTGTGGAGAGCAAGCTGTCTCATTGGATGCGAATATCTTGGGATAGATATTTGTTGCTGCATAGGAGATCTGTTGCAGATTTGTAGGAGATTTAAAAGGTTGAAGATTTAAAAAGATTTTAGGAGAAAATCTGTTTTAGATATTCAGTTTTAAATAAAAAATTTGGGAGATATTGTAGCAAGTCCAAGACCAATTCAAGGAGCTATATAAAGCGCACAAGACCAAAGGAAAAAGGTACAGAAATACAGAGAGAAGATCAAGGGCATAGGCTGAGTGTCTTGAGTATTTTGTACGAGTTGTATTTACACTATTCTAGGGTTTGAATAGGTGTTGAGTTTCTGTCCTCTCTAGAAGCTGTGAAGCAATAGAGGGTGTTTGCTTGATCAAAGCTGTGAAGTAAGATCAATGGTACTCAAAGTGGGTTCTTTGAGTGTTTGTAAGGGATTGAGTGGTGTTCTCATACCTAAGTGGTTTCTTAGGTAGGAAATCATTAGTAGAGTATAAGTTTAGGAGATTCTCAATGGGTTGTAGAGTCTGTAAATTATATCTACAAGTAGTGAATTCCATCCCTGGCTTGGTAGCCCCCAGAGTAGGTTAGTTGTAACCGAACTGGGTCAACAATTCTTGGTGTTATTTTACTGTTATTGTTGTCCATTGTGCAGAGTGTGTTGTTGTGACGTCGCACCTTAACATCACACGTCTGATACCAGAATTTCAATTGGTATCAGAGCAGGCATCATGTCTGTCTCTAGGTGAGATCTAGGGAAGTTACTTTCTGGTGTAAAGATGGACAAAGAAGTTAGAGGATTCGTCAACAGACCCCCTATTTTGGATGGATCTAATTATGATTATTGGAAGCCAAGGATGACCACCTTCTTAAAATCCTTGGACAGCAGGGCGTGGAAGGCTGTTATTAAAGAATGGAAAGCACCTGTCATGTGTGAGAAAGATGATGCCGACAAAGATAAAGAAGTCACCTCTAAGCCTAAGCCTGAAGAAGAGTGGACCAAGGAGGAAGATGAGCTTGCCCTTGGAAATTCCAAAGCTCTAAATGCCATCTTCAATGGAGTGGATAAGAATATCTTCAGGTTAATCAATACCTGTGAAGTTGCTAAGGTAGCGTGGGATATCTTGCAGGCTACTCATGAAGGAACATCTAGAGTCAAGATGTCAAGACTTCAGATTTTAACATCAAGATTTGAAAGCCTGAAGATAAAGGATAATGAGACTATTCATGACTTCCACATAAATGTTCTGGAGCTGGCTAATGCATCCAGTGTTCTTGGTGAGAAAATGACAGATGAAAAGCTTGTAAGGAAAATCCTTAGATCCCTTCCTAAGAAGTATAAGATGAAGGTTACTGCCATTGAAGAATCACAAGACATCAGCAAGATGAGAGTTGATGAGCTCATTGGATCTCTTCAAACTTTTGAGCTTGGGTTGAATGAGGAAGAACCAGAAAAGAAGCCAAAAAATATAGCCTTGGTGTCAAATGATGTAGAAGAAAAAGGAAAGAGTTCTGAATCGCAGGAGGATCCATCTCAGGCCATAGTGATGTTGGGAAGACAGTTCACCAAAGTATTCAAGAGAATGAATAATAACTCCAAGCCTAATGTCAAGAACATATCTTCTGACATCAGCAAGTCAAAAGAGAAGGATGAAGAGAAAACTGCCCAAGATAAAGGAGTTCAGTGCTTTGAGTGTGAAGGATATGGGCATGTCAAGAAAGAATGTCCCACCTTCTTAAAAAAGTAGAAGAAGGGCATGACAGCTTCCTGGTCTGACTCAGATAGTGAAAGTGGAAGTGAGTCAGCGAAGCATGTGAGAGCTTTAACAGGAGCTGTTGTTTCTGATGATGATTCTAGTGATGGAGAAGTAACCTATGAGGAGTTAGCTTCCACCTATCAAGAGCTGTGTTTAAAAAATGCTGAGATTTGTCAAGAAAACAAGTACCACAAGCAACAGATTGCTCAGCTAGAGAATGAAAAGACTGATCTGGAAAATGAAGTTGTGCTAGTTAGAGCTCACCTTGATCAAATGACCAAGTCTGTTAGGATGCTGAGCTGTGGTACAGACACACTTGACAAGATCCTCCAGACAGAAAAGGTTGCAGGTGATAAGTCTGGTATAAGATATATGGCAAGCACCTCAGGAGCAAAGGAGGAGGTGTCCCAACCTATGTCTCAAACAAAGAGACATGAGTCTACCCCTAAGAAGGTTGTTCAGCCTCAGAATGTTGGGAAAAAGGATGGTCCCCAACAGAGGAAGATGCAGCCTCAAGGAGCTAGTCAGTATATGCCCCCACAATACCACAAGAACATGCAAGCTGCTCAGTTCAAACAGCACATGTCTCATCAGGTGTCTCAACATCAGGACAACTGGTATGGTTATGGATATGGATACACCAATGTTGTTCCTCATTTCTATGGAAGAAGAAAGCCACACCATCATGGGAGACAATCCAGGAAACAGCATTCTCAGCCTTCTTATGGGAGAAGATACCAACATAATAGAATGCAGGCCAGTTATGGTAGGAGGAGACCACATTATGGCTGGCAGCCTAAGCAATCTCATCATGGCAGAAGATTCAGAGATGAAAGTGTGATATGTTATTATTGTGGAAGGTTTGGACATATGCAGTACTCTTGCTACAAGCTGCATGGATACCCTCAACCTCAAAACAGATGGAGAGAGTACAGGCCCAAAGTTGTTAAACAATGGGTACCTAAGGAGAAGGTGAAGTTCTTATTGGCTCACATGGCTGACAGAGAGTTTAAAGAAGGAACATAGTATTTTGACAGTGGGTGTTCCAAACACATGTCTGGATGTAGATCCATGTTTGCTGAAGTCAGTCATTCTCCCTCTCATGAGGTTATGTTTGGAAATGGAGAAAAAGGTGTTGTTGCAGGAGTTGGGAAAGTGAAAGGTGATGGTAGACCTGAACTTGACAATGTTCTGTTTGTCAGTGGTTTAAATGCAAATTTGATCAGTATAAGTCAGCTATGTGATGAAGGTTACAAAGTTAACTACACCAAAGATGAGTGTGTGGTATCTGATGAGCATAATCAGGTTGTTATGAAGGGTGTCAGATCCAAAGATAATTGCTATCAGTGGATACCTCAAGTGGATAGCTTATCTAGTGATGTTAAGGATGATTCTGTAACATCAGATGGTGACATCAAGTGTGAAAGTATGGTGAAAAGTCAATCTGGGTTAATGACTTATGGTGTTGTTACTCCTAAGTTGGATGATGTGTTAAAAGCCAACTTGAGTAGTCAGTTATGTGAGCAAGATGAAGGAGTCAACAATGCTGATGGAAGGATCAAAAGCTGTGACCTTAAGAAGTGTTGGGAGCTGAATACTTGCAAGGCCAAGAAAGATGACAACCTGACTAATGACTCCTATAGTTCAGAAGAAAAATTTCACAGGTTGACAATCCTTAGGTTGGAAGATGTAGATGTTAGAGCTGATGTTAAAACATCTCAAGTCAAGAAAGGTACTTCAAGCCTTAAAATAAAGAAGAGTGATGATGAACTAATTGCAAAAGTGGTTCCTGGGGTTGCTAAACGACTGAAATCAAGGAAGAGGAAAGCTATTGAGTCACCTCCAAAGATGAGAACTGATAAGCAGAAGATCTATGTGGATGATACTACAAAATCCAGGAGTAAAGTGTTCATCTCTTCCAGAAATAGGAAGATCAGAGATAAGTCTGATGATAATGTCCAGGATATCTCTCAAATGAAGGAAGTCGTTGTTGTTAGAACTTCTGAGAAAATTCAAAAGGCCATACTAGATAACATTCCTGTGCTTTTCATAAAATGGTGGAAGTATGTTCTGGAAAAAGAATTTGGTATAGATACTCTGGATATGGTTGAGTTTGCTAGGATATGGTTCAGAGAGGGTGTGGGAACTTATGGTATTCAGGTGTGTATGAATAAGTTGCTCTGACTGTGTTTTATTGGGAGCTTCTTGAAGGACTTCTTTGTGCAATGAGTCCTTTGAATGGTGATGAGAAGCTGATGTCCCAAAAGATGTTATAACGTCATGTTTGCTGGTGGTTATATCTGGAAGATGATTAAGATTGGACATATGGAGTTGGATACTCTAGCATTTTTTGTCAGAAGAGGTGGAGATTATGGTCATGTGTTTAGTAGCTGGTTTTGGCAAAGCATGATTACTGTCTTTGAAGACTTCAACAGTTTCAACAACTACTGGTGGATGTAAGGATGGAGGAATTGTGATCTCTTGAAGAGACTGGATCTCAGTAAAGCTTATAAGTAAACTGAGAATTTGTGGAGTTTGTGACACAGTGTTGAGTGGAGCATATGTAATACCCTGGTGTCAAGAGTGTCAAGAGTATCCTTGGTGAAGGATGTCTTTGTTCTGGATCTGAAGCTTAGTGCTTACATTATATCTAAGGAGCATCTACATAGTCATACGGGAGAATGATGAAGTAGAAGGTTTGTCTTGGATGGTGAAGATGAATTGTATGATAGCCTCTGGAGAAAGGGACAGTGGTACCAAAATGCATGTACTCAGAAAATATGCTCAAATGTTCATCTCCATCTAGAGCAGTTGTTAATCATGACAGGGGGAGTACTTGTCTATGGATTTTGCAGCAAAGGTGCATTTCTGGTGAAGATTGGTTGCCTCTTATGAGGATATAATGTCCGATAGCATTAGGTTGTTGATTGGTGTTGTTGGTGTGGCCTTGAATGGTTCTAGTCATATGAAGCAAATTGTTTTAATATTGCTCGCACATGCTTCTGAGGAAATGTCTGAAGACAAGATTGAATCATGGCCTTGAATAGATTGTACACTTGTCTTGGTGTGTGTTATTCTAAGTGTGAGGAGTTGACTTAGAGTTCAGTGGAAGACATTGTGTGTGTGCTTCAGATCTTGTGGATGATTGTGTGAAGCCTTCTTGACTGGATGGATGAAGACTATGACTAATGGTAGAGGAGCTGACAGAAGATGTACTGGTTGAAGCTTATCTAATTGTGGCTAAAAAGGGGGAGAAATAGCCAAGATAGTCAAGAGTATGAAAGAGTGTTACTGCCAAATGCTGCTAATGTGATGCGGTTATTGAGGGGGAGTTTTGACTGAGCTAGTGAAGATATCATAGCATTTGAAGAGTGCATCCAAGCAGACATCAAGAAGGAGAAGTGCTGCACATTGTGAGCTACTGAACAGCTGTGATGCTGGTTCATATTTTTGAGGGGGAGCACCAATTGGCTGTTGTCAATAATGAAGATGGTGTTGCAGCAGATCAAGTGATGAAGATTATGAAAATTGCCAAACTGCTGCTGATGAAGAGTTTCATATTTTTTAAGATTATTCCGCTGCTGAAGTCTCTGAAGATGCAGAGTGCAGAGATTGTTTTAGCCAAAATTAGCCAAAGGGGGAGATTGTTAGTTCCTAGATTGGCTGGAATTTTGGTAAAACATAGTATGTTCAATGTTGATGTCAAGGTGCTGATGTTGTAACATTGAAGTCTTAACACTGGGCTGTGTTAAGTAATTAATTGCTGAAGTTGGATGTCTGATGTCACATAGGTGATGTTATAACATCAGATCTGCAGAATTAACAACAGCAGGCTGTGATGTTGTTAGGGTTGCGTATTAGCTGGAATTGTGGAGAGCAAGTTGTCTCATTGGATGCGAATATCTTGGGATAGATATTTGCTGCTGCATAGGAGATCTGTTGCAGATTTGTAGGAGATTTAAAAGGTTAAAGATTTAAAAAGATTTTAGGAGAAAATCTGTTTTAGATATTCAGTTTTAAATAACAAATTTGGGAGATATTGTAGCAAGTCCAAGACCAATTCAAGGAGCTATATAAAGCGCACAAGACCAAAGGAAAAAGGTACATAAATACAGAGAGAAGATCAAGGGCATAGGCTGAGTGTCTTGAGTATTTTGTACGAGTTGTATTTACACTATTCTAGGGTTTGAATAGGTGTTGAGTTTCTGTCCTCTCTAGAAGCTGTGAAGCAATAGAGAGTGTTTGCTTGATCAAAGCTGTGAAGTAAGATCAAGGGTACTCAAAGTGGGTTCTTTGAGTGTTTGTAAGGGATTGAGTGGTGTTCTCATACCTAAGTGGTTTCTTAGGTAGGAAGTCATTAGTAGAGTATAAGTTTAGGAGGTTGTCAACGGGTTGTTGAGTCTGTAAATTATATCTACAAGTAGTGAATTCCATCCTTGGCTTGGTAGCCCCCAGAGTAGGTTGGTTGTAACCGAACTGGGTCAATAATTCTTGGTGTTATTTTACTCTTATTGTTGTCCATTATGCAGAGTGTGTTGTTGTGACATTGCACCTTAACATCACACGTCTGATACCAGAATTTCAAAAATGATGGATGAACTGTGTGTTAGTTTCAAGATTGAGCACCATTATTCGACACCATACAGACCCAAGATGAATTGAGCCATTGAGGCAGCCAACAAAAACATCAAAAAGATCATTCAGAAAATGGTGGTCACTTATAAGGATTGGCATGAGATGCTACCTTTTGCGCTGCACAGCTACCGTACTTCAGTGTGAACTTCAACAGGGGTAACTCCTTACTCATTGGTTTATGGCATGGAAGCGGTCCTTCCAATAGAAGTCGAAATCCCCTCATTGAGAGTATTGATGGAAGCTCAGCTTGATGAAGCAGAATGGGTGAAGACGAGGTTTGATGAACTCAACCTTCTTGAAGAAAAACTCTTGGCAGCAATATGCCATGGCCAGCTCTATCAAAGACGCATGAAAAAAGTTTTTGACAAGAAAGTGCATCCTCGGACATTCCAGGAAGGTGACTTGGTGCTCAAGAGGATCATGATTATGTATAATGAATCTAGGGGCAAGTGGACGCCAAACTACAAAGGCCCATATGTTGTAAGATAGGCATTCTCTGGTGGCGCCTTGAAACTCGCAACTATGGACGGTGATGAATTACCATACGCGGTGAATGCAGAGTACGTTAAGAGATACTACGCCTAAAAAAGTGGAATTATAAAGCCGCTAAGTCGAAAACCTGAAAAGGCGACTTAGGCAAAAATGGCAATCCCGGTGGACCTAAAAAAAACAAAATCAGTCCAGGAAAAAATTAGGGATAAGATAAAAGATATAGGCCCGCTGAATTGAAAACCCGAAAGGGCGGTTCAGGCAAAAAAGGGCGTCTCAGTGGATTGAAAACCCGAAAGGGCAATCCAGGAAAAAGTTAGGGACAGATTCCAAGGCAAAGTATCTGGTCTGCACGTCCACTTGATCCTGATATACCACTGAAGAGAGGAATCAACCCAGCCATCTTCCTACGAAGCAAGGTGTTGAAGTTATCAAAGTCATAGGGATCATAGCAGTGTTGAAACTCAATGGAACCTCATTAATTTGTATTGCCATTATGTTTTTCTTGCACCGCAATTACCTCATTAAGGAATTGCATCCTTGTACATACTTACCCATTCCAGGGTCAAATCAATACAAAGAGAGATTTCTCACCAAATTGTGCTCACTTTTTACTTTATCTGATTGTTTGCAAACTGATTTTGTTTTTGATAAACTGTGTTTTGATACTTCGGTTAATAAAGACAATATTTGAAAACAATAAAATTTGTTTTGGTTTTGGGAGAACTAAAAGGGAAATTGATAGTCTCCAGAGAAACTTCACCACATGAAAGCATCAAATCAGTTGTCAGCCGTCTTGGCTCCTCACCAAAAGCGATATAGCTTTTCAGGGATCTACTCGATGTAATCCCCAGCAGTGAATCTTTCAAGCCCAATAGGGGCAACCATGCTCCCTAGTCATCTATGGCTTGTTTAAGTCTAAGGGGTCAAGTAGTCCAAACATTCTCACCATCCCCGTAAAACTCAAAGTCCAATCCTTTATTGGCGACTACCCAAAAGTCCACACTCGTTGGCACCTTTAAATCTACCCTTTAAAGTCCAGTTCTCATTGACAACCACCAAAAGTCTATCGTTGTTAGCATCCTCATGAAACTTGAAAGCCCAATTTATTGGCAAACACAAAATAACCAAAGTCCAAGTTCATTCGGCAATTACCAAATTCAATCCCTGGTGATACCCTCGACAAGAAAACTTATACCCAACGCGCCCGATCATTTGCATCGTCATGTGCATGACATGCTAGCATAACATTACATAATCATATCAAGCACTAGTATATCTTGTGCATTCATACGTGCATTAGATTCCCTAGCAGTTGCATCTTAGTATGTGTTTCAGTGCATCATGCAATGCATGGCATATCCATCTCCCAGCAACATATCATAACAGGATCCAAGATCAGTTCGCAAGCATCTTGGATAGTCCTCATTCAAAGACAGTAGTATTCTTCTAAAGAGAAGTTGATACCCCGCATGTGCACAAGGAATTCTATTCCCCATCAAGTCATTCTTCAACCCTGCAGTTGATAATGACAATCCCCAACAGTTGTTGTTATTACTCTCCAAGTAGAGGATATCCCAGAAAGTTTCTTGTGAGTTTTCCCCTACAAAGCCAACACATTTCCTCCGACAAGAATCTTGCTCAACTATTCCCCTAGCAAATTTGTTCAGAGATACTGCTTTGGTATCATCGGAGAACCTTAAAGGATAAGGGACTGCTTCGACGACCCAGAGAATCGTCTGCCTTCAGAGATACTGCTTTGGTATCATTGAGGAACCTTAATGGATAAGGGACTGCTTGAACGACTCAGAGAATCTTTTGCCTTCAGAGATACTGCTTTGGTATCATCGAGGAACCTTAATGGATAAGGGATTGCTTCGATGATCCAGAGAATCTTTTGCCTTCAGAGATATTGTTTTGGTATCATCGAGGAACCTTAATGGATAAGGGACTGCTTCGACGACCCAGAGAATCGTCTGCCTTCAGAGATACTGCTTTGGTATAATCGAGGAACCTTAATGGATAAGGGACTGCTTCTACGACCCAGATAATTGTCTACCTTCAGAGATACTGCTTTGGTATCATCGAGGAACCTTAATGGATAAGGGACTACTTCGACGATCCAGAGAAACTTCTGCCTTCAGAGATACTGCTTTGGTATCATCGAGGAACCTTAATGGATAAGGGACTACTTCGACGACCCAGAGAATCCTCTGCCTTCAGAGATACTGCTTTGGTATCATTGAGGAACCTTAATGGATAAGGGATTGCTTCGACGATCCAGAGAATCGTCTGCCTTCAGAGATACTGCTTTGGTATCATCGAGGAACCTTAACAGATAAGGGACTGCTTCGACGACCCAGAGAATCGTCTGCCTTTAGAGATACTGCTTTGGTATCATCGAGGAACCTTAATGGATAAGGGACTGCTTCGACGACCCAGAGAATCTTCTACCTTCAGAGATACTGCTTTGGTATCATCGAGGAACCTTAATGGATAAGGGACTGCTTCGAAGACCCAGAGAATCTTCTGCCATCAAAGATACTACTTTGGTATCATCGAGGAACCTTAATGGATAAGGGACTGCTTCGACGACCTAGAGAATTTTCTGCCTTCAGAGATACTGCTTTGGTATCATCGAGGAACCTTAATGGATAAGGGACTGCTTCGACGACCTAGAGAATCTTCTGCCTTCAGAGATACTGCTTTGGTGTCATCGGAGGACCTTAATGGATAATGGACCGCTTTGACCACCCAGAGAATCCTCTGCATTCAAAAATATTACTTTGGTATCACGAAGAACCTTAATGTATAAGGGACTGCTTCGACTACCCAAAGAGGCTTTAGTTATTTTGTTCAGTTTGAACCCCGTTACCTCATTCTGCCAACTCCCACTCTATATCATTTTACCTTTTGTCAGACAAATTTTGGGGTCTTCTTATATCTAATTGACTTCTACCCTAAAAATGAACGCCATTCAGCAGTTCATTCTCTCGGGTTTAAGACAATTAGATAGGGGCATCTGTCATACCCCAAATTTGTCCTACCCTCTTATTTTTCTTATATTAAGCAAGTTGTGGCTTCATGGATTTTTCTCAAGATCATCATGTAGCTTTGGCCATGATCCTCTAAAATCTAGGGTATGTAGGTCTTGTTTGTGCTCAGTGTAACTACAGGCTTTGCAAGTATGTTGAATTCAAGTGGAGCTAAGAGGAAAGATGTATCCTCATTCTCGTGGATGACTAGCCATGACATGATTAATTGGTTTCAAGTGGGTTTAAAGCCATATGATGTTTTGTTCTCAAATCATAACATTAGTCATGTGATTTCTCAATTCCAAGACATGGACGTAATTTGTTGCAAGATGGTTTCTAAGCTATTATTCAAGTTGTTTTAAGGAATGTGCGAATTGCCTTAAAATATAATGGGATTATTGGTACAAGTCATGATTTTGTGATCCAAATTTGTTTGAGTTACAAGTGCAAGGAGTCAAACCTTGAGTTAATTTATTACAAACAATTTGAAGCAATTTCAAGACTGTGTTTCGATCTTTTGTTCAATGGTTGTCGCAAAGCCACATGGAATTTGAGTTAAGGTCGTCTCAAGACCAACTCAAGTCAAGTTTTTTCACAATTTATTACAAGAATGCTCAAAGCCAAGAATAGGCCAAATACATTAAGTTATTTCATTAACCAAATCTTGTGCTACTACTTATTCCAAGGAAGACCGTGGGATTTCATGAAGCCATTTTACAAAAATTAATCACACGATCATGAACCATGATTCTTATTCAGTCAATTTTCCATTTTCAAGTATCCTACCAATACAAATAGAAGTTTCAAAAGGATTGAAGGTGTAGATGCATTGAACAAGCAAAAAGATCACTAATTTTACTTGGAAGTCTTGTCATGAATAAAATTTCACAAAGTCTCCAAGTTGATGATTAAAGGCCTAAAGACTTTCCAAATCATGTTTTAATTTTGCAAGTCATGGTGGGATTAGTTTCAAGTTGGGATCCTAATGTCCACAAATGTTACAACAGCAGCAAATTGCAAGTCATGTTGATTCACTACAATTTGTATCATAATCCAAACAAAATACCATCATAAAGTTTAAATCATTAGGAAATCGACACTTGAAATTACAAAGGTGACCAAGTTATTACATTGCAAATGAGAACAAGTGTTGGTACATGGATTCAAGTGTGGTCACGCTATACAAATAACCCTACAAGTCCCACAAAACCTAATTCTGCCAGTCACTGCTAAGCCTAAGACAAGAAAAATTAAGGATCAAATTTCATGTTGTTGTTCTAAATACAAGTAGTTGTGGTCCTTTCATTTTCATCCTTCATGATGAATGGTCCCATTCCAAGCTTCAAGGCAGCGTGGCTTTTCCCCTTCACCCAAGCCTTCATCATTCAAATCTTCACCTATGCAAAGTTGCTCAAATTAATGTACCATGAAAAAAGTAGGAAAGATCAATACCAAGCATGAACAATTATTGAGTACACAATGCTAAGTCAAGACAACTTCATGTACAACACAAACAAGTCAAAATTACAAGCACAAACAAACAGCCAGACAAATTCAGAGCAGAACGCAGAGGTTCAGAAGTGCAGTAGACAGAGAGATTTCATATTTTGGACAAAAAAATAAATCCTGAACCTAAGAAAGTAATAACATAGCATAAACAAAAAGGCAGATTCAGAGCAGAATGTAACAGGTTACACGAGAATAGCAAAAACACTCACCAACCAATTTGATACTTCTGTTCTATCCCTTGAATATCGGATGTTCATATCACAAACCCTAGAAATTCTGTTATAAAACCATGTTTCATCATCAAGAAGAGGGGGCGATTTGAAAAGAATAGAAAAAAAAACCTAACTAAGTTCTGCTAACATCAAACCCCAACCCTCACCAAAGCTCGAAATTCCTAAAGCTTCTTAGAGTTTTGCACTGAAACTCTAAGATAGTGAGCTTAGCCATCATTTCTACAATAAACAATCAAAAAGAAAAGCGGCACACGAAGAAAGAAGAAGAAGACGCGAAAAGTAAAATGAGTGAGAAGAACGAGACACGTTACCTCGCCGGATTTACCATCGGACTAGCTCCGATCTTGTAAGTCCCTTCTTTTTCAACTTGATTCCCACTCGCATTGTTGCATTGATCCTTGGCCTAATTGCTTGAGTCGATGCTCTGTTGTCGGTAGAACCTTGATTAAAATTTTAGGTTTTTTTTGTGAGTTGTGATTTGGGCGTTCTAGGGTTTCGTTTACCAAAATAAAGGGGAGTTTGTGTTCTGTATTTTTGTTTAGTGGTAGTGGTCCGCCGGAGAAGACAGTGGCGCCGCCACTGGCCGCCATGCTTCTTCGGACATGAGAGTCTTTGAGAGAAGAGAGTAGGACTCGGATGAGTCTACGAGAGAGAGAGATGAGATAACAAAATGAAAAAGGGTAATGAGAGGCTTGGAATGCATATGCGTTGAATAAGAGAATTTGTTAATTGACTAGTGTTTTAAGTACATTAAATTGTAATTAATTGCTGTCAACCTTTTGGATTTTCAAATTAAAAACAAAATAACTGATACACCTTTTGATGCCACACGGTGCCTCTTGTGGATTTCAAAAAGTTTCTTTTATTGTTGCTTACAGTTGGCGTCATTTTTCAAAGCAAAATTAAAAAGCAGTCTTTATTGAATATTAAGACTCATTCAAATCATATCTTTTTTTTCAATGGTTTATTTAATTCGCTGATATGGGGAGGCTTTTGGTCTGTCACGCGTTTTACTATGGAAGAGGTTGAGGCAGCTGCCTCCCTCAATTCTTTTCTGCACGCCGCGTTAGGTAATTTGGAAAGGGTTTGGGTGTCTGGCCCAACCCGACTTGGTTGATGGTTATGCCATTTTGGGTCGGTTCATACCATAGTGGTCTGTGTTAAAGTTCACACCCAGTCTTAATTTAAGGTTTAACCTAGTTTTTTTATATATTAAAATGTTTAGTTGGTAATTAAGATAATGTTAGTAATAGTTAATTAAGGTTATTACTAATTTTATTTTGTGCTAGTCATTGTTTTAAGATGCGTTAAAATTTCTTAAGTCCCAATTATAATTACCCTAATACATTTTATCTAAGACTTAAATAACATTTTACTTAATTGAATCTTAGCTAATTATTTAGTTTCTTAAGATAATTAAACTATTTTCTAATTAATTACGAAAGTAGTGGGCTCTTGCTCTTGGGGTCTAGCACTCCTTGGGTCCTTGAATGAATGCTCTTGAAGCGCACGCTTTGAGTTGTGTTCATTTCGTCTTTCGTTTATTAAAGGGTACTTAAAACAATTAATCTTTGCTTAATCAAAAAATAATTAACCTTTACAATTATTTAATTAAATTAAAAAACATAATCCATTTACATCTTAATCATTTTAAAACACTCAAAATATCTAATCTTAATCAAAACACATAACGCTTAAAAATACAATCTTTTTTTTTTAATTAAAATACTTAATCTAACTAAAATACTTAACCTTTAGAACACTTTCTTAACTTAAAAATCATAATTCAAATCTTAAAACATTTACTTAATCTTTTACAAATATTCTCTTAACTAAAATTAAAATCATAATCTACTTTGAAATACTTAAAATATTTTCTTAATTAAGGTCTTTCTAATTAATATTTCTAAACCTTTTCCTAACTTATTATGGAAGTAGTGGGCTTTTGGGGTCCAGCACTCCTTGGGTCCTTGAACAAATGCTCTTGAGGCGCATGCCTTGAGTTGTGTTCGTTTCGATCTTCCATTTCTAAAATACTTAATCATCTTTAAAACTTTCAATTCATTCAAACACGAATCTGATTAGTACGTCTAATTAAAATGCTCTAATCAAAACAAAATATTTTTCCTAATTAGATTATGAAAGTAGTGGACTCTTGAGGTCTAGCACTTCTTGGGCCCTTGAATGAATGCTCTTGAGGCGCACGCTTTGGGTTGTGTTTATTCCGATCTTTCGTTCCTAAAACACTTGCCATAATTACTTGGACAAAGAAGCCCATTGTCCAATAAACACGATTTCACAATTAATAGAATGAAAAAGGTGTCGTTGAAATCTAGCATCTCAGTAATGCCCCGATTAAGTGGTTGCGAGGCCGACGTCTCGTTTATCGAATAATCGTCATTCTTCCTCTAAAATACTTAACAAACCAAATCGAACCTCGTCTTCTCGCCCCCCGCGCGACCTAAACCCTAAAACATACGCAAATCAAAAAAAAAAATTCTCAATCAAATATTTAACACACATAATCCAACTCAAACAACTTTTCATAAAGAACATTGTTTAGTCCATTCTTCCGCGCATATAAACTAGTGCTTCAGCCTCCGCTAGCGAGCAGACAAGCCAACGTTTAGCAGTTAGAATGCGAACTAAACACTCGTTCATAAAAGACATCAACCAACCGTAGTCCCACGAACTACGAATGCTCTGACTTTCCCATTGCACGAGGGAATACGTAGGCACAAGGGTTCTAATCCTTGCCGAGCACCCTAATAAAAAACCACCCATTTCCCCCTTAGAAAGCAATATTACCTTAGAAGAGGGTGCTAATACCTTCCCTCTTGCGTAACCGACTCCCGAACCTAGAATTTGGTTGCAATGACCATTTTCTTATCCTTTAAAGGTTTTATCGATATTTTCCTATTCCTTCCCTGGAATGAATAAAGTTCGGTGGCGACTCTGTTTCGAACAGTTTTTTCCGCGTCCATCGCGAGGATCGTATTTTTCGAGGTACCACAAATAGTGAGGGCACAAAGGGAAAAAAATCATAAGCTAAAAGATATAAGCTTAAAAGCTATTTCAAATAGCTTTTGAAAAAAATTAAAAGCTAGTAAAAAAAGCTATAAGCTAAAAGTTAAAAGATAGTTATCAAATAGAGTTTTTTCATTAATGTGAACTGAAAAGCTATAAACTATAAGTTAAAACCTCTTTTTTGTGTCTTACTAAAAAGACTTATAATGATTAAAAAGTGAGTATATTATAATTGTTAGATATGAAAAAAAAAAGTTTTAATTGATAAAGAAAATATAATTTATATTGATAAAAGAGGGTCTACAATTTAAGTATAGATTTTTGTAGAATAAATTTATGATGATTATAATTTTGTTAGATAGGAATAAAAAACTTTTAATTGATAAAGAAAGTATAATTTATATGGATAAAAGAGGCTCCAATTTAAGTATAGATTTTTGTAGAATAAATTTATAAGATTAAAAAGTGAGTATATTATAATTTTGTTAGATATGAATAAAAAAATTTAATTGATAAAAAGAAAATATAATTTATATTGATAAAAGAGGCTCTACAATTTAAGTATAGATTTTTGTAGAATAAATTTATGATGATTATAATTTTGTTAGATATGAATAAAAAAGTTTAAATTGATAAAAAGAAAAAATAATTTATATTGATAAGAGAGGATATAGATTTGATGTTGAAGATGAGTTTAGAGATTTATTTAGGTAATTGAAGAGGATAGGATAGTTATATAAATGTGTGAATAAGAAATAATTGTTTAGAGGAAATAAAATAAAAAGTTCCATTGCCGGGAATCGAACCCGGGTCTCCTGGGTGAAAGCCAGATATCCTAACCGCTGGACGACAATGGAATTGTTGATATGGGTTTTAATTAGCAGGAATAGAAATGAAAAGTATACCGTGTGATGGCAGAAAAAACTCGGAAAAAGAGATGAGAATATGCGGTGAGCGTGGATCGAACACGCGACCTTCAGATCTTCAGTCTGACGCTCTCCCAACTGAGCTATCCCCGCTGATGCATGATTCTTCCGTCGCAGTTTACTACTCTCTTTATTTACACCACTACATCAAATATACCACAACTGCAATGTTTTTCTTTCTGCCTTGTAATAACAATAAAGCCTATTTTTTTTACTTCAATTCTAAACACTACTTTTTTTCATCTTTCTTTAATACATTTTCTGATTTTTGTTTAATAAATCAAAACTCTAGCAAAAGTTAACAGAATTGGAATTATAAGTGTCATTTGTGAACCACCTATTTATGGGTTATGGTCCCCTGGTTATCAACAAATTTAAGTTCTCCAGAAGATATTGAAGTGAGTTGTAAAGCGTTTACAAAGCTCGGTCCATGAGATGGAGGGCTCATGCCTCAGACCTTTTAATCAAGTATGGTAGGTATCCATAATCCTTGATATAGCTTGTTTCGTCACACATTCCCCTCTCCAAGAAGTCCTTTTTGAAGATTATGTTTGTGGCTTCCCCTACAAGACGATTTGGTTTCATGAGGACCTTATATGAACAGATTTAGGACAGAAATCATGTCATTGAGTGGGTAATCGTAAATATTCGAACTCTTGTGCTAGTGCCTAGTGGTAACCCAAAACCCTCAGGTAAAAATATTAAACAAAATAATAAACTGAATAAAGAGGGGTCCGCGCGAACGCAGGCCACCCTCACTGCCACAAATTACGACGTAGGTGCTACCAACTTGGGTAGACCTTAGACCAATTCCCTTCCTTAATGTGCAATGGAAGTCATCAGTCTAAGCCATGGGCCTGCTTGATCACCCAATAGCTCCGTCCAGGTATGTGCCTAATTCAGTACCACACACATCATATTTATATTCAACCTATACAAATCATTTTCGTAATCTCTCCAATGTGGGACTTAAATACTATTCTGTAATAGTACATTCAAATGAAACATGGGTGGTCTCCTCGTATTACACACTGAGCATTTCACTACTCATTCTCCAATTTATAGTATATGCAAAGAAGCAAAGAAGCAATGATTCGAATAGTTCTTATTACAGGATGAAAAATCTCTGTAGTTGCATTTTTTTAATACTTTTTTCTCTCGTTTTCCTTCTTCAAGAAACGGACAAAATGCTTCATGTAGAAGAATTTATGTCCTCGGAGTAAGAAAGAATCTCTTTACATATAAGAGTATATATTAAATCAAATGTTGGTTCAAAAGGGGAAGCTGAATATGATATTGAAAAGCTTATTATAGGGTCATAGCCCCCACTTTTTTCAATGACAGTGAAGTTCAAGTGCCAATTAAATCTCCTCAATTCCACTTACTTCTAACAGAGAGAAAACCATGAGTATACTCTCCAAAGTTCAAATTACACGTTGTGTTTATCAAGGGTTAACCAGCAAGAATGACTAAAATGGAACACTGCAAAATGTAGGACTTGTCAGACACAACATTGTTGGCTTAATTTGGCCATTTTATATTATATGTTGACTCCACAATTCAGATAAATAAGTATCTCTTAAATTTTAAAATGAATTACATAAAAATAGTGTAATATCGGTATAAACTAATTTTACATTATTATTTAATAGAATTATAATATACAATTATGTCACGTCACATCAATATTTTAAAATTAAAAATGTGATTTATCGGTTACATCAATATTTTAAAATTAAAAATGTGATTTGACGGGATACATGTCCCTAATGAATTAAGTGTAAAATAGTGCATTTTTTTTCTCTTTAATCTTTAAGTTGTGAATGATTTAATAAAATCATTGTTGGAAACATTGTTTATTTTTTAAAGAAAAAAAAAGGATAAATACACACCCAATCGTTTATTTAGAGAAGCCAAGTTTTTAGTGGATGAGTTGTTTATTGTAAAAGTGGGGAAAAAATACAAATTATCAAATCCTACAACCAGTAAAATTATAACATAGTCGTGTAACATTCACATTAATTTTATCTAACTGCTCATGATTATATAATATAAATTTACACAGCTCGTTTGTATATTTTTTAATAATGAGGCATTCTTCAAACATAACGAAAAAATAAAGATACACCTCTCATTAGATATCATCTTTACTGGATATTGCAATTTGCAAGAACAAGAAATTTTGAAACAACTAATTTGCCTGGGCCTATTCTATATCAATTATCAGCTACTACTAGGTGCCATGGCTGGAGAATTTATGAACCGTGTAGTTGAAGACGAATTTGCAAATGCATTCGCTTATGAAATTTACACCGTAGCTCCTTTCAACCAGAGAGCCTGCAACCTACTAAGAATTTACATTTCTCGCCCTCAACCCCCACACAAGGTACATATAGGGAAAAAATGGTAAATGAAACCAAAATGGAAAAAAAAATTACAAAATCACAATCAATCCCTATTCTCTCCTGTTATGCCAGTCCACAGCTTCCTTCAATGCTTTATATTAGATGGAAGTGGAATGTAATTGATCAGTACGATCTTGCTCTAATTCCAGCCAAAATGTGTGGAAAAATGACTCATTTATAGGCTGTGATGTCAATGAGCCAGGTCCTCACTACCAACACCAACACTGGACTTGTCAACCATGCGTACATTGTATTGTTCATATACTCTTGCTCGATTCTCGGCCCACCAGTTTTCTGCTTGTTTTTCACTGAATCGCTTCCGACTGCATTCACCAAAGATAAAAGTTAAAACTCGGATTATAAAATTGATAATCATGAAATACTGTACAAGTATCTGATTTGTCTCACCAGATGCCAAATTGCAGAATAAAACATCACGATTTTCAAGATATATTAAATATGCAAATGACCAAGACCCGAAGCAACAAAAAACGTTATTATTAACTGCTCTAGGCAGTAACTCTCGATTCTAATGTTTTTCTGACCTCCACAAAATTAGTGTTTGGCTTTGCTATGGCAAACAGCGGGGGGCTGAGCAAAGAAGATAAATCATGTTTGCTCCAAAAATGACATCATGAATAATTGTTTAGAAATAACTATTGTCAAAGCCTCAACGACATGACTATCATATTCTATCATTTTTCCTTAAAAGTATATCTTATTATATGTACTAATAACATAATTTCAGACAGTTTTGCAAGTTGACAGAAAAACAATGTCTCCAGAGAATTCCATACCTGAAGCGAACTCTCTTGAGATCTATTACATCTCCTGGTAGGGAGGTGAGTGTAATATATACACCAGGTTCATCTTGCTCAACCCATTCAGTCTCACTACGGGATTCACTATCCTTTGTTCGGCTCCCATTTCTATTAGTTGAATCTGGCTGGCTCTGTTTATTCTGACCTGTGCTGCGATTACTGGCAGTGCTTGATCCATTTGAAAGTAACTGGTTATTTGAACCAGTTAAATCTGCTTCTGGGCTTGTTGCTTGAATATTTAATCGATCAATGGAAGCAAAGCTAAGTTCATTGGAGCCTAAAGAAGCAATAGAAGGTGATTTGACACTCTTAGCTGCTGCAATGGGTAGCCTCTCAGCCATGTCCTTCAACTATGCAATGCAAGAAAAAATGTTGAATCAGTAAGCCGCGAATACATCCATCACAAAACTAGAAAAGACTAAGACATGAGCTCGAAAATTAAAAGTTTCATTATTTTGGCTTAAAAGTTAACTTTGCTAGTGTGCAAGAGTTTTTGGCTGCAATAAATGTCTAATTGTTAGAGTGGTTTAAGGGATTAAAGCTTCTACCTGGGCAGTAAGTGACTTGATCACTTCCTTTGCTGCTTTACATTTGGCTGTTTCTTCCCCGGCAATTGCTATTGCATCTTTTAGCTGTTTAGAAGTTCTTTCCAACTCAATTTCTTGAAGTTGGGATTTCCGAGTCAGGCTTTCCACCTAAACAGAGAAAAACAATCATCAGGCTCACTATAAATAGACAACAGAGTGAATTTAACATCCTTGTTGCAGGTTCAGAAAAACAAAGGGAGAAAGGAAGGAGACAAATTTTTTCCAACCTATGAAAGTAAATTATAGATATCAGTTATCCTATGTATCACAGCCATTTATGACTGAAAAAATGAATTATTGACAGGCGATGGGAAGAAACTCTCTGTAAAGTTGATTAATTGAACCATCTAAAAACACAAAAGCAAATTAAAAAGTGCACAGTGAAAATCAAAATCAACTCACTGTTGATCTTTTTTTAATCACGAAATAAAAGATTGAACCACACTATCACAGATGTGACCACTTTCAATAATTAATAAATTAAAATTTATATGGAAATACTACTCCAGCAAGTGCATTGCAATTGATCATTGATTTGAATTCTAAGTTGAAATTCAGCTCTTTGGTATTATAAGAAAATCCAACAAAAGTTACAAGTGGATTATCAGTTGCTTTGCTTGGAATTAATATGCACCTTGCTACCAACATCAGTATGAGTTAGCTCATAATTTCCTTTTTGTCCTTGTTTCTACATGTTGTCTGGGTTATTTTATCAGACAAAGTTCATGTAAGTTAATGTCATATAAAAATAACAGGTAGAAATACAAAATAGGGTACCAGTTATAAGTCCGTTTTTGTAAAATTCAATTTAAACATTTATAGCAAGGGATATTGTCACTGAATGCATAAAACAAGATACCTGTGATCTTAATTTAATAACCTCCTGGCTGAGGCTATCATTAGTCTTCTTAGCATCATCCACGACTATCTTTGGGGTTGTAAGACCTCCCAGTGTTGGAGTTGGAGTAGTTGATCGAGGTGGGCTAGGCCGTCTAGATATTGGGGATGTTGCCCTGGAAACGATTCTAGATCCAGGAACAGAAGCCGAGAAAAATTTCTTTGACGATCCAAAAACAGGATTAAAAGATTTAGAAATATTGAGTGCTCCCCATTGTGAACCCCCATTTGGAACAGGAGAAACACGGCTACTGTTGAACTCCAATTTCTTGTTTTTCTTTGAAGATCTGCTTTCCACTTGTTTCAAGGAGTCCGTCGAAGAAAACCTGGCAAGTTGATTACGAGATCTGGTATCCAATTTATCATCCTTGTCAATCAACTCAAGAGACCCCTGATTAATACTTCCTCTTCTGCTAACAGAAGAATGAGATGAAGAATCAGATTCTAAAGTTTTCCTAAGTTTATTAAAACAACCATCACATACACGATAAGGTTTGTTGGGGTTTGGAGCCATTGAAGCTTTAAGAGACTTCTTACTGCTACATGAATGGCAAAAAACAAGTCCACAATTATAACAATTGTGACGTTTCCTTTTGAAATTAAATGGCAGACGACAGCCTGAACACATTGACTGGTCAACACCAGATACCCACTTATGCAGGCAGATAGCTGCAGTGAAATTAGTTCCACAAGCAATACTTTTTACATGTTTGTCTTTCAGAGCATCTACTAGTGTTGGATTGTTTCTATCATTTGTATCCCCATGGCCTAAACGTCCATTTGCACCTTTTCCCCAAGTGTAAACTTCATTCCTTAAAGTTAGAACTGCAACATGATATGCACCACAAGATATCTCCTCCACAAAACTCTTCGACAGTTTTCCTTCCACACGGGTTGGTAGCTTCCCATCTGCTTGAGGATTTCCTAACTGGCCATAGACAGGACTTCCCATTGCATAGACATGGCCCGCAGTGGTGAGTGCAACAGTGAGACTGTGTCCACAAGCAACTTGACAAAAGTTATGTTCAACAAGGGCAACACAGGTTGGAACAAGTTTTGCTTCCTTATCACCGTGCCCAAGTCGACCTTTGTCTCCATCACCCCAAGTAAACAGCTTCCCTGACGAGCAGTTGCTGGAACTTGAATTTCCAACCATAACTTCCACAACTGCAGCAGTATGCCAAACACCACATGAAGCCCGCATAGTTCGAAGACCTTTGAGGGACTCGACTTCCCTTGGTAACGAAACACTTTCTCGGTCTCCATGACCCAAAGCACCAAATGTACCGTCACCGAAAGTGAATAATTGCCCAGCAGATGTTACAACAGCAGTATGCCATGGTCCACATGAAATATATGAAACATGTATGCCTTCCAAGGGGCCATTTACTCTTTTTGGTACCCAGTGGCTCACTTGATTTCCATGTCCCAGAAGACCATAATTGTATGCACCATTACCCCAAGTGTAAAGATCACCTGAAAGTGTCACAGCACACGTATGATACTCCCCACAAGCTACAAGTTCAATATTTGTATTACTTAGAGCGTCTATAAGCTTTGGATGGAGAACATCAGAGTCTACACCATGCCCAAGCCTGCCTCCCGATTCCTCTCCCCAGGAGAAAATTTCACCTTGTTTGGTCACTAAAGCTGCATGTCGTCCACCGCAAGCAATATTCTGAACATCAAGAACTACAGCAGATTCTAAAGCTTTGGGAAATAGAGAATCAATTTTTACACCCAAACCACTCCCAACTCGATGATTACCACCACCAACAACACCATCACCTGTGCCTTCCCCCCAAATGAAAACATCCCCTAAAGCATCGCCATCATCATGACCAGAACCATGGCTGGATGAGCTGACAGCACTTGATAGACTAACTCTAAAAGCATCCATACCCGTTGTCTTCATCTGACCATGCATACTATCTGATCCTCCAGATGATACAGAGTGGACAGAAGCACTGGCAGAATCCAGAGGGAAGAAACTTTTTTGAGGAACAGCGTACAAGACCACATCTAATGCTTTATCCAAACCAGTTTTAGGGGGGCTCTCGTATGGGCTATGAAGGCGAAGGTGATCTCCACTATCCTGAATATGACAAACAAGCATCTTTAACAGCGATGGAGTGATATGGGAAGAAAATATAAGGGACATACATAATACGTTAATACCTTTTGCAGGCTCTCATTACTACCAAATGGAGAATGTAAGGGGGAACTTCTTCTTGTGTATGTTCGAGGACTGTTAGCTTCAGATGGAATACCATCACTTCTTGACTCTGTTCTCCACTTCCGGTGATGGCTACGTGAAATTAAAGCTTTCAAACCACTGAACCAAACCTCAGCTTCATCTTTATCCTTGCATATCTAGTATATAATAATCAGATCACTAGATTGTGTTAAGATTTTATTGATAAAAATCATTGAAACTGTTCACGATATCAATAACATATTTACAAGCAAAGCAGTAGGCCAACTGCAGCCAAAAAACCAAAGGGGAGAGAAACAAAGCAATATGTACCAAGTCCAGTGACCTATCATTGTAGATAAGAGAAAATGACTGGTATTCCTTCTCAGGCCGCGGATATCTTTGAAAGATAGGCTGAAAAAAGCAGGAGCCTTGCATTGTCAATCATGACAGAGAACCTTGCCACTTGAAAATGTGTAAATAAGGAACTATGAAAATATTTATTAAACACACCCATGCACATGAGTAATGTCTTTTTCCGTTACATTTTCAGAATAGGACACTATAGCAATACAAAGCATCAGCACATTCCTAAAGCAAAAGACATGCCAAAAGCTACCATAAACAGGTAGTATATTGGAAAATATTCACAATACAGCAAAAGGCAAAGCTTCTTTCTAGTAGATGGATAGTAAAAAATATGTCCCATATATATACTTTGACCGCAAACAAATAGAGTTCACAAAATTGAATATAGAGACAAGCAATACAAACTGTATTAATCATATTAATATTAAGTAGAACACTACTATCTTATGTCAACTAATTGTCTAAGCAATACATGTCGCTGTTGACTAAATCTGGAGAAGCAAACAGACATGATTTTGAACAATTTAAAAATGTACCGTCCGTTGTCCAGATATAATTCTAGAGACGTGACTCAGTTTAAGGTGCTTCTCTTCTTTCCCTGAGAACCATATCAAAACAGATTCATCCTGAAAAGAATAGTAAATTCAAATACTTTAAATTTTTAGCAGCTGGAAAATATTTTAAAACAAATAATTTATGAACAATTTACAAAATAAACTACACATACTTTTATGGCAATAACAAAACAATCATGTGGCTTTCAAGCCACAAAATGGCAGAAGATGATTTCACTAATTGCATGCATACTCACCAAATACAGAAAAGTTAGATATATAGGGTAAGGGTCAATATAAAACATCTCGTTGTCCTTCAATTTACATTCAAGTTGTGTGGATTGGAGTGATAGCATCGATAAGATTTGGCAAAAATAATTGGAAGGAAATCTTTCCATGTTTTAATATTGGTTGAAAGGGTCTCTTAAGGAGATAAAATCAAGCACGCGAGGGAGAAAAGTTATAGCCAATCATACACAGATAGTAGTTAGGCACACCGAGATTTTATTAAATGTTCATATTGTTTTCACTAGCAATTAAAAAATATTTTTGGAAACCTAACCTCAAACTATGTTTTGTTAAGCCATTAGTTAGCTCGAAAGATGGATCTTCCTGAAATATTTTCTTGATAGAGCATATAGGTTTTAAATACCCTCCTACATATATGCCCCTAATTATAAGCCCCACTTTAAATTTCTAGACATATTTACAATTTTTTCCAAATATACTCCTTATTAATTTAATACTACTAATTTATATTAGGAGATGAAAAGTCAGAGTTAGACACATTTATACATAAAAAGGTATAGTCGTAATATTCATACATAAAAACATAAAATAGACATGAACACCCTAAATATGTTATTACTGACAATTCTAATTTATGTGAAAAAAGCAAAAGGAGCTTATAAAAATGGACAAAAGTAGTATTTTTCACTGTGTTAAACCCGTTAGACGAATACATTGCATTTTCACTCCTCACTACCACAAATTATTCACACTATTTGCCTTACATCTTCAAGGACCCCTGCTATCTCTCTCCCAACCGCTTTTTGAAAAAATATTTTCACCATTATTTATAGAGTAAATAAAAAGCAGAAAGACCAAGACTCTAAACTTGGTTTTCGAAATATATATGGGGACCCAGTTACTATTGTATACAGTTCATGAAAAAAAAAATGAGACACACTTTAACAGGGATTCATTTTAATCTACCAAAAAGGAGTGCAAATCTCACATTAGAAAGTCGAAAGGGGCAAAACTTGGGCTTTCCCCTCCTTCCATACTTGAGCAAGCAAGCCCCTTTTTTCAATGCAGTAATGGCCTGTCATTAAGATCAACAAAGGACTTCAGTAAGCATAAGAACTCTTATAACAGAGAGGAAACAATGAATAAGCATACCAAACGGATAACATTTGATTAACTGACAAGCACCAAGAGTATCCTGTATCTAACACTCTTATCTAAGTAATTAGTAAATATTATAGTTACAGTACACTAAATTCGCCCTGTATTTCCTTAAGAGAGCATGGTATTCAAAACTTGAATAATCCATAAAGAAAGAAAAATACTCCTAGTGCCTCACATTAATTGTTACTCTTAGAATATTAGCTTGTCTTGGATTATTTGTCACTTCAAAATATCAAGTATGGGTTACTTTTTTTCTTATTTCATGGCATCTCAATCCAACATGAATTAGTTAGACCTTCTACCTAACTCCTAGATCAATGAAAGTAATTTACTAAAGCAGAAATTAAGTAAATTAGAATTCTAACTCTGAAAAGAAGCCAAATCTCAATCTATATACTAAAATAAGCATTCATAGCTATATACTAAATCCATATACTAAAATAAGCAGCCAAATCTATATAATAAATCAATATACTAAAATAAGCAGCCAAATCTCTGAAAAGCACTAGAACTCATAACGGGTTTGGATCCTCTAACTTTCGCTAACTTTCCCTCTATCTCTCGCTTGATTTACTTTCTCTCACATATTTTTCCCTCCAAAATCAATGCCACTATCTCTTTTATTTCATCTAAAATTTGCCTAAAGTCACTCTAACTTTCCCTCCCAAAAGTTATAGAATCCATGTCCAACTCACAACAGGTACCTAAAGTTTATATCAAAACAGTAATTAAGTAAATTAGAATAAACAAAAATTCTAGTGACGGCGCATAATCGGAGATTTTTCACTGCCATTCATAACACTGTGATCTGTCTAAACTGGTAATATCCATATACTAAAATAAGCAGCCAAATCTTTGAAAAACACGAGAACTCCTAACACGTACCTAATGTTTATATCATAACAGTAATTAAGTGAGAATAAAAAAATTGTAGTGACGGCTTATAATCGAAGATTCTTCACTGCCATTTATAACACCGTGAGATTTGTCTAAAGTGGTTTGAGCTGATGATCCAGCCAAATATTTCAAAAGCACTAGAACACCTAACACGTAATTAATTTATACCAAAACACTCCTTCAGAAAATTAGAATTAATTCATTATTGGAGATTTTTCACTGCCATTCAAAAAATCATGAGTTCTGTCAGTAGGTTAAGCCGATGATGCCCAGGTAGCTTGCAGTCAAAGCAAATTAACGGATCAAACGTATTGCAACTAAACTTTAACTGACATTCCAGAAATTTTGCACTCCGAGAAAAACTTATCCAATAATCCCATATTCCCTCTCTCATCCCAAACTTGTATCAAAAACATTACTAACAAATGTACGCTTCACAGTACACAAAATCCACAAGCAAACAGTACTCTATCAACAAAAGCAAAACAAAACAAAAAAAAGTTCCCAAAAAAAGCACAAAAATGACATATGCACCTGCTCAATGTCTCTCTCCGCGGCACCAGTTCTGCTAAGATCCGAAGTCATTCTATTCACCCGAAACAGAAAGAAAACCATCAATCAGAAACATTGAATTTCAAAATCAAAACACTAATCTAACACAATCTACAATATTCACTACATTTCATACCCGAACCCTTCCATTCATCAATTCAACCTAAGAATCCACTCAAACCCTCACTAAACTCAAAATTGGCGCGCTCCAACACCTCAAAATCCTCAACGGAGCTCAAATCCACCATAATTAGAGCTCAATCGCGCACTTTCCAGAACCATAACACTGCTCCTGAAATTCACGCGGTACTCCAGTAACGTGAATTTCTCTTGCTTCCTCTTCCGGCACCGATTAGCACCGGCGAAAGGTGGAACGTTGCGGAGGAATGAAGCGATCGAGAAATGAAAGGGAGAGTGCACCGATGCACGGATTCTGGTGATTGAGAGGTCAGTGAAGTCAGGAAAGTGCGGCGGGGAAGAAAATCGAGGCGAGAAAATGCGGGAAATACGGAATAGGAGAATCTAGGGAACTATGATCTGAAAATCAGTTGCAGAAGAGAGAGAAAGTGGGTTTTAGAGAGAGAAAGCAAAGTAGAATTATTATTATTATAAAAAAACGAAAAAAAGAAAGACAAAAATAAGAAGAAAGAAAGAAATACTGTGTCGTCTCTATGAATGAATGGCTATGGCTGAGAAGTGTGTACTGAGAGGAAAAAAAAAAAAAAAAAAAAAAAAGAAGCTAAAAATTAAAGGGAAAGTAAAATCGGTGGCAATGTTGCCCTTAACATTGAAAATATTTCCATTTTTGCCATTTTAGTTTCAAATTATTAAATAATTACAATTGTAGAAATGCCTTTTTATCTTTTAGAGGAATAATCTCTATTGAAGAATTTTAGAAATATCTTCTAAAAATGTGGAAAATATCATTGTAAAGGAGAATGTGTTAAGAGTTTTATATGAGAATAGCTATTGCAAAAGAAATAGTTTAAGAGTTATTAAAAATAAAAGTAACATTTTAATGATTTTTAGAAATTTAAAAAGAACAAAATCTACATTTATAATAATACAATAATATATGTCCTAGAATAATAATAATATATAAAATAAAAAACATTAAAAGAAATCCAAAAATATATATAAAGGTAAATGAAAAAATAATAACTCATATTAAATTATAAACACAATATGAATAAATTAATGACTGATATAAATAAATCATTATTATGTATTTATAAAAATATATAATTTTAAAAGGCGGGAAAGAATTATACATTTATATAAAATGTAACTATTAAATTTTTAAATTTAGCTTTTAGTTTAAACCCTTAAATATAGGAGAGATATTTTGTAACTCTTCGTAAAGATTGGATTAGAGATTTTTTTTTTATACTCACACATTATATATATATATATATATATATATATATATATATATATATATATATATATATATATATATATATATATATATATATATATATTTATATTTACACGACTGTTCCTAAATGAGTGGATTTCATATCAATTTTTTATTCATTACATATGTCTTATAAATTTCTCATCTATTTCTCTCATTTGTCTCCATTCTTCTATTATATTGCTTCATGTTAATTTTTTAACATATTATTAGCACGAAACTCTATCATATAAATTTTGACTAATTCTCTAAATGGTTATACGAATAAATTCTCTAAAAGGTTATACGAATAAATTCTCTTATAATTATTTAATCCTTGAATAACTTATCAAGCATTCATGAAGAATAGAAAAATAGTTCTTGAAAAACTTATCAAACATACAATCTACTATCTACCCATCACAAAAAAGTTTCTTGCTTTGCCAAAAATGCCCTTTAACCAAAATATATTTACACTATGAAAATGTTGTTTTCGTAACTAGCAAATTCAGCAAAATTCATAACTTTCTCTTCTCACAATGAATGTCATGTGTTGACTTCCCGTTGGTCCGCAATTAAAAAAATATTATTCCCTCCAAACAAAGTTAACTCATCTTCCTAAACTACCTCATTTCTCATGTGTATCTCCATTTGCTTTTGCTCTCTCTCCACAAACCACCGCTTCTGTTCAACCGTGTTTAAGGTGAGCTCTGATTGCATTATTTTTCGTCAACCTCCATTTTTTCCTCTAATGTCTTTCCTCTGCAATTACTCTTCCTCTTCTTCCCAGTTTTTGTTGCACATCAAACATTTAATGAAACTTTTGTTTTTATTTTGACTGAATATCTTGCTCAGCGTTTGGTCGCAAACTCTTTCTCGCCTTTCACTCAGGTAAGCTTGCATTTGACTGAAAAAAAACCACATTTTATTAATGCTTATGGTTTGTCAATGATTTCCAATGAGAAAGAAACGCTTTGGGTTTGGTCTGCTAGGACTAATATTTTATGAATGGTTGTGTCTTCAACCATTTGATGTTGTTTAGGTTTTCATTGTCTTCAAAATATACGCCTGTGCTGTTTAGAGTTTTCCTGTGTAGTACAAAAGCTTTATTTTTCAACATTTCTTTTATAAGTACTTATTTTTAACTCGGTTTTGATGTATATTGCTTTGATGTTTTACAACTTTCCATGTCTTATGGATAGAAGTTTTCTGCATAATGTACTCAATGTACTCAATATTGAGTTATCTTTATGTTTCGAGTACACTTATTTGAGTAAACAACTTTACTGGTTTGATGTAACACGTTCTAATACTTTGTTAACTAGGAAAATAACTATGTCAAGGGCTCAAATTCTTATCAAGGATCTGGTCAAAGGAAACCAAGTGTGGAAGATGCATATTAGGGTCGTTGATTTGTGGGTTGTTAAGGAGATAAATGGCCAACAACACCTTGAAATGGTCATTCAGAATGGAAAGGTAATACATTTTCACACATTTTTACATGTTTTTATTTCACTGAACATTGTTTGTTAATAACTTTCACAGGCAGACCAGATTCATGTTACCACTAGAAGCAGGGACTTCAAAGATTGGCTTGACCAACTCAAGGAGAATGAAACTTATTTACTCTATAATGGAGAGCCAATTGCTAATGATGGCCCTTTCAAGGTCTGTTCTAACCCACTCAAACTACTCTTCAATGGAGGGACTACTATGACAAATGTGGCGATACCAAAAATACCGCCTCACAAGTTTAACTTCCACGTTATACAGGACTTTCTCAATGGAAAATTCAAACCTGATTTGTTGTATGGTGAGTTTACACTTATGCTTATGTTGTTTGACCTATGTATTTGTATATTACTTAATCGTCGTGTGTTTGTTTTGTCACAGCTGTCCTAGCCCTGATTTTTTTTCACCTAATTGTTTAACTGTTGCAGATGTTATTAGTGTTTTACAAGATGTTGTGAAGACGCAAATGGGAGGTGGTGGTAAGAAGTCTTGCGCCAATATCACATTGTGTGATATTGAAGGCAATGTTATCGAAGTTGCGTTGTGGGATGATTACGGAAAGCAATTCATGAATTACAATAACCCTAACAAAGCCCCTGGTCCTACCATTATCATCTTGACACATGCTTGGTGCAAGACAAATACAGGTTTCAAAAATTAGTTTCTTCTGCCATGTTTCTCAACTATTGCATATCATATACTATTGTACTTCCTAACTAGCAGTTTATCTAATATGTCACAGTTTCTGGATTACCAAGTCTATCAAACGCATGGAACGGTTCTAAACTTTTCATTAACTTGGATCGTCCACAGGTTGAAGAATTCAAGTCCAGGTAATATCCTATGCATTCACTTCATACATATTTATTATATCCCTTAAAAAGATACATCTCTAATGCCTTAACTAATTAAATTACAGTTTTGGAGCAACTAACTTAGCAACTGCACCTGCACTTTCTAAATCTTTAACATATGATTCATCCATTCAATCCACTAACAAAAATTGGACTAGCCTCAATGAGGTCAAGAATATTTGTGCTATCTATGAAGCCGGAAAGGTGTGTCTCTTGTCCAACTTATAAACATGATTATGAATTCATTGTGAACATGTGCTTTTGTATTTAACCTTTATTAATGAATCTTGAACACAATAGGATTGTTTCGCAACGACTATTGGCACTACGAAACGGTTCAAAGCTTCGAAGTTTGGATGGTATTTTGAGACTTACCCTGACTGTAAAGTTTCTAACAAGTCAGTCGGTGCAAAATTTGTGTGTTCCTGTGGACTTACCGATGTGGAACCTGTCACAAAGTAAGCCTCTGCTGTTTCTTACAGTTTATAATTCAACTACCTCATTGTATAATTCTGAATTGACTTTTCCTACGTTTGCTTACGGTAGATTCAAACTTGAAGTTGAAGTTGAGTATGATAACCACAAAGGAACCTTTGTATTTTGAGATAAGGATTGTATTCCTTACACTAAGAAGACTACTAAGGAATTACGACAAGTAATAAAGGCGGTGAGTTTTCTGGATCATAACTTTTACTATGAATTATTGTGAAAAACTGTCATCAATTTTAAAACCATTGCGAATGATGACTTTGTATATTGCGTAGGCTGGAGAGGACAATCCTAAAATTTGGCCTGCTCACCTAGATGTTCTGTTGAATAGAGAGATGGTTTTCCGTATCAAGTATCAATCCTTTTACGAGCAATTCTCTGTAGTGACCATACATAACGAGGACAATCTTTACAATAAGTTTGACAACTACCTCACTCCAAATGAGGTGCTTCATTTGTATTTTGAATATTCATTGTTTAATTATTGAAATCATTATTCAACATGTCTAATTTTTATGTTTCACTATTTCCAGCATACTTCATATGCACCTGCTATGGAAATCTCCACTACCTCTCCAACCAATGAACCAAAACAAGTCATGGTATGCCCCATTATCTATACTGTTATTCATGATTCTGAATGAGTCTATTATTTTCCATAGTTGTTAATATTTTCACAATGGCATATATAGGGCCTTCAGTCATCTGAACAATCCCACTCGGCAGAACCATCATCTGCTGCAAACCATCCTTGGAGTCCTTCTGCAAGCTCCAGCAGTACACCCGCCAAGAGGTTTGCCATACCAAGTTCGGCAAATGATCTCAATCATGTTGAGGATCTTACTCTAAAACAATCTGCCACTAAGGCAAAGCTTGGAAAGAAGGTCAAGCATATAAAGAAGGAGTGAAATGGTTTGCAACCTTCAGGAGATTTCCATTTTTTGATGCATAATCACTTGACACGCTTTTTGTATTGATAGATTCCAACTATTAACTCTTTTGTTGACTGTCTCGTGTCATTATGCATGTTCTATGCACTTTTAGTCGTACTTTGACACCTAAACTGATCATTTAAACGTAACATTGTAATGAATCTCTTAAGTTAATTTCCTAATCCTAATTGAATTATCTATATGGATTATTTCCCATATATGAACCTGTTAAGTTTATTTTCTTATCCTAATTTATGTGTCTATATGGCTTATGAATGCTTATGAAACAAGTTGCTGATGAACGCATTATCCATATCAAACCCTTCCAAATATTCAATGAAACTCATCTCCAATGATTCTATACAAATAATAATATACAACTTGGAGAGGATTTTTAGACCAGGGGTGGCTGTATATACTTGTGTCATATTTCATACTCTTCCTATTCAAGAACTCGCCTGCATAAACTTCTGTCCATTCGGCATCATATAGATAGTCTAACTAGCATCTTTAGTTTATCTATAGTTTATATAATCAAAGGGAGCATGTACATTTATGGATACATGAATATACAATTTTATAGAATCAGTTTTAGTATGAAAATGTTTAGTAAATAACCCTTAATGTTTTGGTGCTTTTCTCAAGATTTCATTTTGCATACCTACTGTCTGCTGAGGTTTATGTAAAACTGCTATTTGACTGCACCTGGTATTTAAAACCATCATTCATATGGAGTTTTATAAAGAGTTTTATATACAGCCTGATGTACGGTTGCATAGGGAACTCTCTTTTTTTCGAATGTAACTTCAATATAGGCTACATTGGGAACTGCCACTAACGTAAACCTGTACATTTTCCTGCTACAGATCAGAAGAGAGAGAATGATAATTCCAGCATTTTGGAAATATATTGGGTATATGGTGACTTCAACCTTAAATGCATAAGACATGATGCTATGTATAGGCAGCCTGCAAATACTTTATCAAGGACATTTGTTAGCCCTTTGACAATATACATCCACTTTTACCAAGGACTTTTTTGTGTAATGTCAGAATTTATAATATATTATTGTTACTTTTCCCGTTGATGTAGCCGGTTAGCAGATTTCCTAAGTTCCTAACAGTCTAACTATTGTTGAACCACTGTACCGTTATTGTTAACAAGACAAGTTTATTAAGAAAGGATAAATAACTTAGTATAGCTGACAGTTCAATGTAAGACAAGTTTTAGTTAGTCCTTCCAACTAGGAGAATTTTAGTTGGTGTTACTAGTTAACTTTAAAAAATATTGCAGAATAGTCCTCAACTTATCCTAAAATTAACAAGCCTTATACTCATTGAATAACAAACATTGAGTGCAGAAAAAAAAAAACCAAACCAATGTCATACCTGAGAATGGACAATGCAAATGGACAGTGAGTGCTTAGCTGAGCAAGATAGCCAACAAGTTTATTGTTGTTAGAGAAAAATTTCTGCAAGAAGGTGAGTATATTCATTGTACTTATGAGTATATATTTGTTGCATATCTAGCATTTATTGAAATCTCACAATAAGGTCATGTTAAACTTAAATTTAGATATATCTCTATATATCCACAGAAGTTGAAACATTTAAAACACTTTAGATTACTTAACATAGAACTAATGTTACCTCATTATATATGTTGGACATGATTCATAGTGTATGCAAATACAATGGATTTCAAGAACAAACCTTTGGTTGAATATGTGTGTAACGCCCCAGTTTTTGTTAGATTTATTTAATCGAGTCGATTTAATTATTTTTATTATTATATTATTTTATTCTTGACTTTTATTTGGTAATATATTATTTTTCATCGTGATTATGTTTTATCGCGTTTTGGGAACGTTTGCGAGATATTTGAGTGTAGGGGTATTTTGGTCTTTTGGCTTGGTTATTTATGTTTTTCATAAAAATAGAAAATAGAGAGAAAGAAAAAGAGAAGAAGAAAAAGAGAAAGAAGGAAAAGAAGAGAAGAAAAAGAGAGAAAAACTTGGGGTTTAAGAAATTGAATCAACCAACTTTTTAAACACGATTAAATCGGGTAAGGGTGCGAAACTCGATTATCTTATACTTGTGTATGATTATGTATGTATGTATTGGTTTGTTGTTGAGTTGAAATGGGATATAGAACTAAAACCATAATATGTTGAGATTGTTAGAATTCGATTAATTGGTCGGAAATCATGTTTTAATGTTCCTAATTGCTGAGACATGTTGGATATATGTTGTTGTGCAATCTATTGGTAATTTTCTGGTGTTTAGGTGAAAATTGGGGTGATTTTTGGTTGATTTCGCAGCAGAAAATTCTGCAAAAAAATTTTGGGTTGTCGTTGTCGTTACGCGTATGGAAATCCATAACTTGTGTAATCTAAAAACATAACTCGCGATTCCTTTTCTTTTTACTTCCATAACTTGTGTTTCGATTATCCGTTTTGAACATTCTTGGTATCGTTGGAAAGCTATTAAGATGTTCTTTCTTATCAAAATGGTTTTGAGATTGTTGGTCGATTTAATTATGTCGGGAATTTGGAATAGTGTCGTTTTGTCAACTTTTACCGTTATAATTATGTGTAATTAATGTGTATCATGCAATGTGCTTTTGGAGATATATCGTATGACTTGTGTGATGTTATATGATGCGAATGCATATGATGGAATGTTGTGAAGATGGTTTGTGGCCTAAGGGCAAGAAAATGCATTGTGTGGTGTTTGATTGTATATGCATGATTATGGATGTGTATATGTGTGTGCATTTGAATGTCATGAGTCATTGTATGCCAAGCATCATGATATGCATTCTTGTGATGTCGTGTGCCCTAGTGGGTATGAGCGACGAAATGATTCCAGAGGGAATCCGCTATAACATCGTGAGCCTTATACCAAGAAGACCTAAAGTAATGATTATAGACGATCGTGTGCCTTATACAAAGAGGACCTAAAGCGATCGGATCTTGTGCCTTATACAAAGAGGACCTAAAGCGATCCATAAACATCGTGTGCCTTATACAAAGAGGACCTAAAGCGACGGGGAACATCGTTTACCCGACGGGGAGTTACACTAAGTAACAAGTGATGATTCCAATAGTTCCTGAGTGAACTAATGATGAGAATGACGGATGGATGGTACCGCATTTGCATAGAGTCGTTGTGTCGGTCTCTTTGCATTTGCATAAATCATGAATGGATTAATTTTGTGTGGAATTGTGAATGGAATTAATGAGTTGAGATACATATATATATGTTGTTGATAAATGCATTGAGCATGATTGATATGCCTTGGTGATGGATATATGAGATATGCATTGTGTTGTTTTGTGTTTGAATTCTGGAGTAAGTTGTGGTGAGAATATTTTACATGTGTATTTTGGTGTTATTATATAATTGTATGCAATTGTATTATAATTGTGTTTCTCACCCTTCTGCTGTTTTGAATGCTCTATGAGGCATTGCAGATTAGATGTTGAAGGTCTTTTTGTGAAGCGTAGGTCCTCATTCTTTTGCCGGTCGGCTCTGATATATAGCACCGGGTAGTCGAGGAGATCGTGTGTGATTATGTGTATATGTATATGTTTTTTTTGGATTGTACATGTATGACTCTGTATACGACAGACAAACTTTTTATGTGATATATGTATATGAGGTTTCAGTTGCAGATTTTCTGCTTTTATTCTGTATCTGAATTGTGGGTGTTAGGAACTGAGTTCCTCTGTTATTTGCTACCTGATTGTTGTATATCTTTATGAGCAGGTTGGTGTATTTTGTTTTAATTGATGTGAAGCCTCCGTCTATGCCATGAATGTTTAATTATACTCTGATTATTTGTTATCGCTTTATCTAATTGGGGGTGTTACATTAAGTGGTATTAGAGCCAGTCCGTGTCAGTTTGTGTTAGTCCGTGTCAGTCCTTGTTGGTCGTTGTGTTTAGGTGAGCTGTTTGTTTAACCATAGTTGCTGTTATTGGAAATGAACAAAATATGGCTGGTAGGAATGACGTTGCTTTGGCTGCTGCTATGCAAGCTATGGCTCGGGCTGTGCAGGGTGCACCTAATGCTGGTGGGAATGATGAGTTCAGGAAGAACAAACCGCCTGTCTTCAAAGGGAGACGTGATCCTGATGGTGCACAGACTTGGCTTAAGGAGATTGAAAGAATCTTTAGAGTGATGGACTGTACCGAGGAACATAAGGTGGGATTGGGTACTCACATGTTGTAGGAGGAGGCTGATGATTGGTGGGTTAGTGCGCGTCATGTTTGGGAAGCTACAGGTGAAGAGGTCACTTGGGCTTTGTTTAGTAGGGAGTTTTTTAGGAAGTATTTTCCTGAAGATGTTAGAGGAAAGAAAGAGATAGAGTTCTTGGAGTTGAAACAAGGTAATATTTCTGTTGTTGATTACACTGCTAGGTTTGTGGAGCTTGTTTAGTTTTATCCATATTATGCTGAAGCAACTGCGGAGTTTTCCAAGTGTGTGAAGTTTGAGAACGGATTGCGTCCTGAGATCAAGCAGGCAATCAGTTATCAAAGGATTAGAAGGTTTTCAGATCTGGTAGATTGTTGTAGAATCTATGAGGAGGGTAGCAAAGCTCGTTCTACTCACTATAAGAGTGTGAACGAAAGGAAAGGGAAGCAACCATTTCGTGGTGGTCCTTATGTGACACCAGCTGACAAGGGTAAGCAAAGGGGTAATTTTGAGAAAAGGCCAAGTGGGGGAGGTATGTCTAATCCTCCGAGATGTTTTAGGTGTGGTGACTTAGGACATCGTCAGTTTGAATGTAGGAAGGATATGAGAAAGTGTTCCAATTGTGGAGGTTTAGGACATGTCGCAGCTGATTGTAAGAGGAATGTGGTGAAGTGTTTCAACTGTGGTGAACCTGGTCATGTTAGTACGAAGTGTCCGAAACCAAAGCAAGCTCAGGCTGGAGGGAAAGTATTTGCATTGGCAGGAACTCAGACTACTAGTGCAGACCGTCTGATCAGAGGTACTTGTTTTATTAATAATACGCCTTTAGTTGCTATTATTGATACCGGAACGACTCATTCGTTTATTTCGTCTGAGTGCACGAAGCATTTGAATCTTTTGTTGTCTTCGATGGGTGGAGAGATGGTTATTGATACTCCAGCAATGGGGTCAGTAACTACTTCTTTGGTTTGTTTAAGTTGTCCTTTGACCATTTATGGTAAAGATTTTGAGATGGATTTGGTGTGTTTGCCGTTGGAGGGTTTAGATGTGGTTTTGGGAATGAATTGGTTGCAGTTCAATCGGGTTCATATCGATTGTTATCATAAGCTGGTAAGATTTCCTTCTCTTGAGGAAGACGAGGAATCGAGTTTCTTATCTACCAAAGAGTTGAAGAAACTTTTGGCGGATGAAGCTCGGTTGTTCGTGGTGTTTGCATCGTTGACCGTGGAGAGTCAATTTGTACTTGATGTGTTTCCAGTTGTGTGTGAATTTCCAGAGGCGTTTCCAGAGGATATTTCAGATGTGCCGCCAGAAAGAGAGGTGGAGTTTTCTATAGATCTAGTTCCTGGTACTAGACCTGTATCTATGGCACCTTATCGTATGTCGGCATCCGAGTTGGTTGAGTTAAAGAAGTAGTTGAATGAATTGTTAGAAAATAGATTTGGGAGACCGAGTGTATCGCCTTGGGGTGCTTCAGTTCTTTTGGTGAAAAAGAAGGATGGAAGTATGCGATTGTGTATTGATTATCGCCAACTGAATAAGGTGACGATTAAGAATAAGTATCCTCTTCCGAGAATTGATGATCTGATGGACCAGTTGGTAGGTGCGTGTGTGTTTAGTAAGATTGATTTGAGGTCAGGGTATCATCAGATTTGAGGTCAGCGAAAGTCGTTATTCACTGCTTGAGAAAACCTGTTGTGCTTTAGCGTGGGCCGCCAAACATTTGAGGCAGTATTTAATATGCCACACTACTTTGTTGATCTCGAAAATGGATCCAATAAAGTATATCTTTGAGAAGCCTGCTCAAACAGGAAGACTTGCCTGTTGGCATATGCTATTGTCAGAATATGATATCCAATATGTACCTCAGAAGGCTATCAAGGGGAGTGTATTATCAGAATACCTTGCAGATCAGCCTGTTGAAAATTATGAACCACTTAAGTTTGATTTTCCTGATGAAGACATTATGGTAGTAAAGGACTGTGAAGAGCCTGGCCCTGAGGAAGGTCCTGAGAATGGTTTTAGATGGAAGATGATGTTTGATGGTTCTTCCAATTTCAAAGGACATGGTGTAGGTGTTGTATTGATCAACCCCGATGGTGGTTATACTCCTTTCACAGCAAGATTGGACTTTGGATGCACGAACAATATTGACGAGTACGAAGCGTGTATTTTGGGTTTAGAAGCTGCAATTGACCTTGGAATCAACATTCTTGAAGTTATGGGCGATTCTGCTTTAGTCATTTACCAAGTCAAGGGTGAATGGGAAACCAAGGATGAAAAACTTATTCTATACCGGGCGTACATTATGGAACTGATTAAGTGTTTTAATGAAATCACTTTCCGTCATGTACCTCGTGCTGAAAATCACATAGCTGACTCCCTAGCCATGTTAACTTCAATGTGGCAAGTCAGGTTTCACAATGAAGCACCTCTCATCAGTATCTAGCGCAAGACCGAACCCGCTTATTGCCAGGCAGTTGAAGAAGAAACAGATGGAAAACCATGGTTTCACGACATCATAAATTATCTGAAGACTCAAGAGTACCCCGCCAATGCTCCCAATCTGGATAAGAAAACTTTGCGAAGATTGTCGTCCAAGTTCTTTCTCAATAACAACGTGCTTTACAAGAGGAATCATGACATGGTCCTGCTAAGATGTGTCGATAGACGAGAGGCGGACCTATTGATTCACGATATTCACGAAGGGGCCTTTGGCACTCACGCCAATGGGTATGCCATGGTTAAGAAAATCTTGAGGGCTGGATATTATTGGTTAACTATGGAAGCTGATTGCATCCAATATGCCAGGAAATGTCATAAGTGTCAGATCTACGCTGATAAGATGCACGTTCCTCCTACCTTGCTGAATGTTTTGTCATCCCCTTGGCCTTTCTCTATGTGGGGCATTGATATGATTGGAGCTATTGAGCCAAAAGCTTCTAACGATCATCGTTTCATTTTAGTGGCCATTGATTATTTCACTAAATGGGTTGAAGTTGCTTCTTTTACTAACGTGACCAGGCAAGTAGTCGCTCGTTTCATCAAGAATAATATCATTTGTCGTTATGAATCCCCAACAGGATCATCACTGACAATGGAACAAATCTGAACAACAAAATAATGAAGGAGTTGTATGGCAATTTCAAGATTGAACAGCACAATTCCTCGCCTTACCGTCCCAAGATGAATGGAGCTGTCGAGGCTGCTAATAAAAACATCAAGAAGATCCTGCAGAAGATGGTAAAAACTTATAAGGATTTACACGAGATGTTACCTTTTGCTCTACATGGATACAAAACTTCAGTTCGAACCTCAACAGGGGCAACCCCTTTTTCTCTTGTATATGGAATGGATGCAGTCCTCCCCATTGAAGTGGAAATACCATCTTTAAGAATCCTGATGGAAACTAAGCTTGACGAAGCTGAATGGGTTAGAAAGAGATATGACCAATTGAACCTCATCGACGAGAAGCGACTGACAGCTATGTGTCATGGTCATCTGTATCAGAAAAGAGTGAAGAGGGCTTTTGACAAGAAGGTCCGTGTTCGGGAATTTCGAGAAGGAGAGCTTGTACTCAAGAAGATTCTGCCATCTCAAAGGGATACTCGTGGAAAATGGGCGCCTAACTATGAGGGTCCATTTGTGGTAAAGACCGTATTCTCAAGAGGTTCTTTATTCCTCACAACAATGGATGGTGAACAGCTCACACACCCTGTAAATGCTGACTCAGTACGAAAGTACTACGCTTGAGAATCTAGGTCCTTTCGTCTGTATCACCAGCATAGAATTCTAGAATTTTTAGTCATTAGGGAGTTGGTCATTGAACATGATGTAATCCTTTCCCATTGCCATTTCAATTGTAATGATCTAGGGAACTTCGCTATTGGCAAGTTACCATTCTAATAAATCCGATTTTTGAGCCATTCTTTGTTTGATATTTATCACTACTCTGATATTTTTCTTGTTATGCAAAACTTCACTTATTTATTAATAATGGTTTTAAAAGCGGAATGTTTTGAAAACTTTGAATTCTCTCTTTGTCACTAAAAAAGAATTGGCAATATTTCCCTGATTTAAGCATTTCAACAATGGCTGACCACTAATACAAAGGACATCTCACCAGTATCTTCATAAGATGTTTGTTGAGATATTGATTCTCCAGCAAATTAAAGATGTTCTCACGTTGGCTTTAAAACTGATTACCTGCTCAGATTTCAGTGTGTTTCTTTGTGGTGAACACGGTGTTTTCCCTTTTGCTGTTCCCGGCCTGTCGTCTCTTGTCGGAGTCGTTTCTTGCATATCACTAAGCATTCGCATCATACCATAGCATTGAGAATCTTTGCATTTAGGCGTCTTGTTTGTGTGGTTTTGTTTTTATTTCCTTTTCCTCTTTGTGAGTCTTTTTTTCTTTGCCTTTGTTTTGCTCGTGTCCGTTTTTTCGCCTCTGTGCGCTAGATTTTGACTCCTTGTGCAGTATTCCCCAGGAAGTCTAATCTGCAACTATCCTGTTACATCACCCCATTTGGAAACCTAAAAGTCCAGTAACCGCTGACATTGTTTATATCAGGTTATCGTGAACCTAAACCTCTGGTTATCGTGAACCAGTTGTTTATTTCAGGTTATCGTGAACCTAAACCTCTGGTTATCGTGAACCAGTTGTTTATTTCAGGTTATCGTGAACCTAAACCTCTGGTTATCGTGAACCAGTTGTTCATTTCAGGTTATCGTGAACCTAAACCTCTGGTTATCATGAACCAGTTGTTTATATCAGGTTATCGTGAACCTAAACCTCTGGTTATCGTGAACCAGTTGTTTATTTTAGGTTATCGTGAACCAGTTGTTCATTTCAGGTTATCGTGAACCAGTTGTTTATTTCAGGTTATCGTGAACCTAAACTTCAGATTATCGTGAATCTGTTGTTTGAAATCAGGTTATCGTGAACCTGTATTTCTGGTTATCGTGAACCTGTATTTCTGGTTATCGTGAACCATTTGTTTATTTCGGGTTATCGTGAACCTAAATTCCCGGTTATCGTGAACCGTTTGTTTATATCAGGTTATCGTGAACCTGTATTGCTTAAACTCGGGTCAAATATGAACCCAAACCAAAATTATGAATCCAGCTCATACTGGTTTTCCTCATAAAGAAAATTATTCAACCAACTTATTGGAATACCAGAGTCTTTTCTTGGCTCATTAACCTTGTTCCCATTTAAACTCCAGGTGTTTTTATCTGGCGCGCAGAGTCCGTCTCTGTCTTTTCTGGTTTTTCTTGAAGATCCCGTTCAAACTCTTCAGCATAAGAAATCTCCAGAAATCTTTCCTTTGGGTGTCTACCCTTTCATTTCAACTGATCTCCAGTGGAGATCATGTCTTCTTTCTGGTTTCATGCCCAGTAAGATTGTGTCTTTTTCCCCAGTGTCGTCCGGTCATATTTGAACCTGTCGTCCACCTCCCTGGATCTTTCCCCAGTGGAGATTACCATTTTGTTTTCTATCCCCGGTGTTGTCTCAGGGTCTCCCCAGTGAGTCTCTTTTGTTGGTTAGCCTGCATCTCCAAGGAGTTTTCCTTGTGGATACTAACCTTCTTTCTTCCCCAGTGAAGCTTATCTGTGTTTGGTAGCTTTTTCTTTCTTCTTTGGTGTCCTGTTTTGTCTACATTTTTTTGCATCCTTCATGGCATCATATCATCATATTAGTAGCATTGCATGTCTTTGCATCTAAGGGCAAAATTTTTGGTTATCTGTATTTAAATATCTTTCACCATGATTTCATGAGGATTTTCATCTCTCATGTCATCCGGTGAAGATATTTAAATAGGGGCAACTGTTGTACCCCAAATTTTATCCTTAGATCCATTGATCTCTTGCATGTCATATTAGGTCAATCATATTGCATAGCTAACCCTTTTATCAGGTTTTGTTTGTGTTTGTTTCATTTGTGAATCAGGTGTTATCTTAAGGAGATTCAAGAAGTGATTAATCAAGATTTTGGATGGAGCATTGAATCAAGCAAGTCTCTCATTTCAAAGAGATATCTCTATAATCCTCTCCATGATCCTCTCCACAATCAAATTTCTACCCACCTTATCTACCCTTAATTATCTTTTTTTATTCCAAACCAATTTCAATAATCATCTATTAACCTATGTTATCCAATTTCCCTATTTTTCAAACCATATACATAACCATTTCAATTACCTAATTCACCTATTATTAGTTTTTCTAATCATTTTCTTTTATAACAAAAAGGATAGAAAACCAAACATTAAACATTTGATTTTTCAGCCCATCATCAATAGGCCCGTCGTGACCAAAAACATGTTACAAACTAGTGAAACTCATTTGCCAAGAACTAATAGGAAATGAGCAATGCACTTTGACTTTTCAACTCCATTTCTGACCAATGGAGAGGCGACATGTGGCATACAAAGTGGCAAAAAAACAACCAAAATGTTTTCTTCTCCCCTGGTCGCGCTTACGAATTGCAGAAGAGAAGAGAGAAATTCAAAACACAAGTGTATCAAATCCATCCAAAAAAATCGTTTCATAACCCAATCCTTTGGCACGGTTTCTCACTTTGAATTCTCCCAAAAGCAATTCCCTTTTAAGCTTTCAACGGTTTGGTTTATTAAAAGTGCTTCTGAGGAATTGCTAGTTTTAGCATACAGCCTGCTCTTACTTGCAAATCTCCTCACGCCATCCCAATCTTTTCCTCATCTGATACCCTCTCAATGACATCAAAGGAGGAGCTCTGGAGCAATACATGAAGTAGTGAAATTGACCCTGCAACCTCTGAGATTTTGTGCAGCAAAGAAGCGTGTTTGTCTCCAAGGAGCGGACCAACATTTGAATTCAAAAAAGAGACGTTGTAACCTTAGTTTCTACTCAGCACACCAAGTGTTTGTGCTTTGGACTCAAGCAACCCAGGCCCATTTGCTCAGCCTATAAAAGGAGCTTGCTTCTGCACTTTAACTCACCAACAATTCTCACAAACACGCAAAGAGTCTCTGAAGTCTCCTAAGTCTCGAGCAAGCAAGTTGAAAGGTGGTCTTGGAGTGCTTTGGAAGGAAAGCAGTCAGCATACCTGAAGGCAGTGGACATTACTCCACTTGGTATCACTTTCTTTACCTCTTAATCATACTCATTGGATATCATTATGTCATATACATCTTGTTGTTCTTCTACATATGTGTCTTGCTGATGCGTGTTTGAATATGTTGATTGTTTACTCATGGTGTGATTTCATAAAATAACATGATTTTGTTTAGTGACATGTTGAGGTATATGTATTCTTGTTGTATTAAGTTGTAATGATTGTGGTTGGATTTATGCTTGTTGCATGACTAGCTGCTACAATGACTAGTTTATGCTTTTGGTTTTGTTCATTGAATGGCTGCAAGTTGATAAACTTTCATTTTGGTTGTTGCACTGTCAAGTTTAGATGTTTGATTTTGTTAACTTACTTGTATGACATATGTGCTTAGATTTGACTTTGAGATAAGAGGTTCATGAACCTTAATTCCCTATGCATTTCTGGTATGTTTGTGAGTAGTATGATGATCCCATTTATCTATTTTTATTGGTAGTTTAATGGCTGAATAATGATGTAGTTGTTCTTGTTAAGGTAGCATTAGTTTTCTGTATTCCTGCCACCATCAATATATGATCATGTTGTGTACTCAGTCATGGTTTTAAACTTTGTCATTGTTGATGTTTGATGTTTTAAGGTTGGCATTTTGGTTATTCATGTATGTGTTCATATTGGAGTCACCACTTTGCCTTGGCATTGACTTTAGTTGACTATGTGCCTGAGTTTGTTTGTTTGAACTGTTATGTTGCTTAATGTTTTAGTTTCTTGTATTGTAGTCCTTTGGTTTGTTATTGGTAGTATATGAGTAGGTTCATGTTCATAAATATGGAGCTTAGGATAAGAACTGTGTTGCTGTTTTTGAATCACATGCCTCAATGTTCTATGACCTGTCATACTATGCTATTTCACCTTGTACATGCCAATGCTATTATGTTGAGACTGTTAACTTCAGAAAGTCATGTTTTGTGGCATCTTGCTTTTGTTCTACATGTTAGAACTTTGTGTTCACGATACATATTGCTAGCTTTGATGTGTTTTTAACATACTCTTAAGTTATGGATGTCTGATGTCATTTTGTGCTTCTAATATATGCTAGCCTGCCTTGAACCTAGTCTATGTAGGTGTTATGAATGTACTTGCATGATTGTTGCCTAAATTGGTTTTTGCCATGACATATACTACTGCCTGTTTTAATGATGCCACTTGATTGAACTTGATTGCTATGATATGTCCTATTATGTTGTGAATATGTGTGTATGATTCATAAGAGCTCTTGACCATCATGATGTTTATGTGCTTATCCTTGTAAGTATGACTAATTTATACTTGTACCAACATGATGAGTATGTAACATTTTGTGTGTATTTCATTTTGCTAAACTGCCTTTGGTTTGGAATGTCTCTGCTCATATATGCAACTCTGTTTGAACTATGCTTCATAATGTATTAAAGTGCCATAAATCTAAATGAATTTGCCTTGACATTATGTGTGATTGGTGTGCCTATATTTTGCCTTGATGAGTGTTTGAGTTGTATGGACTATCATTATGTTCTTGTTTGCCATCTTTGAGAAAGTTGTATGCTACATTGCTTGATAACCACCATGAACCTTAACTTTTTGAACTTTGCTGTCTGATTGGTGTGCTAGCATTGATTGTTGTGTATCTTAATTCTATGAACCCATTGTCTTGTGGAATGTGTAATAACTGCATTAATGATATGTTACTCATCTGCTGCTAACTGCTTGTCTGTATGTTGTTGCCATCATTCCATTTAACACTCATTTAGTATGTTTTTAGAAAAAGAACTGTCACCAATAGTTGGAATATGTCATTGCTTGTTCTTTTCTTAGTTTCAACTAGGTTAACATGTTTTGATTTGCTTCTGAATTTTAAAATCGTATTATAAAATGATTGCATCATGTCCAAACTATGTGCTTGACAATGTGTCATCATACTGCTTTCTCTTGATACTTTAAGCAAGTGACACTGCTGTCTATTTTTGTTTGTCTTCTTACATTGATCAATTAATCATTGGATACATGTATTTCAGTTTTAAAACAGTTCTGCTATCTTTCATTTAACATGTTCATCATGAAAATAGTTTGATATGCATGAAAACTCAGTCTGTTGCCATGCTATGTTGATCCTTAATCTGTGTGAATGCTTACTCAGTTACATTCAAGTCGTGCCATTTCTTGAATTCCATTTGGATGAGTTGTATGTTAGCTCACTATCTTTTGGAATGTGTTTGCCCTAATGACTTGTTGCTCATGTGCTACTGACTGCATCATGCCTTAATTTGTCCTCTTGCTTCCTTACATTTTGAATAATTACTCTTGTTAATCATGTGATCTAAATCCTAGCACAACTCTACTACTTTTCTTTAAAGCATGTTAAGAACCTTTGCCACTGTTGAGACTCAATCTTGCTATGAATCCTTATGAATGATTGTTTGATGGCATTCAAGTTATGTCCTTACTTGATTCCCTTTTGAGTGTATTATATGCTGTATGTGTGCTGCCATGACTATGTGAGTTTGTTGCTTTTTTACATTCGAATGTTGTTACTTTAATGTCCAATTGGTAGGATAAACACTTACTTGGTATTTAACATGCGTAGCAATTCTTGATTTTGAATGGACAATCATGTTTCTGCTTTATTTTATTTGATATGGCTGATGTTGAATGGCATAGCATGGATATGGCTGTCGTGAGCAGTTTGTGTGTTTGGTTGGTTTGTGTTGTTTATTTGAGAAATGCGCGCATGAATAGCTTAAGTATTTATTGAGTTGGATATGTTACCGGATGTAACAGCCACCCCAGTGGCAAGCACACACTATCACACACCCTTTCACCTATAGGACTGGGGTTCGAATCCCCCTCGCCCCAGTCCTTTTGTTTATTTTCCTGATTTCGCTTCTCTTTAAGTATATATTTGTGTTACCATTATATGTCAAGGAGCGCGTTTTGGTTCAGATGGTGTTTGGTTTTAACCTGTGAGCGAAGGGTCCTGGGTTCAATCCCTAGGAGTGCCCTTTCCTTTCTTTTTAATGCTTTGTAGTTTTATTTATTTTCAAGTTATGCTAAAATTTCAAATTTCCATAACTTGTTCATTTTCCATCCTTTTTCCTCCATTCTTTTTGCTATGTTTTTCTAATTGGATCTACTTTTTAAATATAAAAAGAAATTGGTAAAAATATTTAATCTTAAGGCATTTATTCATGATAAAATTGGAAGTACCTTTTTAAGGTTTTATTGTATCTTTTTATTTATCTTGCCATGTTATTTTTGTATACCATGTTTGAATGATGTCTAATATATGATTCTAACCTTGTATGATTTCATAAACTTTGTTTCATCTCATTATCTTGTTGATGTCTTTTACATCATCATATTTGAATTTATACTCTTTATCTCTCGGTAATCTTTAAAACTATTATCTTTCCCCCCATTCCAAAGGGAGATCATCTTAAAATTGACTCATGAGTCACTAAACAACCACCCTACCTTATCCTTTTAGGTTTATCCTCATTTCTTGGCCTCATGAGGGCCAATGAAATCATAATTCAGAAATAGGTTGGAGTTTTGAACTCTGTGTGATTCTCATCATCATGAGAACTCACTTCCCCCCTATAACGTAGATTTAGAGAGTTATCGTGAACTCTAAAATGAGCTTATACTCATTTCCCCTTGGAACTTTGGCCATAGCCAATGGTTCCTCTCCTTCACCCTTAGATCAGTGAACTACGGATACTCTGATTCCACTCCCGTCAGGATACGTAGGCGCAAAGTGCGATACTTTGTCGAGTATAATTAGATACTAACCCCTAGGGTTTCAACCTTTAGCATAACACCTTTAGCAAGCAAGTGAGACATAACAAGTTAAAACAAGAGGTTCCCGTAGCGTACTACGGACGTTTAGGATGCTAATACCTTCCCTAGGCGTAACCAACCCCCGAACCTTAGATCTCCCCCCTTTAGGTTTTTCTCGATCTTGAACCTTTCCTTTGGATAAATCAAAGTCGGTTATGAATTCAAAGAAATGTGATGCAAGTTAATTAATAGCTTGTTATCCGATTCTCACCGCAACAATCTGCCTTACTTTTTCCAAAATGTAGGGACATTTTTCACCTTGATCCAAGTTAAAATAGGTCTATTGGTGAACATCAAAGTTGAAGTATGCCATGAGGGCTTTCCAAAAAGTACCAGATCATCTCCAAATTCAATTTGAGTAAGGAGATACAACCCTTGGAACATGGCATCATGGACTGATTTTTACAAGGCAGATTTTGTGCATTTTGCCCGAGTTAGATAATTTGGACAACCCCAAGCCTTGTCATCCATTTAGAACATCAGAGGATAACATCTAAGTGAAAATATCTAATCCACAAGCCTCCCAAGTCCAAGGAACTACATGTAGCCATGAGTGCCCTAAAAAGGCTAAAAAGCTCAAAGACTCCAATTTTGTTTCCTAGCATTCAATGGACGTGTAACATCCCAAAATTTGCCTTCTTGCTTTTAGCTAACTGGTTTATGTTTCTTTACATTTCTTGCATTAGCGTTTGTGCATAGCATTGGTTCTTAACATGGGATCAAGGTACTTGGTTCATCTCAAAGGAGTCTCAAGCCTCAAGGTGGTTTGAGGAATTCATCATATCATCACAAGATCAAGAATGGAAAAGGATTTCAAGTGAATCTTTCCCTCCTAACCAGAGGGACCAAATTAGGGTTTTTGACTCAAAGGACTTCTTGAAGGGCTTTGTGGATTCAAGCATGTTCTTATGGTATTCCATGTGCTCATAAACACTCATCGAGGAAGACTTGGCTAGTGATTCATTGTGGAGGATTTTTAGTGGATCGGTTACTTGTGAAGTAAGCAAAAGTCAACAGTTCAAAAGGAAAGTCAACCATGGGTTTTCAAGGGTCCAAATCATGTTTCCCAAGTCCATGTACCTTCATTTGGTCAAGGAATAACATGGATGCCATCATTCTTCAAGAATCAAGAGTTTGTGCAAAAATTACTAAATTTGGAAAATGACCTATAATGAGAACTTTCCATTTTTGGCAATTTTTCCACCACATTCAACTTGACTTTTCATCATCAAGTAAGCTTCAAATGAATTTTCATCCAACATGAAAGTTGAAGATCATTCTCTCCCCTTTCCAAAAAGTACTAGAACATCTCCATATCATTTGTGGAACTCTAGATATGACCAAAACAATGCAAGGTGTTTTTAAGGTTTTTCACATATACCATTTTTTCTACCTTTTGCAAATTGATTCCAATTGGTTTCAAATGACCTCTAATGGTTCAATTCATGTTACTACATCCAAGTAAACCTCATGAGGATCATTTTTTACCTTTATTTCACTCCATTTCATGACTTGTACCTCACTTATTTCACAAAGTACAATTTTGCAAGATGGATTAAAACTTGCAAATCAAGGCATTTCAAGGCCCAATTCCAATCCATTTGTGATCAGCAAGGGAAGTGTGAGTGATTCATCATGAAAAGCATGGGAATGCACATGTGGATTAGTGATGGTATCACTAATTGCATTTTTGCAAAACACTCTAAAACTCATTAACTAAGGGATTAACCAATTGCTAATGATGATCAGAGGTCTAATGGGATGTATATAAGCTAACTCACACGTCCAAAGCTAGGTCATACACCCTCATTTGTTCAGAATCTCATTTTTCTCACCCAAGCTTTCTCTCTTCGAAACTCTCTTATCTCAAGGGTTTCTGAAGAATTTTTTTCATATTCTTGATCTACATACTTGGTAGAGTAAGAATCCACCATTGTTTTGAGCTAAGAGCAAGGTTTTCAGCAAGTGCATCTCAAGTTGGTTCAAGTTCAAACTCCTAGATCTAGCCAGATTCAAGTCTCTATTTGCATTTATTTTGCAAATAGAGCTCAAAAGAGGAAGATCTGCAGCTTTTGGAAGGAGTTCTTGGCGTATTTCAAGCTCTACAGATCTCAGGTAAGCTTACTTTCCATGCTCTTAGAACTTGTTTTTCTTATGTGCATTGTGTTCTCTGTGAGTTGCTGATCATGCTGATATATTTTGTGTGAGTTTTGGACGTGTATCATGGGAGTATTTGATGATTGAAGTTTTTAGATCCAAACTGTTTCTCTTCGATTTGCCTTATGTATCAATGATCTGTTGATTTGAATTGTATATTTGTGATCCTTGTGAAAATCTGAACAAGATGATGTCCTCGTTTGCATTTTCTGGAGAATTTTGGTGTGCAGGTCGCCGGAGAAGGTGACCAGAGCTAGGGCTCCGACACCTGGTTTCATTTGCAGGTCGCCTGAGTTTCAAGGAAGGAGACGTAATCTGGACCATTGGTGGTCCAGATCTGAGGGCTCACGTTTTGCCATGTTATTTAAAATCTGTTTTATTTTTATTGATTGTGTGTTTGTGATTCATGTTGTTATCGTGTGCCTCAAATCCTAGCTCTTAATCTTGCATATTTTTTACTTTGTTGACCTGATATGATGCGTTGATTTAATCTGATGGATGATATATTGCCAGCGCATTAAAAATGCCCCATGCCTCTCACGTGTTTCTATTTTAATTGCTGATGATTTGGTGTGTGCATGCTTACATTAATTATTGTGTGCGTGTGATCCTGGGCGTTGATCATGTTTACTTATTGCTTTTGTTGACTGATTGTGATGCGTGAGATTAATCCAATGGCTGGGGTGAGTTGACCGTTTCCATTTTTGTTTGGCTGCGCTCATTTTTGTTTGTATGGACTGGGCTAGCTATCTGCACCCCCTGTTTAAGCCCATTTGTTTATTAAACGTGAATTGCTTGCTGTTTGCAACCCCCATGTTTATTTCAATTATTTTTATTTTCATTAATTGTTGCATTTCATTTTTAATTTTTAAATTTAGTTTAATGTATCCAAAAATTATAAAAAAAATTCATGAATCATGTTTAGGGTTTTATAAAACTTTTCCAAATTTTATTTTCTTTTTTTATTTTATTTTTAGCATCTGAATTAATTGTTGCTTTAATTTATTTTTGAATTGTTCTTATTTGCACACTTAACTTGCTGATTTTATTTCTCATCATCTACAAAACATTTTGAACCCATACTTTTTGCATTATTTCATCAACATCTTGAAGTGCATAAAAACATTTTTCTCATATTTTAAACTCTTTTCATATTGCATTTTAGCCCCTCTCTTTTGCATGTTGATCCATATTTCTTTGCGCTCTTTGTCTAATTGTTTGAGGGACCTATTTTGTGAATTTTTGTATGAGTTTTTAACATGTTGTCTGTCCCTGGTTGAGGAGTCTTGATAATTAATTTGGTAATTTTTGAATATGATTTTCTAATTGTTTGATTGCTCTTATTTTGAAGTCTCTTTTATGCACATCTTTGATCATGTTTGATTACTTGTTTGAGGAGGCACTTGTGCCATTATTTGGGATTGTTTCTTTGACTTCATAAACCATGTTTGAATCATTATATGTCATTTGATTGCAATTATAGGTCATTGGTGTGAAGTTGTTGCATATTTTGTGCACATGTTCAATGTTTGATTTACATGCCTCTTTTTGATTTATCTTCTCACTTCTTCTCATCTATGCCTCTTCTTGGTTTGTGTTTGGTTTGTGTATGCCATGCCATATCATTCCTTTACAATTCATTTGATGTATGTTTCTGAGCTTGGAGCTTTGCATTCATGTCATATGTTATTCATGTTTCATTTTGCATCCTTTAACATGTTTCACTTACATGCTTCCTTCTCCTTCTTCTAATGATTCTTAATGCTTGGATACTTGCTTGTAGGCCTTATGTGACACTTTTATAGCATGTTTAGGCACATGTTTAGGCCATCCACATTCTGAATTTGATTTTATTTGAAGCATTCTTGCATGATCACCTTGCATATCCACTCATTCTTCTTCTACTCCTTCTTTGAGGACTTTCTTATATGTTTTGCCACTTGTTTGCATTCTCTTTGCTTGGTCTTGTTTGGTAAACATTATGGGTCACCTTTAAGGTGTACATTCTGACTTGGATGAGTTTCATTTGGTTTGTAACCATTTCTCTTTGGGTTGTGATTTGTTTGGGTTTCATTTGTCTTATTGTTGCTTATGTTTGTTTTTGCTAACCATGTAGGGGCTAATGGTAAGTGAATGGGATGTGGATAGTTATCCATATTCTAACTTCTCCTTTCTCTTTTAAGCTTTCATACTTGTGTTTGATTTAGCATTTAAGATGATTCTTCTTCTCTCTCACTCTTCCTCATCCCATGAATCTCAAGACTTGACTAAGTCTTGGATTCTTTTCCCTTAGAGCTACCTAGTCCAACTTAATTTTTGATTAAGCTTGGAGTAGGATTAGCATTAGGCTTTAGGTAGTCGTCCCTCCTAAGCCTCACTAACCATAGGTCATCCATGCATGATAACATTATGACTCTTAGTTTCCCTTTAGAGTTTCCTTTGTGTCTTCTCTCTTCTCATCTCAAAACTTCTTGAAAACACTTAATAAAATATAACGTATATTGTGCTCGAGCCTTAAGTGTAGGAAATGAAGAACGAGGGGTCTCCCCTCCTCTTCTAGGGTGTTTAGCATACGTCCCATTTGGGGGCGACCATGCGATTCACTCGTTCCCGTATGGTAGACTTTGGTTCAATGTAAGTTACGAACTAACTTAAAACACTTCTGTCTAAAAAACACCAAACAAATTCAAATCTTTTTATCCTTCGGGATTGTTGGGTTTCAAACTTCTTTTTTTTCAGAAAAGAGCTCGTCGCTCACGTAAAAAATACTTACCCATCTGTGGTCGTACCCACGAACTACATTAACTCTGATTCCTCTCTCTCGTCCGATTGAGGATATGTAGGCACAAAACAACGATTGTCTTGGCGAGCAACCTTCCCCCACAGTTCCCGTCCGAACTACGTTGACTCTGACTTTCCCATTGCACTGAGGGAGTACGTAGGCCTAGGACAAAGATAACGTCCTATCGAGTCACTTCTTTTTTTTCTTCTTTTCTTCTTCGTTCTTTCCGTTCTCGTTTCTTCTCCGGTCCAGTAGCAGTGGAGCTCCAGATGACGACACCCCTTGATGCAGACAACAAGCGTGGATCCCATCGAGTACGATGGATGTGTTGGGTGCTAACACCTTCCCCTAGCATAACCGACTCCCGAACCTGGACTATGGTTGCGATGACCATGTCCTTCCCCCTTTCTCTTCAAGTTTATACAGTGTTTCCTTTCCCTCTCTCGGGATAAATACACATTGCTGGCGACTCTGTGTTTTTTCGCGCCACTCTCGTGTTTGTACCGTTGGATGCGAATCTTTCGGGAGCGACATGATGCATCAAGGTGGCATGTACTGAGACATTCCTAACTGAATGAGTCAAGATTCAGCTCTGAATCAAAGGACCATAGGCTTGTATCCTAACCTCAAGTCAATGGCTAGAGGAGACTAAAGATTCCCTTGGATCAACATTGGCCAAAGGCCTGTACCAGCTGCCATTCACTATTGCTTGAAAAACAAACTTGCTCTACTGTAAATAGAGCTTATTTGTGATCAGTTCAAGTACACCAAAGCACTACAACACTTGCTTTCATCAAAATCTCTCTCTTTAGGCCAAAATGCCTTCTTTTGCAAGTCATCTATGAGTTTTTTAGTTAGAGAGCAATTCCACCACAGCTCATGATCCAAACACATCCAATATATCATATCTAAGCTGTTCAAACACTCACCTTTGATCTAAAACACCAAAATCAGAAAGTCAACCTCCAAAACCTCAAAATTTGACTTTTATGCATTTTTCAAGCCATGTCTTGATTCAGTCACTTCCAAAACCAAACCAGACCTCAAACACACTCCAAATATCATCCTCAAACTATCCAAATTAGTTTCTCTCATCTGGAACACCATTTGAGAGAGTTACTATCTTGGTCACTTTTGCCCTTTTGCAAGAAAGAGCCCATTCTTGTTCCTGAGGATTCCAGCTGGTTTTGATCATCCTAAAAGCTTCTAAGGGATTAATCAAGAGTGTTCAAAGCATTGAATTACTTCTGGCACAAAGAACTTGACAGATAGCACAAGAAGCTTCAAGAGGTAAGTGCATCACAACTTGAACTCTCTAAATCATGCATTGCTTTGATGTCTATAGATCACGGACATCTCATACATGTCATATATGTTGTGTTTGAACCAATTTACCATGTTGTTGTTGCCTGTATGATGTGATAGCATAGAACATGCAAATCTAGACCTATCTTGAAATCACTATTGGATTTTAAAATGGAAGCACTTTCTGAAAATTCCAAGGGCACCATTGGATTCCTCATGAAATTCTAGGCAGGATACACCTAAATTTTGTCCCAATCCATGGAGAAAAGAGGAAGTTAGATCCTTCACACAAGAGGCCTAAAATCAGGCTTTTCCTTGGGCAAGGGCCAGGCCATGGCGCCTTCGCCAGGCCTAAAACAAGGCACCCCATATATGTTCATAGGGTGGTTTTGATACACGGATGTATCACCACCCTAGTGGTAGCGCGCATGTGTGTTTGTTTGGCAGGTCGTGGGTTCAACACCCACCCAGACCATTTTACCATTTTCTCTATTTTTGCTATTTTTTTTCAAATTTTTATGGTTTTTGTTAATTAATTCCAAAATTAACTTCTCTCTCAATTTTTATTATTTTTGATTGGTTCTTTTTTTGAAAATTCCCAAAAATGTTAAAATATTTTACTCTAAAAATATTTCACAAAAATATTATTTATTTCATATATTTGGTATTTTTGTAAAGAATTATGTTTTTATTTGTTTTTAAACATTAAAAATATTCCTTTCTCTTGATTTTGTAAATTCAAGTAATTTTCAAATCATTCTATGAATGAAACATGATCTTTCAAACATTAATCCAAGATCACAACTTGTTTTTCACACATATTTGATAATTTTGATCAATTTAATTGAATTTTTATTCAATTAAAATACATTTAAAAATCAAATTAGGGTTTTGATTATTTTCACCCTCACAAATCTTTTTCAAAATAAACTTTGGGCCTCTAATAGAGTGTAAGACCCATTCCTTGTACATGAAACCATTTTGGGCCTCAGTCATTGTATAAGTCCCACTGCGATTTTAAAAATCTCGGCGCGATCGTCGCCTTTTAAACAAAAACCATCTGGGCCTCCCCTTGTGTTGTAAGTCCCATCTTTCTTTTTAAAATACACTTTGGGCCTCTAATAGAGTGTAAGACCCAACCCTCTTTTGTACATAAATAATTTTGGGCCTCAGTCATTGTATAAGTCCCAGTACAATTTCAAAAACGACGGTGCAATCACTGTCTTTCCATGGGTCTCTCCTTAAGTGTAAGCCCCAATCTTTTCAAAGACAATTTTCCCTTTTGATTGAGGTTCAAAACCATAGTTGTTATCAAAACTTTCTTTAATTTCTTGAACAACTAACCATACGGCTGTTATAATGGAAGCTTGCTCGCCTGTAAGTTTATCAGCTTTCTTTTACATACTTACACACACACACACACACACACATACACACACACACACACACACACACATATATATATATATATATATATATGTTTGTGCTAGAAGCTTGCTCACCTGTAAGTTCTCCTATCCTCTTTTACATACAATATATATTTCATCTGTATATATATGTCTATATATTATCTGCTTAGAGTTTTCCCCGGAAATTAGGTCTAGAACTAGATAAAGCCAATGGTCACTCTTTCAACACATTCAAAACTAGTACCCCATAGGAATTCCATATACAGTCTTGCCTCCTCTTGGGCTTATACAATATGGAACAAAGAGAAAGGCATTATTCCCGGTGAAACTTTTCTCAGACTGTCACTATTAGAAAATTGTCAAAGAAGTTCATTTCCCCAGAGAGGATTAATTCCCGGTGACACCTCTCTTGAATTTCTTCAAACCCTAGAACTGTTCACTAAAGAAAAGATTATTCCCGGTGAAACTTTTCTTGAACTTTTCTTAAGTTTGGACCCACAGGCATCCTAAAAGCATCTCAGCCTCCTCTTGGGCTTTGTACAAGGACCCTCCGGCTTCTTAGAAGTTCTCATGCCTTCTCTTGGGCTTAATACAAGGACCCTGAAGACCTCTTAAAGGTATATGACAGAACTTAGTCATCCTTTGTTAGAGTAGTATTTCCGAAGAGTCAAAGCCTCAGACCAATTTAAGGGTTGATTCTCATCCCTTAAAGCACCAGCCTCCTCTTGGGCATCATACAAAGATAAACTCTTCCATAACAGTAGACTTGGACAGTCTCATCTCCTCTTGGATCTCAAAGACATTCTCAAGTTTCCTACAAACACAGGAAAAAACCCTGGTCTATTAATCAATATCCAGTAGAGTTAAAACCCTCATGGGTCAGCCTATATTCAGGATAACACTATCCCAAATCAGAACCTCAAGGCATCTGATACCTCAACTCTTCTGTAATCCTCAGCAAGAGTTGATTCTCCATCTTGGACTTGCCTCTGGATCTCAATAATCCTCAGCAGAAGACAGCCTCCTCTTAGGCTTTGTATAATGATTTTCCTCAGCAGAGTTAGCCTCAAAAGCACTCTCTTGTTGAGTCAATCACCGTTTCAACACTCTCTTGTTGAGTCAATCATCTTTTTAGCCTCAATCTTGGGCTTTATACAAGACACCCATATAAATATCTAAGCAGAGTCATTCTCTTTTTAGCCTCCTCTTAGGCTTTGTATAATAATCTCCCTAAGTAGAGTCAATCCTCTTTTCAGCCTAAATCTTGGGCTTTGCACAAGACAAATCATACTCTCCAGCAGAGTCAATCTTCTTTTTCAGCCTCAATCTTGGGCTTTGTACAAGACAGATAAAAACACTCTCTTGTTGAGTCGGTCTCTTTTCAGCCTCAATCTTGGGTTTTGTACAAGACACATATAAAATCTCCCTAAACACTCTCTTGTTGAGTCAGTCCTTTTTTAGCCATAATCTTGGGCTTTGTACAAGACAGATAAAACCTCTCACCAGTAGAGTCAGTATCTTTTTAGCCTCAATCTTGGGCTTTGTACAAGACAGATAAAAACACTCTCTTGTTGAGTCGGTCTCTTTTCAGCCTCAATCTCGGGCTTTGTACAAAACACATACAAATACTCCCCAGGGGAGTAAAAAAAAATCCCTTTCAGCCTCAATCTTGGCCTTTGTACAAGACAGACAAAATATTTCCCCGGAAAAGTCAACCTTTAGCCTCCTCTTAGGCTTTGTATAATGATATTCCCAAAAGAGTCAATTCTCTTTTTAGCCTCAATCTTGGGCTTTGTACAAGATAGATAAACACTCTCTTGTTGAGTCAGCCTTTTCCAGCCTCCTCTTAGGCTTTGCATAAGGACTTCCCCAGTGGAGTCAATCAATATCTTAGCTTCAACCTTGGGCTTTGATCAAGGCACATACAAAAATCGACATCCCCTCAGAGGAAATCAAAAACCTCTCTGTAGGAAGACATTTCTCTATATATCACACATTAAAACAGATAAATCAAAATAAACCTTAATCCCAGATAACTGCTATAAGTGGCACACTTGTTGATTAAGAAATCCAAGTTGTCGTCCATCTTTTATCCTGGTAAATCCTTTCTTTCATTTAATTGTTGTAAGCGGCAAGCCTCTGTATTATTTACATCTACGCCACTGTCCCTCTCTTAGCAAGAAAGATTCCTAAGGAAAAATGGCATTGCTCAACACTGAGTTAAAGTTTTCTCCTTCAGGAAAAATCCCCTATAAAGGAAATTATGGCATTGCTGGATTCTCGCATCCCAGTTAAAGTAACCCTTATTTATAATCAGTCACCCAACAGTTGTGATAAACAGACAAGATGTCTCCCTTTAGAGATGACAAATTCTTTCCCAGTCAAACCTTTTAGCTTCAATCTTGGGCTTTGAACAAGACACAAATACTCATTTAGCTTCAATCTTGTGCTTTGAACAAGACACCAAAACATCTCTTTCCTCCCATAGAATAGGATTTGGGTGTGTTAAAGTTGTACAAATTTCTCAAATCACTCAAAATATCCGTGTGTAGCGAGAAACGAGTTGCTGAAGAAATGTACATGTTATGTAACACCATTTTTCTTATTCAATGCAATCCAATTAATTTTTATTCAGAAGTTTACATTTTTCCTTTACTTTGTTAAGTCACTTTCCAACGCACTTTTAATTTCTTCGTATTATCTTCTATTCATGTCTTGTCGAAATGCGTGTGTTTCCAAATATGAACGTAGTCGAAATGTTCAACATTATTTCCTTACTTTTTAAATCATTTTAGCACATGTTCTAGGATCTAGTTTGGTCGATCCTGCAAGTTACTCATTCTTTTATAAAATTGATAGACCAGAGGTTGTTTACTATTTTTCCTAGTAAACAACCTCCCTGCACAAATGCTGCCACAACCACACATTGTTTAGAAAAACCATTTGGTCACTATGTCAGGGTTCTTGTGGATCTAGAAATAACAAGTGGCCTTAGAGACAAGGTTCTGGTAGAGAGAAAAGGATTTGATTTTTTTTTTTAGATAGAGTGTGAGAACCTACCAAATTATTGCAGCTATTGCAAATGTATTGGACATCACTATGACATATGCGATGACACTAAAACTTATAGCATTTTCTGACTCGATACACATGCATTTTTATCTATTTTTCATCCTTTTTATGTTTATATGTAGTGTTATGATGGTGTTTTGTTTGTGTTTCAGATATTTCCCATGTAGAAATTGGTATGAGATAAAAGGAAGGAAAATTGGCCAAAAAGTGGAGAAAAGGATACATAAGCATGAATCACTCAAAAGCCGACGTTTTTCAGTTGTGGCTTTCGCCACAGGGGCATGGCATCCACCATGGCCCCTTCACTTGCACTAAAAAATTCACTTCTTTTTCTACTCGCTTGCACGAAAACATTGGGACAATGTCAAATTTAAGTGTGAGGGGAGGAATCATTTCCCATTTTTGTGTTAAGTCATGTTTCCATTTTGTTTACAGTTTTAGTTAATTTTTCATTCTTTCATGAACTTTTAATTATTTTCATTAGTTTTTAAATTTTTCGGTTACCTAATTAACAATATTTTCACCACAGTTGTCGAGCTATCGATGTTAAACAAAGCTCTATGTGGGAGGCAACCCACGAAATTTTCATTTTTTATGCATTTCATTTAAATTTTTCTAATTTTTTAAGGTTAATTTTTCATATTTTTGAAAATTTATGCACCACTAACCATGATGCAGGCCCAAAAAAGAGTTGAGAAGCCCAAAAGAGAAAATCACAAGCCCAAAAAGCAAGCCAAAATTCACAAGAACGCATGGCAGTCGCCACATATTCCATGGCGTTTGCCACAAAATTAATTACGTGACAGTTTCCAATTTCTAAAGCGTGGCATTCGCCATACACCCTGTGTCGGTCGCCACACGCTCGAGACACGAAAAATTAAAATTTTAACCCTCCTTTTGCCTTTCTAACTTCAACCCCTCAACTTCTAACCACCTCATTCACTCCACCATTACTCTATCTCACCAACACACATTTATTCTTACCATTTTCCCAAAAAACTTCTTATATTCTTTCACCTTTCCAATTTCCCCTATCATTCCTATTTAAACCAACTCTACCATCCCGACTTTCACCATTCTTATTCTTACATACTTCCTTCAACATCATACTTCATCCCCAAAAGAAATTCTCAAGTTCTCAACGATGGAACAAGAGGGAAATGCCAGTTTCGAAGGTGTAATGTTTAGGAATGGAAGAGATGGAGAGAAGCAACAGAGGAAGTTTGACGCTCTGTTGAACTGGGAAATTATCCCGACAAGGTACGCTGATGATGCTTACTTACGTAGTTTAGGATTGTTTGACAGTGTAAGTTGGTAGGGATACTACATATGCATGATGGATTAGGCATATCACATATTTATGCACGTAGGTAGGGATACTACATATGCTAATATTTTCCCATTGCATAACCGACTCTAGAACCCTGATTTGGTTGCAATGACCATAATCGTTGTCGTTCTTTTGGGGTTTTATCAATATTTTTCCTTTCCTCTTTGGGAATCAATAAAGTTCGGTGGCGATTCTGTTCAGTCCATCCTGCGAGTGTCCGATTGCGCTTCGTGAGGTCATTATCTCATTTTTCGAGGTACGACAACCACCAATTCACAATTCTCATTGGCGCAAGTGTTGTAGGACAAAGAGTAGGCGCCAATAGGTTTGACGCATATATGTATTCGCATTTTTAATTGAATTTAGAATTAAATAAGTAAACCAAATTAGGAAATAACAAAATTAAACATTAATATTATTTAATTTAAATAAATTTACATGCAGAAAATTTTTGTACACATATTTTAACGATCCGCTTGATCATAACGACCACCGGTTCCACACCTCGGCGGTGTCTTTCTCCGTTGAGGCCTCCCGTGATTCACTTGAGGTGTTTGGTGTCTCCCAGGATTCATCTGAGGTGTTTGGTGTAAGGTCACTAGGATATTAGTGTTATCTATAAAGTCTATCATCTCTCTCCAGCTTAGTTGGGACGCGTTGTTGTAATCGATTTCGATGTCCATGTCGTCATAGTTTGGTCATGTTGGTTGGGTTAAGGGTGGATGGGTTGATTGGTTGAATTGGGCCATTGATACTATAAACCATTTTTACACAAAGAACTATATAGATAGGACAAAACGGTTGAAACCCAACTAAATGTACTTATTTTATTTATGTCTCTTAACAAAGAAAAATACATAATATTTATAGTATTACTAGTAGTTTCGAGAAATAAAAAGCGACCAGATAGTATCATAATGTAACATTTAGTTTTAATTATATATTCGTTCTCGATCGAATATTCTTTTAATACCAAATTTGTATAATGATTTTAAGGTACCTTAGATAAATACCTTGGCCCCTCGCCACTTCTTCAAACAAATCGACACCCAAAATTTCCTCGCATATTGTATTGTCTTGGTTAAATTTTCCATTAACAACCTTACCATCGATACGTAGACCCAACAACATGTACACGTCCTCTAGTGTGACGGTACATTCACCGGTAGGAAGATGAAATATGTGTATTGCATGTTTCCATCTTTCTAGTAATACGAGGATAAATTTATAATCAACATAGTAGGAAAAGATGTTGAGGACATTACCAAAATCAACACATTGTAAATACATTTCTATCAACACGTCGTGTGGGATATATTCATGTATACGACAACAAAATCTCTTTGGATCATAAAAAAATCATACATAAGTTTTTTTTATAAAATTATTAAGGAAAAGAAAAGCATACACTCTTGCAAAATAAAAACTTACAAAATCCGTAGTGTTGTTGATGGTTCCTCAATGCGTATCATCCATGGTCAAGAACACCATTTTTGGAAAGTTTGTGTGTGTTTGTTAATGATGAAAATGAGTAAGACAAGTATGTTTGTTGATGATGAAAGTGAAATGAGTGAAGGTGGTATTTATAGTGAATTGAGTGGATGGTTGGTTATAACGTATTAAATGCAGATTTTGAATTTTGCATGTGTGCTCTCTCCTTGGCGCCAAGCTATTGGCGCATACATAATATTTTATACATTGGCGCCAGTCAAAGTTGCGCATGCAATGTGGCAGTGTGGCAGAGTGCATAGTGGTAGGGTGGCAGGGTGCAGTCTGCATTCATGCATAAAGAGATGCAATATTCAATGTTGCGTATGCAATGTCAACATAGCAGTAAGGCAGGTGGCAAGGTGCAGTACGCATGCATGCATAAAGGTATGCGCCAATTGGACTGACACATATGTCATAGTTAAAGGATGTGCCAATATATGTGACACCTATGTGCTTTTTTCCCATGGAGATTTCATATATTTAAGCTCTTCTAAACCTATTTTAAACACATCTCAAACACCGATGCTATACTACTCTCAAACAAAAATACACACAAAATGACTTATGCACAAAAATACATTATCAATGCTCACATAGATGGTGAGACATATTACTGTGAAATATTTGAGTTTAATTTTTGAAATACCGATATTTAGAACCGTTAAAATAGGCTAGTCCATATGGGTCGCCCCGCCAAGCCCGAAAATCATAGGGTTTGGGCCTTAAAACTTATAGCTCATATTTTTCAGAACTTTTTAGCTCGCTACCCATTAGGGTCAAGCCGTATGGGCTGCGGGTAGACCATTAGGCCCGCATAACTATAAATTTTTAAAAATTATATTAATACTTATTTTGTCTCACTCTAAAACAATACATTGATTTTTTCACCTCACAAATTTTTATCTATATTTTATTCAATCTTTCTCTTTTAAATATTATACATTAATATAATCAAATTAATGTTCAACTGTTTTGTATTTTACTTCACAATTTCATCATATTCTATCTGTAACACCCTATATAATATATGTCTAGAATCATATAATACAAGAGTTATTATTTGGTACTGACACCATCATAAGTGCCTATTGGCATAATTTACATACTTGACCATTTCTAAAACATAAAAGACAACCTATGGTACAAGATATAGAAAGTGCCAAAACAATAAAAACTAAGATCTAAGTACAACATCCTTCATTGTACGAGATACACAATACATAATACACAGCGGAATAAACATAATCTAGGCTTCCCTTGAAACACCGAGGCATAGTTTTAATTGTAAACTAAACCTGCAACAATACCTGAAAAGCAACAACAATAATGAGTGAGATAATAATCTTAGTGAGTTCCCCTATCTTATAGGTTCACTCGGCTATACAAGGTTCTAACCAATTCTATCACAAGTCAAAAGGGAAAGGGATAAGACTTAAGTTCACACAGTTCGCAATGTATGGAAACACGTCTCTTGAGTTTATCAACTCAAACAATCATTAATCGGAAACCTTATCAAGGCACCCCATTTTCCCGTCCTCTCCTACGTCTAGAAGATCGACACGGGTCATGGATCCTTGTAACGTACTTTTACATACTGTAGCGTGCGATTCTTGTCGGTGACACGACCACCTTATCGCAGGTTGGTTTTTCCTCACCGCAGTGAGGGGGGGTGGAGTGCTACTTTCAGATTTCTTATTTATCCTGTGAAGCTGGAAGGGAAAGGGAAACTATCTAAAACTAACCTTGCACGCGAATGTTTAACTGAACAAACGCTGAAAGAGATTGAGGGGTCCGGGGTCAGGTTATACAATGGGGAGTTGTCAATTACCCATCCTATATATGGTTATCCACATGTTGTTAGTATTAGGTTCTACTTTGTACTTGATGGTGTTTATCTGGAAATGGGTTGGGAAAGTTTCTTGGGAAATATGAGAGAGAGAGAGAGTGAATTTTTGTTGATGTTCGGGTTTTCCGATGTTTTTGGTAAGGTATTGGACCTAAGTTTTGATTAGTATGAAGGTACTGGACCTAGAGTTTTGATTGGTATGAAGGTACTGGACCTAGAGTTTTGATTGGTATGCTCGCTAAGATTTCACAATCTTATGCCTACGTATTCCTGTTTAAAGAAACATGGAAATCAGAGCAATCGTAGTTCCTCATATTCTATGAGAGGAAAAGATGTTTTGGTGTCTTGTTCAAAGCCCAAGATTGAAGCTAAAAGATTATTTGTGTCTTGTTCAAAGCCCAAGATTGAAGCTAAAAGGTTTGACTGAGAGAGAATTTGTCATCTCTAAAGGGAGACATCTTGCCTGTTTATCACAGTTGTTGGGTGACTGTTTATAAATGAGGATTACTTTAACTGGGATATGAGAATCCAGCAATGCCATAATTTCCTTTATGAGGGATTTATCCTGAAGAAGAAAACTTTAACTCAGTGTAGAGCAATGCTATTTTTCCTTAGGAATTTCTCATGCTAAGAGAGGAACTGTGGCGTGGATATAAATAATCCAGAGGCTTGCCGCTTACAGCAATTAGATGAAAGATAGGATTTTACCAGGATAAAAGATGGACAACAGCTTGGATATTTGAATCAACAAGTGTGCCACTTATAACAGTTATCTGGGATTAGGGTCTGATTTGAATGTCTGTTTTTATATGTGATATATAGAGAAATGACTTCCTATAGAGAGATTTTGATTTCTTCTAAAGGGATGTTGATTTTTGTGTGCCTTGATCAAAGCCTAAGGTTGAAGCTAAGATATTGATTGACTCCACTGGGGAAGTCCTTATGCAAAGCCTAAGAGGAGGCTGGAAAAGACTGACTCAACAAGAGAGTGTTTATCTGTTTTGTACAAAGCCCAAGATTGAGGCAAAAAGAGTTGACTCTTCGGGGATATCATTATACAAAGCCTAAGAGGAGGCTAGAAGTTTGACTTTTTCGCAGAAATATTTTGTCTGTCTTGTAAGCCCAAGATTGAGGCTAAAAAGGATTTTAACTCCGTTGGGGAGGGTTTGTATGTGTCTTGTACAAAGCCCAAGATTGAGGCTTAAAAGATTATTGACTCTGTGGGAAAGAAATCTTTATCTGTCTTGTACAAAGCCCAAGATTGAGGCTAAAAAGAGGATTGACTCTGCTTAGGAAATTTATATGGTGTCTTGTACAAAGCCCAAGATTGAGGCTGAAAAGAAACTAACTCTGCGGGAAAGAAATCTTTATTTGTCTTGTACAAAGCCCAAGATTGAGGCTAAAAAGGGTTGACTCAACAAGAGAGTGCTTTTATCTGTCTTGTACAAAGCCCAAGATTGTGGCTGAACAAGCTGGAGAAATCATTATACAAAGCCTAATAAGAGGCTGAAAGAAGCTTAATTCTGCTGAGGATTGTTGAGATCCAGAGGCAGGTCCAAATCGGGGAATCAACTCTTGCTGAGAATTTACATAAGCGCTGAGATATCAGATGCCTGGAGGTTCTGATTTGGGATAGTGTTATACTGATGATAAACTGACTCTGGCTGGGGATAATTTAGGATAAAAGACTGAGTTGTAGATCCTGTGAGAGTTTTAACTCTACTGGGGATTGGTTAAATGACCAGGGTTTCTCCTATGTTTGTAAGGAACTTGAGAATGTCTTTGAGATCCAAGAAGAGATTAGACTGTCTGAGTCTACTGGTATGGGAGATTTTATCTTCGTATGATGCCCAAGAGGAGGCAGGTGTTTTAAGGGATGAGAATCAACCCTAAAATTGGTATGAGATTTGACACTGGAAAGAGTGCTCTAGCAAATGATGACTAAGTTTTGTCCTATACCTTTAAGAGGTCTTCAAGGTCCTTGTATTAAGCCCAAGAGAAGGCATAAGAACTTCTAAGAAGCCGGAGGGTCCTTGTATAAAGCCCGAGAGGAGGCGGGGATGCTTTTAGGAAGCCTGTGGGTCCAAACTTAAGAAAGGTTCAAGAAAAGTTTCACCGGGAATAATCTTTTCTTTAGTGAACAGTTCTAGGGTTTGAAGAAATTCAAGAGAGGTTTCACCGAGAATTAATCCTCTCCGGGGAACTGAACTTCTTTGACAATTTCTAATAGTGACAGTCTGAGAAAAGTTTCACTGGGAATAATGCCTTTCTCTTTGTTTCATATTGTTTAAGCCCAAGAGAAGGCAAAACTGTATCTGGAAATCCTATGGGGATCTAGTTTTGACTGTATTAAAGAGTGACCAACTGGCTTTACCTAGTTCTAGACCTAGTTGCTGGGGAAAAATCTAAGTAGATATACAAGTATATATACAGTTGATATATGACAAGTAATTAAAAGGATATGAAAGAAAGACTTACAGGTGAGCAAGCTTCCAGCAATACAGTTATATATATATATATATGAAATCATGTAAAGAAAGCTGATAAAACTTACAGGCAAGCAAGCTTCCATTGTAACAGCTGTATGGTTAGTTGTTTAGGAAATTAAAGAAAGTTTTGACAACAACCATGGATTTGAACCTAAATCAAAAGGGAAGTTATTTTAAAAAGATTGTTGGGGCTTATACTCGAGGAGAAACCCAGATGAAAAACAGTAATTGTACCATTGTTTTATCAACTGTACTAAGGCTTATATAATGACTGAGGCTTAAAAATGTTTTCTGCACAAAGGGATGGGTCTTACAACTCAAGGAGAGGCCCAAAGGTTTGAAAAAAGAAAAGATGGGTCTTAGGTGTATACTCAATCTTTCCACATGCGGCATCACACGCATTCCCATTAGCAGAAAAATAAACACAGATATCAATTAGGAAGAGCAGTATATATATTTGTCTTAATCATCCTAGACCCCTAGTCTTATGATCCTATACAGACAATGACTCCCCAGCAAAGTCGCCATTTCTGTGACATTTTGAGAACTTAAGGTTTTCACCGTAAGGATTGTAGGAAAGAGAAGACGGGCCCCACGGTGGTCGCAATTTTTTCCTGTGGCATTTTTTAAAGGTTTTTACCTAAGAGATGGGAAGAGAACAAGATCTTTCGCTCCCACTGTGGTTGCCATTCTTCTGTAGCGCTAATTTTTGCGTGGTTTCGAAGCACTATCGCTTTGGGGTACTACAGTTCGATTCATTTTTTGTCCTGTTAAGCTGATTAAGGAAGGGAAATAGATGTCTCCAATTAACCCTGCTTTTATACTGAGTTTGAACAGTGGTCTGTTAGGTTACAGATGCTATGTGGAGGTGGGTCTCTCTTAGGTTATTTTGTTAAAAAAAAGCACAGGGTTTAGACTATTGGTGAGGTTTTAGATTTGATGCTTTTGGGTTGATATCTGAAGGTACTGGAGTTTGGGTTTTTTGATTAGTGTGCTCGCTAAGATTTTTCAATCTTATGCCTACGTATTCCCGTTTGATGAAACAGGGAAATCAGAGCGATCGTAGTTCCTCCTATTCTATGGGAGGAAAAAGGTTATTTTGGTGTCTTGTTCAAAACCCAAGACATGAAGCTACATGTGGTTTGTATCTTGTTTAAAGCCCAAGATGTGAAGCTGAAGGGTCTATTTGTATCTTGTTCGAAGCCCAAGATGTGAAGCTAAAGGGTTTTTACTTTAGAGAGAATTTGTCATCTCTAAAGGGGGTATTTGGTCTGTTTATCACAACTGTTGCGTGACTGGTTATAAAGGAAAATTACTTTAACTGGGATATGTGAATCCAGCAATGCCATAATTTCCTTTATAGGAGTTTTTTAACCTGAAGGAGAAGACTTTAACTCAGTGTAGAGTAATGCCATCTTTCCTTAGAAATTCCTCATGCTAAAAGAGGGACAGTGGCGTGGATATAAATAATCTAGAGGCTTGCCGCTTACAACAATTAGATGGGGGGAAAAGGAGTAGTTGATGTTTGTATGCTGTGAGCAAGGCATAAATTTTGATGCTAAAAGGTTGATTGAATCAACCAGGGTTTCCTTATATAAAGCCTAAGAGGAGGCTATTGACCCAGCAAGAGGGTGTTTTTATGTGTCTCGTACGAAGCCCGAGAGAGAGGCTAAAAGGGTTGACTCAACAAGAGAGTACTTTTATACTCAACAAGAGAGTGTTTTTGTATCTCGTACGAAGCCCGAGATGGAGGCTAAAAGGTGGATTGACTCAACAAGAGAGTCTTTTATACTCAACAAGAGAGTGTTTTTGTATCTCGTACGAAGCCCGAGATGGAGGCTAAAAGGTTTTGACTCAACATGAGAGTCTTTTATACTCAACAAGAGAGTGATTTTTATATGTGTCTTGTACAAAGCCCAAGACGGAGGCTCAAAGGTGTTTGACTCAATAAGAGAGTCTTTTATACTCATCAAGAGAGTGTTTTTCTATCTCGTACGAAGCCCGAGATGGAGGCTAAAAGGTTTGCTCCGCTGGGGAGAATCATTGTACAAAGCCCAAGAGGAGGCTATTGTGCTGGTGACTGTTTCAGTTTAGTGACAGGTCCAATATGTTGGATAAATGAGAAAATCAGTTCTTATGAAGGGAACGATTAAAGGTATTGTTTTTCTTTAGGATTAATTAGAGGATCAGGGTTATTTTCTGTTCTTTAAGGAAATGGAAAATCCAAAGGGTATTGAGACTGTCAAAGTCTACTGGTGTTTTGAGAAATCGATTCTCAGGTAGTGAATGATCTTTGTATGATGCCCAAGAGAAGGCTGGTATGTTAAGGGATGAAGGTCAACCCATTAACAGGTCTGACACTTGACTCAGAAAAACAACTCTAGCAAATTGATGACTAGGTTCTGTTCCTATACCTGTAGAGGTCTCTGGGTCCTTGTACTAAGCCCAAGAGAAGGCATGAGAGCTTTTAAGAAGCCGAATGGTCCTTGTACAACGCCCAAGAGGAGGCGGGGATGCTTTTAAGAAGCCTGTGGGTCCCCAAACCCTGAGAAATTCGAGACATGCCATTCACCGAGAATAGATCAAGCCAGGAAAGTCCAAGAATTTGGAAGAAACTCAAGAGATGTCATTCATGGAGAAAAGATCATCTCTGGGGAGTAGAGTCTCTTTGACAATTTCTAAGAGTGACAGTTTGAGAAAGGGTTCACCGAGAATACTACCGTTCACATCTCCATATTGTTTAACCCCAAGAGGAGGGAAGACTGTGTCTGGTAATCCTATGGGGATCTTGTTTTGTTTGTATTTAAGAGTGACTAACAGGGCTTTACCTAGTGCTAGACGTAGTTGCCGGGGAAAACTCTAAATAACTATACTAGTATTACACAATTGATATTTGACAAGTATATAAAAGTTTGTGAAAGAAGACTTACAGTGAGCAGCCCCAAAATACAATTATATATATATATGAAAACGGATAAAGTAAACGGGTAAACACTTACTCGGTTGTAGAGCTTCCATGCTGTTTGGTTAGTTGTTCAACAAATAAAGCTTTGATAACAATTTTATATTCAAAATTAAAGGAGAAAGTGCTTTGAAAAGATTGTTGGGGCTTACAGCTCAAGGAGAAGCCCAAGGTTTTATCAGTGATTGCACTGTGGTTTTGAAATTGTACAGGGACTTACACAAGTGACTGAGGCCCAAAAAGGTTTTCTGTACAAAGGGATGGGTCTTACACTCTCTCAAGAGGCCCAAAGGTATTTAAAGAAAAAGAATGGGGCTTATAACATGAGGGTAGGCCCAGATGATTTGTTTTTGAATTGGAGATCGCGCCGAGATTTCTTTAACACACTGGGTCTTATACAATGCATTGAGGCCCAAAAAGTTTTGTTTAAAGGGGGTTGGGTCTTACACTCTATTAGAGGCCCAAAGTATTATTTTTGTACAAGTGGTGGGGCTTACAGCTCAAGGAGAGGCCCAGATGATTTTGCTAAAATAGGCGACGATCGCGCCGTTGTTTTTGAAAATACAGTGGGACTTATACAATGACTGAGGCCCAAAAAGTGGTGTATTTACAAAGGGGATGGGTCTTACACTCTAATAGAGGCCCAAAGGTTTAAGGAATGGGTATTATAGCTCAAGGAGAGGCCCATTTAGTTTGTTTGAAAGCGGTGATTGTGCCGAGGTTTTTGAAAACGCAGTGGGTCTTTTATAATGACTGAGGCCCAAAAATGATTTGGTTTTCAAAGGGGGTTGAGTCTTACACTCTATTAGAGACCCAAAGTATTTGAAAAACTTTGATGAGGGTTGAATTAATCAAAACCCTAATTTGTTTTCAAAATATATTTTAATTGAATAAAAATTCAATTAAAATGATCAAAATTGTTAAACATGTGTGAAAACAAATTGTGATCTTGGATCAATGTTTCAAAAATAATGTTTCTATCCACAAAATGATTGGAAATCAATTAAGTTTAGAAAATCATGGAGGAAAGAAAATTGTTTAAATGTTAAAAACAAATAAAACATTAGTTCTTTGCAAAATTATCAAATATATGAAATAAATAATATTTTTGGGATTTTTTGGTAAAATAAAATATTTTAACATTTTTGTGAATTATTAAAAAAAGAATCAACTCAAAATCATTAAAACTCAGAGAGAAATTAATTTTTGAATCAATTAAATAAAATCACAAAAATTCAAATATTCAAATGTTCAAAAATGGCGCCAAGAACATGGCAAGAACATGCGCCACCCTCTGTTTCAGCAGATTTGCGTTTTCTTTCCAATCTCATTGAATACTTGATAATATCATGCAATCTACATATCAATCTACTCGTTTTCACCTCACGATCATGTCTATGGTCTTTAATTTCATTTATTTTAAACATGGAATAAGAAATCAAAGAGAAACCTCAAGAACCCTAAAATTTGCATGAAGGTTCAGAAATTCCATACACGATTCAAACAAAGCAATTGATTAAGGGAAAATACTCTATGCATGATTATGAACATATGGCCAAATTATTGTGCAGCAAAGAATGCATGGATCATAGAGTTAGAAGAGCTCATGCTTACCTCTTGCAGCTGGTGATCGTGTTTTGTGTTAGAGGTGTTACAACTTGGTTCCAAGGATATGGACAGCTTTCCTAGGTGCTGTGGAGTGTGTCTGGATGCTTGGAATGAATGGAAATGATCTGGAACTTGAGATGGTACCCTAACTGCAAATCTGTCAAGAACTTGAGGAATTGGCTAGTGATTTTGTGATTTTGGTGTTCCAGATGTTATGTGAGTGTTTGGATCACTTCTATATGATGTTTATGAGGTGTGTGTGTGTGTGATTGGTTTGGTTGGAATAGTTATCAAACTCAAAACCCGATAGTGACTTGCTTTGGAAGGAAAATTTGGAAGTGAGAAGGTGATTTTGAGGAAAGCATCTGTTTGATGGCTTTGGTGTACTCAAACTGATCACAAATAAGCTCTATTTATAGTAGAGCAAGTTTGTTTTGCAAGCAATAGTGAATGGCAACTGCTGCAGAGGTTTGGCCAATGTTGATCAATGAGAATCCAAGTCTCCTCTAGCCATTGACTAGAGGTTAGGGCATAGGCTGCTGGTTCCCTTGGTCTTGGATAAGTCTTGACTGAATTCAGTTAGAAATGGCTCAGTCCATTCCACCTTGGTGCATCCATTAAATGCTCCAATCCAAAATTGGAGTCTTGTCCCTCTTTTAGGCATTTCTAGGTTTGACATGCTACTTTTGGTTCCAAAGACTTGGGAGGCTGATGGATCAGTGTTTGTCCCTCCTTGGTCCCCCCTTGAGGTTTTCAGATGGATAGAGTTTCTTGCCCTTTGCAAAATTTGAGCAAATCGAGCAAAACTCCCAAATCTGCCCTAATTTCGCATGGCTCAAGTAGAATTTGATGGAGTTCTTGGCCATTTTGGAAAGCCCTCATATGATACAACAACTGTTTGATCATAGTTGGTTTTGATACTTTTTGGATTCAAGTGAAAAATGCCCCTACATTTGGAAAAAAGTGAAGGCAGATTCCGACTTTGTGAAAATTTCACCAAGTGTTGGAAAAAAGTGACATTTTCACTTTTTGTGATTTTGATCATTCCATAACTTAAAATCCATAAGGAATTGGAATGAGTTGTGTTTTAAGCTTTTGTAGAGGGCCATTAGAGCTACAAATCCAGCTTTGAATGGGAAAAAAATGGCCTTGTGGTTTAGGAGTTATGATCATTCAAAGTTGGTACCCTAGCCACTTTGTTCCATAACTTAGAAAATTTCTAAGTTTTTTATGGTTACCCCTTTTACAAGTTATCCCACTTTTCTTGATTTTTCTTGATGAATGATGATTCCAATCACACATTAACATCATTTTAGGGTTAAGGAACCATAATTGTGAAAAATCTAGAAAAGTCAAAGTTGACTTTTGTGCACAGTTGACTTTTTGTCAAATGAATTCCAAACTGTGCGATCCTCTATGAAATCAAGTCCTTGACCTAAATCAAACTTGATGGATTGATTTTATAGGTATTATAGGGTGTATTAAATCATGTCCCAAGGTTTGGGAGCATGTCTTGGTCAAAAGTCAAAGGCACTGTTGACTTTTTCCTCAAAACCCTAATTGTGGTTCTGATGAAATTGAAACTTGTTGCTCAAGCTTCTTAGACCAATCCATTATTGCAAATGGATCAATGTGGTGTATTAGAGACCCTCAAATCCTCTCTTGAGGTCTTGGCTCATGATTTGTCCCAAAAGTCAACTTAGGGGTGAATTAGGTCATGAAACCCTAATTCCTGATTTTTGGTGAATGCATCCCCCGAGGCTAAATTGACTTGATGATTGGGTCCATGATGTCCCATGGAGTATATTAGGTTATGGTTTGAAGCATTGGCTCATTACTAGAGGAAATTTTCCATCAGGAGGCCCTGGTCGACCAAAACCCTAATTTGGTGACATTGGCGATCTTGAGGCTTGATCCACCTAGAAGGGAGCAGCATTGTGCTTAATCCTTGAAGTGGGTGTCCTCTTGATCCTTTGTGGATGTTTGAGAGGTTAGACAAGTTAAAGATCATGTCATTCCTTGATTGATCTTTTGTCTAAAAGCTCTGAGAGGGCTTGAAACCCTAATTATTGTTTGTAGTGAGTGCTCACCCATCTTTGGGGAGACTAATGAGTGTGAAATGGGACATCCATATTGTGATGATGATTTGCACAATGATGGGGAATCTTAGTGGTCAAAATTTGGGGTATGACAGATGCCCCTATTTAATCTTCTTGGACCCGAAGGTGTGAATGGCGAAGGTATTCGGGCACTCGTGGTGCAAGAGGATTAAATATCGGAATACTCGAAATTTTGATGGTGGTTAAGAATGGTAGTTCACCCATCCATCTTCTTTTGCTAAGCAATGATGCTTAGAAAAGGTAAAAAATTCCCCTCGATCCTGGTCTTCATCCAGGGAACTGGTCTTAGTTTCTGAAATAAACTTCCCCTCAATCCTGGTTTCCTACCAAGGAACTGGTCTAAGTTTCTGATATAAAATTCCCCTCGATCCTGGTTTCCTACCAGGGAACTGGTCTAAGTTTCTGGAATAAACTTCCCCTCGATCCTGGTTTCCTACCAAGGAACTGGTCTAAGTTTCTGGAATAAACTTCCCCTCGATCCTGGTTTCCTGCCAAGGAACTGGTCTAAGTTTCTGATATAAACTTCCCCTCGATCCTGGTTTCCTACAAAGGAACTGGTCTAAGTTTCTGGAATAAACTTCCCCTCAATCATGGTTTCCTACCAAGGAACTGGCCTCAGTTTCTTTTGTTAATAAACTTTCTTGACAAGGGACGTTGTTCGTAGCAGTTTTCCTCAAACTTCTCGCCGAATTTTCCTGAGGAGATGCCATTTGACAGAAAAATTTTTGATGTCAGACTTGTTGGGGAACCCAGTCGTCTGAGTTGTAGAGGTGTACAAACTCCTCTGTTGGAGATGCCATTTGTCGACTCTATCGGGGAAAACGAGTCTCTTGAGAGACTGCTTTCGCTTGGAGATATTACATCATACTTTTCTCGGGGATCTTCTCGGAGAAATTCCATATGATGTGATCCAATTTTGAGGTGCTGATGACTTCATTAACATCGACTCTCTGGAAAGCAAAATCAATGTGTTGCTGAAAGTCTTTAGTTGTGAGGCTTTCTCTGGGGATTTTCCTTAATCCGGGAAAGCGACGATATCATCTTCAATGGCGAAGAGTGAAATTTGTCGAACATTTTCTTGTTTTTTAGAGGTTCAAGTTATCAAAGTGGTTAAGGGCCAACTCTAATCCAGAAATAAACTGGAGGAGAGAGATTGTTCAGACGCAACGTTTCCTGACGAGGAAAGAACTGACAACTTGATTGACAAGAGGACTTTTATCACTAGGGGATAAGACCGATCAGAGTGATAGTGATGTGATATGAATATGCATGTAGAATAATAATGCATGATGTATGTATGTTTATACTGACAAAATTGACGCGACATACAAACTAGTAGATGAACCTGACTGGATACTCGGCCACAGCGGAGATGAAAAGTATCACTGGTTCAAAAGTAGTAATTCTGCCTTGCTTAGGAGAGATAGTCCCCGTGGGGAACAACCGTTGGTCTGGCTTAGGAGGTAAGAACTCGGCCGAGAATGTCAGATGGAGTACTCGCATCTGACATAACTGATCCTTCGTTCAGGCGCATTGGTTTAGAAGGAGTACTTTGATTCTGCACTTTGAGGCTCGAACACCTTTGGAGACGCAATCGATGTTCTTTCGATGTTCAACAGTCAAAAGAAAATGCCATATTTATTTTAAAAGCAGAAAAATTTTATCAAGTAAATTCATTTTTGTTTTATTTCAAGAACCGTTGATCATGTTAAAATGTCGTTATGTAAAGCTAAAACAAATAAGAATTGCAAACAAAAGCACAAGGGCTCAAATTTTATTGATAGGATGGAAATCAACCAAACGCATGATTCCATAGAGTATTTACAAAGTTAGAAAATGGTAATTTAAGGGAAAAGGGCTACATTGAAACATGACGACCACTATCCTTCTACCAACTTTGAATTCGGGGCATCCTGAGCTTCCGTCGAAGATGACCTTGACCGGAGTTTTCTTCTGATGGACGACATTACTGATGAGGAGTTGAACTGATCAGACGTAGTTACTTGCCATTAATCCCTAACTTTTGCCTGGATTGTACTTTTGAGATTTCCAATCCACCGAGACGATTTTTGATTATGTCTATAATTTTTGCTTGGACTGCCCTTTCGGGTTTTCAATCCACCGAGACGTTTTTTTTTAGTTTAGGGGAAGTATTTCTTGACTACATCAACATTTGTGGGGTAGGCAAATTCCTCTCCATCCATGGTTGCGAGTCTCAAGGCACCGCCTGAGAAAGCTTTCTTGACCACACAGGGGCCGTCATAATTCGGAGTCCATTTGCCCCGAGAATCAGTGAGAAATGATTGTATCTTTTTTAGCACAAGGTCTCATTTCCTGAATACACGGGGTCGAACCTTTTTGTCAAACGCTTTCTTCATTCTTTGCTGATACAACTGACCTTGGTATAGAGCCATGATTCACTTCTCTTCGATCAGGTTTAATTAATCGTGTTGACTTTGACACCATTCAGCTTCTATTAGCTTAGCTTTCATCAATATCCGGATTGATGGTATCTCTACTTCGATGGGGAGCACTGCTTCCATGCCATATACTAGAGAGAAATGGGTTGCCCCTGTTGAAGTGCGGACAGATGTGCGATAACCATGAAGAGCAAAGGGTAGCATCTCGTGCCAATCTTTGTAGGTTACAACCATCTTCTGAACAATTTTCTTGATGTTCTTGTGAGCCGCTTCTACCGCTCCGTTCATCTTGGGCCGGTAGAGAGATGAGTTATGGTGTTCGATCTTGAACTCTGCGCACAACTCTTCCATCATCTTGTTGTTCAAGTTAGATCCATTGCACAATTCTTCCATCATCTTGTTGTTCAAGTTAGATCCATTATCAGTAATGATCTGGCTCGGAACACCATAACGGCAGATGAGATTGTTTTTGATAAAGCGGACTACCACTTGTCAGGTTACATTAGCGTATGACGGTGCTTCAACCCACTTGGTGAAGTAGTCAATGGGTACCATGATAAACCGATGTCCGTTCGAAGCTTTGGGTTCAATCATGCCAATCATGTCGATTCCCCATATGGAAAAAGGCCATGGGGAAGAGAGAACTTTGAGATATGTTGGCGGTATATGGATTTTGTCGGAGTATATCTGAAACTTGTGACACTTCCTCATGTACTTGTAGCAGTCGGGTTCCATGGTCAACCAGTAGTACCCTGCTCTCAGAATTTTCCTCGCCATTGTGTGTCCATTGGCATGAGTGCCAAAGGATCCTTCATGAATTTCTTTTATTAGCATGTTTGCTTCTAGTCTGTCTACGCATCGGAGCAAGACCATGTCAAAGTTTCTCTTATAGAGAGTATCACCGCTCAGGAAGAAGCTGCCAGCCAGTCTTCTGAGGGTCTTTCTGTCTTTTCTTAGTGCCCCAGGTGGGTACTCTTGTTTCTGAAGGAGGCATTTGATATCGTGATACCAAGGTTTGCCATCTGACTGCTTCAATCGTGAAGATGTAAGCAGGCCGTTCAAGGCGCATTATGTCAATCTTAGGTAAGTCGTTCCATTGACCTACACTAATCATGGAAGAGAGAGTGGTTAATGCATCAGCAATGTGATTCTCATCACGAGGGATATGATGAAACTCGATTCTGTTGAAGAAAGGTAACAACCTTCTTGCATAATCTTTGTAAGGAATCAGTCCTAATTAGTATGTGTTCCAATCCCCTTTGATTTGACTGATAACCAGGGCTGAGTCGCCATATACATCCAAGTTTTTTATCCTCAAATCAATCGCTTCCTCGAGACACATAATACAAGCTTCGTATTCGGCCTCGTTGTTTGTACACTTGAACGTAAGTCTGGTGGTGAAAGGAATGTGGGTACCCTGAGGTGTTATGATAATTACTCCAATTCCATTTCCGTAATGATTAACTGCTCCGTCAAAGATAAGTCCCCATTGGGAACCTGGTTCTGGCCCTTCACTGGGTAGCGGTTCATCGCAGTCCTTCATTTTTAGATACATGACATCTTTGTCTAGGAAGTCAAACCCGACTGATTCTTGATCGTCAATCGGTTGATGAGCCAAATGATCGGCTAAAACACTTCCCTTAACAGCTTTCTGAGCATGGTACTCGATGTCATATTCCGATAACAAGATCTGCCAACGGGCGATTCTTCCCGTGAGAGCAGGTTTTTCAAAGACGTACTTGATTGGATCCATTTCGGAGACCAACCAAATAGTGTGATGAATCATGTATTGGCGAAGACGCTTGGCTGCCCAAGCCAAAGCACATCAAGTTTTCTCAAGCATAGTGTACCGAGTCTCGCAGTCAGTGAATTTCTTGCTCAGATAATAGATGGCAGACTCTTTCCTTTTTGTTTCGTCTTGTTGGCCAAGTACACAACCCATTGAGTCCTCCAAGACTGTTAGGTTGATAATCAGTGGTCTTCCCTCCACTGGTGGTGAGAGAATCGATGGGTTCAACAGGTATTCCTTAATACTGTCGAAGGAGGTTTGGCAATCCTAGTCCTGGTTCTTTTTGAGTAATTTAAAAATCGGCGCACAGGTCGCAGTCATGAGGAATATAAATCTGGAGATGTAGTTCAAACGTCCCAGGAATCCTCTGACTTGTTTTTCAGTTTTCGGAGAAGGCATTTCTTGAATGGCCTTGACCTTGTCAGGGTCAACCTCAATTCCTTTTTGGCTGACGATGAACCCTAAAAGTTTCCCTGAGAGGACACCGATTATGCACTTATTGGGATTTAAGCGGAGTTTGTACTTTCTCAACCGCTCGAATAGTTTTCCCTAAGAGGACACCGAATATGCACTTATTGGGATTCAAGCGGAGTTTGTACTTTCTCAACCGCTTGAATAGTTTTGACAGATGGGTCACATGCTCCTCTTCTGTCTTAGATTTGGCAATCATATCATCGACATATACCTCGATTTCCTTATGTATCATGTCATGAAAGAGAGTAGTCATGGCCCTTTGATAGGTTGCCCCGACGTTTTTTAAACCGAACGACATTACTTTATAACAAAAGGTACCCCACGGGGTAATGAACGAAGTTTTATCCATGTCTTTCGGTGCCATTTTGATTTGATTATAGCCCAAGAATCCATCCATGAAGGAGAAAATTTTGAACTTTGCTGTACTGGCTACCAGCATGTCAATGTGTGGAAAAGGAAAGTCATCCTTTGGACTAGCCTTGTTTAGATCTCTGTAATCAACACACATTCTGACTTTCCCGTCTTTTATTGGAACGGGTACGATGTTGGCTAACCATTGAGGATATTCTGATGTGGCGAGGAAACCTGCGTCAACCTGTTTCTGTACTTCCTCTTTGATTTTGACGGCCATGTCCGGGTGAGTCCGTCTCAACCTCTATTTTACTGGCGGACATTCTGATTTCAATGGTAAATGATGTTCCACGATGCTGGTATCTAATCTTGGCATGTCCTGGCAGTTGGACTGAGCAGTGCCCTAATCCTGATCTCTTTTCTCTCTTTTTCTGAACCCACGTTGATCGTTTCCAACGGCTCTTTGTGAGGTTCAATGGACCTTTCCTCTTGTCGAAGTAATCGGGAGATCTCTTCTGGAATTTCGTTGTAAACTTCTTCTTCAGCCCCAAATACCGGGAACTCAAAGTCGGGAGAATGCATCAGATCGTATGTTTCAAAGGGGTTTAAAACAAATAATCTGCATGACGTGATGATTGTTTTTAGAAGAAATAGAGAAAATGCAAGTGTGTGCAGTGTATTTTTTTTTGAAAAACTTCTTGTTTATTTTGAATTGTTTTTTAGGATTACCATTTTCTGAGGAAAGCGAAAAGAGAAAACAACAATTAATGCGGAGATTACAGAACGACGTTATTTTATTTATGAACAAGTCGATTCTTGAAATTACAGCCCTATAAAACAAAACTCTGTCGCTTTGGGCGAAGCGAAGAGGGACATTTATAAAAAATAAGCCCTATCAAAACATCTATTTCACCTGGGCAGGGTGAAAGGTTAAAGACGGCAATTACTTTGACTTATGAACGATCTTCGGAACATCGACAACAACCCATTGGCGGCGAACTCCTCGGTGTATCACAAAGTCCGGTACCTTCCTTGGTTTGTCTTTAGAAATAACACTGATTTCTGGCGGAGCAGGATCATTGGAATCTGTCTCCCAGGTAGAGTTGTCGTAAGAGGATTCCTCCGTTGCATTTTGCATAGTATTTGTGCTCTCAGGCAAATCTCCCCATCCAGTTGGCTGGATGTCTTCGAGCCTGATACGAGAGCTTTCGAGAGCGGTGTACTTGACCATATAGTCAAATTTTCCACTCGGTTGTCCCAAGGTGTCCCAAACTTCTTTGGAACTGGAGGAGTCATCTCTCTCGATGACGTTGACCTCAGGAAAAGCATAGTTGATGAACTCTAGTCCGGCGAACGTTGCAAATTCATCGTCGTGCTGGATATTTTCTGAATGACCTGAGTGTTAGTCCCATGACATGGTGGGGACGCAGGTATTCCGTTCAATGATGCTCAGCTGATTTTCATTGTTCGGCAGACTTTCTTGCCCCAAGTCTCCTGGGTACGACTTCCAGATAGGCAGGCCATCCATTGGGCCATAATAGTCGTGGTCAAAGTTGTCCCTCATCAGAGTGTCTTCCTCTAATGAGTTTGGTGGAGCACGACATCCTTCCGGATCACAATCTCCATATATCATTTCGACGTCTGACCTGGGTATAAATCTCGGACTCTGTGCGGGATAGAAAAATGGCGTAAGCACCTCTTCCTGAGACATATAGTCGTCCTTGTTAAGATAGGACTTCCATTCTTCCTTCGCATCGGAGGAATCCTCCTCGTTGATAGTATGGACTGCTTGAGGCACTGGGTGAAGGAAACCTCCACTATGGAAGAAATCCTGAATGGGATGAAGATTTCATCGTTAGCAGCTGTCTGGGTGCAGGTTGCAGAAAACCCAAGACCCTTCTTTGTTTTATTATCAGTAGGAATAACAAGCTATCCCCATCCTTTTGCATTGTTATTCTCGATCACTTCGAGAGCATCTCTGTATGAGGAAATCGAGATTCCTTTCTCTGATTGATTCTTATTGATCATCGAAAGTGCTTGGAACTGAGTCCCAACAACCTCCTCAGGTTCTACACAAGTAGATAATGACAGGTTACTCATGATCAAGGCTTGTTCTCCACAGACCGTGACGAGTTGATCGTTCTTGACGAACTTCAGTTTTTGGTGCAGCGTCGAAGTGACTTCCCCAGCCTGGTGTATCCAAGCTCTTCCTAATAAACAGTTGTACGTTGCCCGGACTTCCATGACCTGGAAAGTGATTAGGAAAGTGTGAGGACCGATAGTTATGGGAAGGTCGACTTCGCCGATAACTGCTTTCCGAGACCCGTCAAATGCTTTGAAGATGACCTCACTGCCCCTCATCGAGGATCCTTTGAATGATAGTCACATTAAAGTGAACTTCGGCATAACGTTGATGGCCAATCCTGTGTCTACCAGTACGCTGGCTAAAGCATCGTCCTGGCAGTTAACTGTGATATTGAGTGCCATGTTGTGACTTTTGCCCCCCTCTGGCAAATCCTCATCACTGAATCCTAAGTTGTTGCAGGAAGTGATGTTAGAGATGATGCTATCGAACTGTCATATTGACACATCCTGTTCCACAAAGGCCTGCTCTAAGACTTTCTGTAGAGCCTCTCTGTGGGCTTCGGAACTGAGTAAAAGTGATAGCACAGAGATCTTTGAAGAAGTTTGTAACAGTTGATCAACAATGTTGTATTCACTCCTTTGGACGAGCTTCAGCATCTCATCGTCGTTCTTTGAAAGGTCAGGATTACTGGATTGACCGACTGGTGGATCAGGAGCTTCTGTCGGAAGTTCCTTTTCTTTGTTAGGTTCTCCAACTCCTCGGTTGAAGATTCGACCGCTCCGTGTTACTCGACTGATGTCTACAATATTCATGACGGAGGGTAATGGGATTTCCTTTCCATTCTCAATTATTGTTGCACCGTATTTGTAAGGGATCGCCTTAGCTGATTCATACGGTAACGGTCCTGGTAGATAGATAACTACATGAGCCTTCTGATTTTTCTGACTGTCGTAAGTAACTTCAATCAGTTCCTGGCTAAGAACCTTTGATTCTTCCAGTAGAGGGATGATGGTACAAACATCCTTGTTCTATTGATGATCAGAGATTATGACAACGTCTCTAATTTGATCAGCGAAGTAGTCCGACGTCCAGTTGATTGGCTCGAGACTCGGACACGGGTGAACCTCTTTACGATCCAACTGACCTTGAAGGGCTGCCCGCACAAGGTAGCATCCTTGGTTATTTTTCGAGCACACTCTACAATGCTTATTGTTATGTGGTGGCACCTGGCCACGCCCGCTTTGAATGCAGTGCAACCTTACCAGGTTTTTTTCCATAGATCGGACATCCTAACTTTGACGCCGAGTAGGGTTTCCATTAAGCACACTGATTTGTTGCGTGTCTTCATCCAGATAGATTGGAAGCCACCAGTGGTTTAATAAGTGTTGTAAAGTTCTCTGAACGAGAGCGCACCCTTGGTTACTCTCACAACATCCTTTACAGCTCAGATAATCGTGAGAAGTGAGAAAACCGAGTTGGACCTGCCTGGCATGTAACTCCACCAAGCTGGTATTCATCAAACGAATATCAAAGATTTGAATCATGTTGATCTGATAAGGATTTCCATCATGGTAGTTCTGGATCCATCCAAGATCCATCTGACGCTGAAGGGCCTCTTGTACAAAAGAGCATCCCTATTTGTTTACCGAGCAAGTCAGACAGGAATTGTAATCGTGCCGCGGCAGATTATGATATTGGCTTTGCCTTGAGTGCATTGCCACCAAGTTGGCATTCATTGCACGGATGTCGTGGTTCTGAATGATGTTGGAATTCGTATAGGTCATGTTGACTCCACGAACTCGGTGCTCTTGGATCCATCAGAGATCTAATTGTTCCTGTAGAGCTGATTGCACCACAGAACATCCTTAATTATTTTTAGAGCAGATATCACACTGGTGATAATTATGAGGAGGCACATGGCCATATCCGCTCTGTCTACAATGCATCTTGACCAAGTTGCCCTTAACAAGAGTACATCATGAATTTGATAGGTGTTGTTAGACTCTCCCTCAATCAAATTGACTGCAGCTTTCTCATGTTGAGGCAGTGGGTTTGGGAGAACATTAGGATTCGTATCCTTGAAAGATAAGACCCTGCTCCTAACAAGTTTTTGTACGTCGGATTTGAAACTGAGACAGTTTTCTATGTTATGCCCTGGTCCTCCTTGATGGTAAGGACATGTCTGATCCGTTTTGAACCAAAAAGGAGGATTTTTCGGTACTGTAAGAGGAGACTTAGTTTGAACATGCCCTCGACCAGTAGAAGTGGAAACAATTATGCATACAACATGGGTATAGGGTCAAACCCTGGTGGTCGCGTTGTACGATTGTTGCTATATGGAGGACGAGCCTGCTGAAGAGGCTGTTGTGTCCTTTGTTGAAGTTGCTGTTAATTAGGTTGGCTCTGAGCAACCTGAGGTTGATACGTAGGAACATGGGCGGGGTTGATAGCAGGAGTTACAGCTGCTACTGGTTGGTAACGTCGCCTTTGCTTTCCGAGAGAGATATTCCCAATATCTTGCTTTTTTTTCTTAGGGAGAGCACTACCGTATCGTTTTGTACAATTTGATGATCTAGCGTCTTTAACCAAACTTCCTTCTCGGACTGCTTCCTCAAGACGAACTCCCATGCCCACCATCTCGGTGAAGTCACTGGGCGCACTAGCAATCATTATGTCGTAGTAAAATGAGCTCAAGGTCTTCAAGAAGATCTTTGTCATCTCTTTTTCCTCAAGAGGTGGAAAAATCTGAGCGGCAATTTCACGTCATCTCTGAGCGTATTCTTTAAAGGTTTCCTTGTCCTTTTGTGACATTGATCTGAGTTGATCTCTGTTCAGTGCCATGTCTAAATTGTATTTATATTGTGGAACGAAGGCAGCGCCAAGATCTCAGAACGTGCCGATCGTAGCGCAGTTTAAACCCATGTACCATTTTAATGCGGCACCGGTTAAACTATCCTAAAAGTAGTGAATCAGTAGCTCCTAGTTCTTTGTCTGAGCTGACATTCGCCGAGCGTACATCACCAAATGGATCTGAGGGCAAGAGTTACCCTTGTACTTTTCAAAGTCGGGTACCTGGAACTTGTGTGGAACTTTCACATTGGGGACCAAGCAGAGGTCCGCGTCGTCCTTTCCAAATAGATCCTAACCGCGAATGGCTTGCAGCTCTTTCTGCATCTCCAGGAATTGTTCATGGAATTCATTCATTCTGTCAAACATACTGTCGTTTCCACCAGACGGTATCTGTGGAACCTGTCCTTCCGGGACAGTATGTACCACGGGTGGTGGTATAGTCAGTATGGCTGAGAATCTCAGTACCTCCCGAAGTTTGTAACCTTCAGGAGTTGATGTCATGCCCCTGGCATCTTCTCTTTCCCAAAGTTTGTAACCTTCAGGCCCAGCGGCTCCTGCTGCGGTTCCTTGATCCTCATTGATCGGCGGAACATATCCTTCTGGGATATAGTTGATAGGCATGCCCCAGGGACGATCTTTCGGCATTTTGTACCTAGGATCATATTTTTCCACTATGGGCATTGATGTGATCTCTGAGATCACAGTCTGTTGTTGTTGCATTTGAGCCACTGCTAGAGCTTGCATGTCATTATGAAGCTTTCTCAGATCCTCTTTCAGAGTGTTGATCTCTTCCCTCAACTCTTTATTCTCTTCCTCGAGATCATCCATCTTTTTCTGACGATTGGCCCGAGTATTGTACGAATGAGACAGTTTGACTCTAGAATCGAGACGCAAATGTGAGATTCATAGGTAAGAAGAATGCATTACGCGAGAATGATGAATGATATGCAATGATTATTAATTATTTTTGTTTATTCAAAGTAAACTTTGACAATTAGATTGCAAATATCAAACAGTGGGGAAACCTAGTTTTATTGAATTCAAAGGATTGCGGAAATGGAAATACAGTAGATTTATAAAGTGCTGAAAAAGGAAACCTAAACTAATGGATCCTGAGTCCTTTCTGAGGAGAGCTTAAGTGCTAGTTCTGGTACTTTCCTCTTCTTTGACCGGGGCTCTTCGACCGTTATCGGGTTGTCATTCCTTTGCCAAGTGAAAGGAGCAAGCAAATTCCTTTGGTCTTCTTGATTCTCTACAGCATGTTGCTCTAAAATCTCAATCAGAGCATCCTTTTCTTTTAATAGCTACAGTATTTTCTTACACTCCACATTGAGAATACGGTACTTGTTCCTCCAAGACCTCTTCTCCTGCTGAACTTTGCTGAGAGTAACTTGAAATTTTTCCGTCTCAGACATGAAATAAAGGGCCGAGTTCCTCAATGGAAGAACTTCCTGGAGAGGGTAAGGCATCCTCAGGTTGAGAACTCTAGTTTGTACCCAGTGGAGATAGGGCTCCACCGAGACACAATCTGGTTTTCCTAGAGACTCTCGTCCTTTCCTGTGAACATGTTTCCAAGCATGCACTATTTATGTCTTTAGTGCCCTGTCATTTTCTCCTTCCTTGAAGAAAAGACCTTCCAGATGAGCATTGCGCGGGACATGCCTCATTGGGTATCCAAATTGACGACAAACTAACACTGGATGATAGTTGATTCCCCCCTTAGTTCCTATAAGGGGTACATTTGGGAAATTTCCACAACGGTCAATGATTCTGATCCCGTCGTACTAATCGATGTCAGAGTTGGTAAGAGACATGATTCTCTGCGACCAACGTAAAGTATTCTTTTGATCCCAAAATGCAGCAGACTTGGGCAAATGGGAAGTGAACCATTTATACAGCAGGGATCCCAAAATGCAGCAGACTTTGGAATTTCTTGCTGTCCAGAAAAGGGATCTTGATCAGTAATATGGAAATCAGTCAGGTGAGAATACTCCTCCAGCGTTGGTGCAAGCTGATAATCCGGGAATGTGAAATAGTGATAAACTAGATCGTAGAACTGGATTAACGTGGACATGATTCTTTCAATTACGTGGACCCTTAACAAGGATAGCAGTCCCTCATACTTGGCTCTGAAAGCCTCGTGGTTGGTGATCATTCTCGCTAAACCTCTCAAATCCTTTAACTTTGGAACCTTGAAGGTGTACTTATGAGTTTTCCTTCTACCGAAATCCATTAGCGCAATCTCCTTTCTCTGATATTTGCAATCATTGTCTTAGTTTAATTTGAAAAAAGAGAGATTATAAGAGAAGTTTTTTTTTTGTTTTAATGTTTTTTAAATGAATGTATGAATGCAGCACACAAAAACATAGAAAAAATAAGGGGTCAAAGGGTCGGTGTCATGAAGTCAAGGCTCTACCTTCCCCCAAAGGTTTATACTGGTGATTTTTTGGACCTGTCCGCAAAATCATTGACCCCTCTGGGATAACAACAACAAGCGGATCGCCAGCGAGCTGATGTATCCTAGAGTGATCTCAGATGAGGGTAGTATCGTGTGACAACTATTTCCGATAGCTTCCGCACTACAAAATGGCTTAAGTCTACTAAAAACCTCAGCTTCTCAGATAACCCAGTCGACCACACTACTTTCAACAACCGAAGTCGTATAGGCAATGTATCTGCAAAGGGAGTCTCCACTGAGTTTGATGGTCGATCGGGGACTCTTAACTGGGATTCACTCCCCGCAAGATTACCCGCATTGCCATCACCTATCTTAGGTGTATACTCAATCTTTCCACATGCAGCATCACACGCATTCCCATTAGCAGAAAAATAAACACAGATATCAATTAGGAAGAGCAGTATATATATTTGTCTTAATCATCCTAGACCTCTAGTCTTGTGATCCTATACAGATAATGACTCCCCAGCTGAGTCACCATTTCTGTGACATTTTGAGAACTTAAGGTTTTCACTGTAAGGATTGTAGGAAAGAGAAGGCGGGCCCCACGGTGGTCGCCATTTTTTCCTGTGGCATTTTTTTAAGGTTTCTACCTAAGAGATGGGAAGAGAACAAGATCTTTCGCTCCCACTGTGGTCGCCATTCTTCTGTAGCGTGAATTTTTGCGTGGTTTCGAAGCACTATCGCTTTGGGGTACTACAGTTCGATTCATTTTTTATCCTGTTAAGCTGATTAAGAAAGGGAAATAGATGTCTCCAATTAACCCTGCTTGCATACTGAGTTTGAACAGTGGTCTGTTAGGTTACAGATGCTATGTGGAGGTGGGTCTCTCTTAGGTTATTTTGTTAAAAAAAGCACAGGGTTTAGACTATTGGTGAGGTTTTAGATTTGATGCTTTTGGGTTGATATCTGAAGGTACTGGAGTTTGGGTTTTTTGATTAGGTGTGCTCGCTAAGATTTTTCAATCTTATGCCTACGTATTCCCGTTTGATGAAACAGGGAAATCAGAGCGATCGTAGTTCCTTCTATTCTATGGGAGGAAAAAGGTTGTTTTGGTGTCTTGTTCAAAGCCCAAGACATGAAGCTAAATGTGGTTTGTATCTTGTTCAAAGCCCAAGATGTGAAGCTGAAAGGTCTATTTGTATCTTGTTCGAAGCCAAAGATGTGAAGCTAAAGGGTTTTGACTTTAGAGAGAATTTGTCATCTCTAAAGGGGGTATTTGGCCTGTTTATCACAACTGTTGCGTGACTGGTTATAAAGGAGAATTACTTTAACTGGGATATGTGAATCCAACAATGCCATAATTTCCTTTATAGGAATTTTTTAACCTGAAGGAGAAGACTTTAACTCAGTGTAGAGTAATGCCATCTTTCCTTAGGAATTCCTCATGCTAAAAGAGGGACAGTGGCGTGGATGTAAATAATCCAGAGGCTTGCCGCTTACAGCAATTAGATGGGGGAAAAAGGAGTTGTTGATATTTGTATGCTGTGAGCAAGGCACAGATTTTGATGCTAAAAGGTTGATTGACTAAACTGGGGTTTCCTTATACAAAGCCTAAGAGGAGGCTATTGACCCAGCAAGAGGGTGTTTTTATGTTCTCGTACGAAGCCTGAGAGAGAGGCTAAAAGGGTTGACTCAACAAGAGAGTGCTTTTATACTCAAGAAGAGAGTGTTTTTGTATCTCGTACGAAGTCCGAGATGGAGGCTAAAAGGTGGACAAACTTAACAAGAGAGTCTTTTATACTCAACAAGAGAGTGTTTTTGTATCTCGTACGAAGCCCGAGATGGAGGCTAAAAGGTTTTGACTTAACATGAGAGTCTTTTATACTCAACAAGAGAGTGATTTTTATATGTATCTTGTACGAAGCCCAAGACGGAGGCTCAAAGGTGATTGACTCAACAAGAAAGTCTTTTATACTCATCAAGAGAGTGTTTTTCTATCTCGTACGAAGCCCGAGATGGAGGCTAAAAGGTTTGCTCTGCTGGGGAGAATCATTGTACAAAGCCCAAGAGGAGGCTATTGTGTTGGTGACTGTTTCAGTTTAGTGACAGGTGCAATATGTTGGAAAAAAGAGAAAATCAGTTCTTATGAAGGGAACGATTAAAGGTATTGTTTTGCTTTGGGATTGATCAGAGGATCAGGGTTATTTCCTATTCTTTAAGGAAATGGAAAATCCAAAGGGTATTGAGACTGTCCAAGTCTACTGGTGTTTTGAGAAATCGATTCTCAGGTAGTGAATGATCTTTGTACGATGCCCAAGAGAAGGCTGGTATGTTAAGGGATGAAGGTCAACCCATTAACAGGTCTGACACTTGACTCAGAAAAACAGCTCTAGCAAATTGATGACTAGGTTCTGTTCCTATACCTGTAGATGTCTCTGGGTCCTTGTACTAAGCCCAAGAGAAGGCATGAGAGCTTTTAAGAAGCCGAAGGGTCCTTGTACAACGCCCAAGAGGAGGTGGGGATGCTTTTAAGAAGCCTGTGGGTCCCCAAACCTCGAAAAATTCAAGACATGCCATTCACCGAGAATAGATCAAGCCAGGAAAGTCCGAGAATTTGGAAGAAACTCAAGAGATGCCATTCACGGAGAAAAGATCATCTCTAGGGAGTAGAGTCTCTTTGACGATTTCTAAGAGTGACAGTCTGAGAAAGGGTTCACCGAGAATGTTGCCTTTCACATCTCCAATTGTTTAACCCCAAGAGGAGGGAAGTCTGTGTCTGGTAATCCTATGGGGATCTAGTTTTGTTTGTATTTAAGAGTGACTAACGGGGCTTTACCTAGTGCTAGATGTAGTTGTCGGGGGAAAATCTAAATAACTATACTAGTATTACACAGTTGATATTTGATAAGTATATAAAAGTTTGTGAAAGAAGACTTACAGTGAGCAACCCCACAATACAGTTATATATATGAAAACGGATAAAGAAAGCGGGTAAACACTTACTCGGTTGTAGAGCTTCCATGCTGTTTGGTTAGTTGTTCAACAAATAAAGCTTTTATAACAATATTATATTCAAAATCAAAGGAGAAAGTGCTTTGAAAAGATTGTTGGGGCTTACAGCTCAAGGAGAGGCCCAATGTTTTATCAGTGATTGCACTGTGGTTTTGAAATTGTACAGGGACTTACACAAGTGAATGAGGCCCAAAAAGGTTTTCTGTATAAAGGGATGGGTCTTACACTCTCTCAAGAGGCCCAAAGGTGTTTAAAGAAAAATAATGGGGCTTATAACACGAGGGTAGGCCCAGATGATTTGTTTTTGAATTGGCGATAGCGCCGAGATTTCTTTAACATACTGGGTCTTATACAATGCATTGAGGCCCAAAAAATTTTGGTTAAAGGGAGTTGGGTCTTACACTCTATTAGAGGCCCAAAGTATTATTTTTGTATAAGTGGTGGGGCTTACAGCTCAAGGAAAGGCTCAGATGATTTTGCTAAAAAAGGCGACGATCGCACCGTTGTTTTTGAAAATACAGTGGGACTTATACAATGACTGAGGCCCAAAAAGTGGTGTATTTACAAAGGGGATGAGTCTTAAACTCTAATAGAGGCCCAAAGGTTTAAGGAATGGGTCTTATAGCTCAAGGAGAGGCCCATTTGGTTTGTTTGAAAACGGTGATTGTGCCGAGGTTTTTGAAAACGCAGTGGGTCTTATACAATGACTGAGGCCCAAAAATGTTTTGGTTTTCAAAGGGGGTTGGGTCTTACACTCTATTAGAGGCCCAAAGTGTTTGAAAAAGTTTGATGAGGGTTGAATTAATCAAAACCCTAATTTGTTTTCAAAATATATTTTAATTGAATAAAAATTCAATTAAAATGATCAAAATTGTTAAACATGTGTGAAAACAAATTGTGATCTTGGATCAATGTTTCAAAAATCATGTTTCTATCCACAAAATGATTGGAAATCAATTAACTTTAGAAAATCATGGAGGAATTTTTTTTTTAAAATGTTAAAAACAAATAAAACATTAATTCTTTGCAAAAATATCAAATATATGAAATAAATAATATTTTTGGGATTTTTTGGTAAAATAAAATATTTTAACATTTTTGTGAATTATTAAAAAAGAATCAACTCAAAATCATTAAAACTCAGAGAGAAATTAATTTTTGAATCAATTAAATAAAATCACAAAAATTCAAAAATTCAAATGTTCAAAAATGGCGCCAAGAACATGGCAAGAACACGCGCCACCCTCTGTTTCTGCAGATTTGCGTTTTCTATCCAGTCTCACTGAATACTTGATGATATCATGCAATCTACATATCAATCTACTCGTTTTCACCTCACGATCATGTCTATGGTCTTCAATTTCATTTATTTTAAACATGGAATAAGAAATCAAAGAGAAACCTCAAGAACCCTAAAAAAATTTGCATGAAGGTTTAGAAATTCCATACACGATTCAAACAAAGCAATTGATTGAGGGAAAACACTCTATGCATGATTATGAACATATGGCCAAATTATTGTGCAACAAATAATTCATGGATAATAGAGTTAGAAGAGCTCATGCTAACCTCTTGCAGCTGGTGATCGTGTTTTGTGTTAGAGGTGTTACAGCTTGGTTCCAAGGATATGGACAGCTTTCCTAGGTGCTATGAAGTGTGTCTGGATGCTTGGAATGAATGGAAATGATCTGGAACTTGAGATGGTACCCCAACTGCAAATCTGTCAAGAACTTGAGCAATTGGCTAGTGATTTTGTGATTTTGGTGTTCCAGATGTTATGTGAGTGTTTGGATCACTTCTATATGATGTTTATGAGGTGTGTGTGTGTGTGATTGGTTTGATTGGAATAGCTCTCAAACTCAAAACCCGATAGTGACTTGCTTTGGAAGACAAATTTGGAAGTGAGAAGGTAATTTTGAGGAAAGCATCTGTTTGATGGCTTTGGTGTACTCAAACTGATCCCAAATGAGCTCTATTTATAGTAGAGCAAGTTTGTTTTGCAAGCAATAGTGAATGGCAACTGCTGCAGAGGTTTGGCCAATGTTGATCAATGAGAATCCAAGTCTCCTCTAGCCATTGACTAGAGGTTAGGGCACAGGCTGCTGGTTCCCTTGGTCTTGGATAAGTCTTGACTGAATTCAGTTGGAAATGGCTCAGTCCATTCCACCTTGGTGCATCCATTAAATGCTCCAATCCAAAATTGGAGTCTTGTCCCTCTTTTAAGCATTTTTAGGTTAGGCATGCTACTTTTGGTTCCAAAGAGTTAGGAGGCTGATGGATCAGTGTTTGTCCCTCCTTGGCCCCCCCTTGAGGTGTTCAGATGGATAGAGTTGCTTTCCCTTTACAAAATTTGAGCAAATCGAGCAAAACGCTCAAATCTGCCTTGCCATGACAGTTTGCAGCAAGGCATATTGGCATTGTCATATCTCATGGCTCAAGTGGAATTTGATGGAGTTCTTGGCCATTTTGGAAAGCCCTCATATGATACAACAAATGTTTGATCATAGTTGATTTTGATACTTTTTGGATTCAAGTGAAAAATGCCCCTACATTTGGAAAAAAGTGAAGGCAGATTCTGACTTAGTGAAAATTTCACTAAGTGTTGGAAAAAAGTGACATTTTCACTTTTTGTGATTTTGATCATTCCATAACTTAAAATCCATAAGGAATTGGAATGAGTTGTGTTTGAAGCTTTTGTAGAGGGCCATGAAAGCTACAAATCCAGCTTTGAATGGGGAAAAATGGCCTTGTGGTTTAGGAGTTATGATCCTTCAAAGTTGGTGCCCTAGCCACTTTGTTCCATAACTTAGAAAATTTCTAAGTTTTTTATGGTTACCCCTTTTACAAGTTATCCCACTTTTCTTGATTTTTCTTGATGAATGATGATTCCAATCACACATTAACATCATGTTAGGGTTAAGGAACCATAATTGTGAAAAATCTCAAAAAGTCAAAGTTGACTTTTGTGCACAGTTGACTTTTTGTCAGATGAATTCCAAACTGTGCGATCCTCTATGAAATCAAGTCCTTGACCTAAATAAAACTTGATGGATTAATTTCATAGGTATTATAGGGTGTATTAAATCATGTCCCAAGGTTTGGGAGCATGTCTTTGTCAAAAGTCAAAGGCACTGTTGACTTTTTCCTCAAAACCCTAATTGTGGTTCTGATGAAATTGAAACTTGTTGCTCAAGCTTCTTAGACTAATCCATTGTTGCAAATGGATCAATGTGGTGTATTATAGACCCTCAAATCCTCTCTTGAGGTCTTGGCTCATGATTTGTCCCAAAAGTCAACTTAGGGGTGAATTAGGTCAAGAAACCCTAATTCCTGATTTTTGGTGAATGCATCCCCTGAGGCTAAATTGACTTGATGATTGGGTCCATGATGTCCCATGGAGCATATTAGGTTATTCTTTGAAGCATTGACTCATGCCCAGGGGAAAATTTCCATCTGGAGACCCTGGTCGACAAAACCCTAATTTGGTGACACTGACGATCTTGAGGCTTGATCCACCTAGAAGGGAGCAGCCTTGTGCTTAATCCTTGAAGTGAGAGTCCTCTTGATCCTTTTTGGATGTTTGAGAGGTTATACAAGTTGAAGATCATGTCATTCCTTGATTGATCTTTTGTCTAAAAGCTCTAAGAGGGCTTGAAACCCTAATTATTGTTTGTAGTGAGTGCTCACCCATCTTTGGGGAGACTAATGAGTGTGAAATGGTACATCCATATTGTGATGATGATTTGCACAATGATGGGGAATCTTAGTGGTCAAAATTTGGGGTATGAAAAGGCCCAAAAGGTTATTTTTGTACAATAGATGAGGCTTACAACTCAAGGAGACCCAGGTGATTTTTGTTTAAAAGGCGACGACCGCGCCGAAAGTTTAAAATCGTATCGGGACTTATACAATGGCTGAGGCCCAAATAGTTTTTCTACAAAAGGGGGTTGGGTCTTACACTCTATTAGAGGCCCAAAATTTGTTTTAAAAGATTTGTTAGGGTGATAGTGATCAAAACCCTAATTTTTGGTTTTAAAATGTATTTTAATTTAATAAAAATTCAATTAAAATAATCAAACATGTGAAAAAAGGTTGTGATCTTGTATTTATATTTGGAAAATCATGTTTCATTCATGGGATGATTTAAAAATCATTTGAATTTTGCAAAACCAAGAGAAATAAATATTTCTAATGTTTAAAAACAAATAAAAATATAATTATTTACAAAAATACCAAATATATGAAATAAATAATATTTTTGTGAAATTTTCATGGAATAAATTTTTTTAATATTTTTGGGAATTTTTAGAAAAAGAACCAATAAAAAATAATTAAAATTGAGAGAGAAATTAAATTTTCAATTAATTAACAAAACATGAAAATAATGAAAAATAACACAAAGGTGAAAAATGGCAAAAAAGGTTTGGGTGGGGTTTGAACCCACGACCTTGACAACAAACACACATGTGCGCTACCACTGGGGTGGTGATACATCCGTGTATCAAAACCACCTCATTAATTCTTAAAGCATGCAAGGTTTCTAGGCCTGGGCAAGGCAAGGCAAGGCGAGGCAAGCTTTTGGGCAATTTACGTGAAGCCTCTAACTTTCTCATTTCTTCATGGATTGGGACAAAATTTAGGTGCATCTGACCTAGAATTTCATGAGGAATCCAATGGTGCTCTTGGAATTTTTAGAAAATGTTTCCTCCTCAAAATCCGATAGTGATTTCAAAATAGGCCTATTTTTGCATGTTCTATGCTAACTCATGGTACAGGCAAGAATTACAAGGCAAATTGGTTCAAACGCAACATATACAACATGTATGAGATGTTTATGATCAGTGGACATCAAAGGAATGCATAATTCAAAGAGTTCAAGTTATCATGCACTTATCTCTTGGAGCTTTTTGTGCTATCTTTCAAGTCCCTTGTGCCAGAAGTAATTTGATGCTTTGGACACTCTCAATTGATCCCTTAGAAGCTTTTAGAATGATTAGAACCAGCTGGAATTCTCAGAAACAAGTTGTGGCACTTTCTTGCAAAAGGGGCAAAAGTGACCAATATGGCAACTCTCTCAAATGGTGTTCCAGATGAGGGGAACCATTTGAGATAGTTTGAGGATGATATTTGGAGTATGTTTGAGGCTTTGTTTGGTTTTGGAAGTGACTGAGTCAAGACATGGCTTGAAAAATGCAGAAAAGTCCAATTTTGAGGTTTTGAAAGTGGACTTTGTGATTTTGGTGTTTCAGGTCACAAATGATTATTTAAACAGCTTAGATACAACATATTAGAGATGTTAGGATCATGAGCTGTGGTGGAATTGCTCTCTAACTCAAAAACTCAGAGATACCTTGCAAAAGAAGGTATTTTGGCCTAAAGAAAGATATTTTGAGGAAAGCAAGTGTTGTAGTACTTTGGTGTACTCAAACTGAGCACAAATGAGCTCTATTTATAGTAGAGCAAGTTTTTTTGCAAGCAATAGTGAATGGGAGCTGCAGCAAGCCTTTGGCCAATGTTGAGCAAAAGGAATCTCAAGTCTCCTCTAGCCATTGACTTGAGGTTTGGGCACAGGCCTATAGTCCTATGATCAGTGTTGATCCTTGACTCATTCAGTTAGGAATGTGTCAGTCCATGCCACCTTGGTGTATCCATTAAATGCATTGAAACAAAATTAGAGTCTTGGCACCTTTTTAGCCTTTTTAGGTTTGTTATGGCTATGGTAGATTCTTGGACTTTGGAGGCTTGGGGATCAGATCATTCTCCTTTTGTTTTATCCTCAGATGTGTCCAAAATGATGACAAGGTTGGAGTTGTTCAAATTTCCCAAATCGAGCAAAACAACAAAATCTGCCAAAATCTGCCTTGCCTAGGACAGTTAGAAATGGTGATTTTGAGGGATCCATATCTCCCTGCTCAGGTTGAGTTATGGAAGGCTCTTGTGCTTTTTAGAAAGCCCTCATATGATACAAAACATGTGTGATCATAGTTTGTTTTGAAACTATTTGGATCCAACTGAAAAAACCTCATGAACATTGATGTTCAAGGCTGGTAACTTAGGCAGATTTTCACTAAGTGTTGGAAAAAGTGTTATTTTCATGTTTTTGTCATTTTGATCACTTCATAACTTAAAATCCATAAAGAATTGGAGTCTGAGGTAGTTGAAGCTTTTGTAGGGTGTAGCAAGACATATAAATCCAGCTTTGGATCACCCAAAATGGTTGCTTGGATCTCAAGTTATGGTCCTTGGAAGTTGGTACCAAAACCACTTTTATTCCATAACTTAGAAAAATTTTGGTTTCTCAAGGTTGCCCCTTTTACAAGAAACCTCACTTTTCTTGACTTTTCTTGATGGATGATGATCAATGTCACACATTAACATTGTTTTGGACTTAGGGGAATCATATTTGTGAAAAATTCCAAAAAGTCAAACTTGATTTTGTGCACAGTTGACTTTTTTAACAGATAAAATCCAAACTGTGTGATCCTCTAAGAAATCAAGTCCTTGACCTAAATCAAACCTAATGGATGGATTCCATATATGTTGTAGGGTGTATTGAATCATGTCCCAAGGTTTAGGAGCATGTCTTGGTCAAAAGTCAAAGATACAGTTGACTTTTTTCCTTAAAACCCTAATTGTGGTCCCGATGAAATTGAAACTTGTGAATCAAGCTTCTTGAATCAATCCATGGTTGTAAATGGATCAATGTGGTGTATTTGAGACCCTCAAATCATGTCTTGAGGTCTTGGCTCATGCTTTGTCCCAAAAGTCAACTTAGGGGTGAATTAGTTCAAGAAGCCCTAATTCCTGATTTTTTGTGTATGCATCCCCTGAGGCTAAATTGAATTGAGGATTGGGTCCATGAGGTCCCTTGGAGTATCTTGGGTTGTGCTTTGAGGCATTGGCTCATGCCTAGAGGAAAAATTTCATCTGGAGGCCTTGGTCGACCAAAACCCTAATTTGGTGACACTGTCGATCTTGAGGCTTGTTCCACTTGGGATGTTGCAACCTTGTGCTTGATTCTTGATGTGAGAGTCCTCTTGATCCTTTATGGGTATTTGATAAGTTATACAAGTTGAAGATCATGTCATTTCTTGATTGATCCTTTGTCTAAGTGCTCTAAGAGGGCTCAAAACCCTAAATCTTGATTTTGGTGAATGCTCAATCATCTTTAAGGAGATTGATAAGGCATGAAAGTACATCCATATTGTGATGATAATTTACACAATGATGGGAAATCTTGGTGGTCAAAATTTGGGGTATGATAGATGCCCCTATTTACTCTTCTTGGACCCGAAGGTGTGAATGACGAAGGTATTCGGGTATTCGGGGTGCAAGAGAATTAATTATCGGAATACCCAAAATTTTGACGATGGTTATGAATGGCAGTTTGCTCATCTGTCTTATTTTGCTAAGCAACAATGCTTAGAAAATGGTGAAACTTCCCCTCGATCCTGATCTTCAGCCAAGGAACTGGTCTAAGTTTCTTAAATAAACTTCCCCTCGATCCTGGTCTTCAGCCAAGGAACTGGTCTAAGTTTCTTTTTGAAATAAACTTCCCCACGATCCTGGTCTTTAGCCAAGGAACTGGTCTTAGTTTCTAATATAAACTTCCCCTCGATCCGGGCCTTCAGCCTCGGAACTGGTCTTAGTTTCTTTTTTTTGGTCAAGTTCCTTCTTTGACAAAGGATGCTATGTGTAGTGGCTTTTATCAAACTTCTTGCCGAATCTTCCTGGGGAGATGCCATTTGATGGGAAATAGTTTTGATGTCAGAATTTTTGGGGAACCCATTCGTCTGAGTTATAGAGGTGTTCAAACTTCTCTGTTAGAGATGCCATTTGTTGACTCTGCTGGGGAAAACGAGTCTCTTAAAAGACTGGTTTCTGCTTGGGGGATATTACATCATACTTTTCTTCGAGATCTTCTCAGAGAAATGCCATGTGATGTAATCCAATTTTGAGGTGCTGATGACTTCATCAATATTGACTTTCTGGAGAGAAAAACCAATGTGTTGCTGAGAGTCTTTAGTTGCGAGGCTTTCTCTGGGGATTTTCCTTAATCCCGGAAAGTGAAGATATCATCTTCAATGGTGAAGAGTGATGTTCTGAAGGTTTTCTTGCCTTACAGAGGTTCAAGTTATCAAAGTGGTTGAGGATCGTCTCCAATCCAAAAATAAACTGGGGAGAGATTGTTCAGACAAAACATTTCCTGACGAGGAAAGAACTGACAACTCGATTGACTAAGAGGACTTTACCACTTGGGGGTAGGATTGACCAGAGTGATAGTGATGCAATATGATTATGAATGTGAATTAATAATGCATGATGTATGTATGTTTATGCTGACAAAACAGACGCGACATACAGACTAATAGATGAACACGACTGGATACTCGACCACGGTGGGAGATGAAAAGTATCAATGTTCCAAGATAGCAATTCCGCCTTGCTTAGGAGAGACGATCCCGGTGGGGAGAAAGAATTGTCAATAGATTTTAAGAGGTAAGAACTCTGCCGGGGATGTCAGACGAAGCATGGTTTCTGACACAGTTGATCCTTCATTCAGGCGTACTGGTTTAGAATGAGTATTTTGATTTTGCACTTTGAAGTTTAACCACCTTCGGAGAAGCGATCGATGTTCTTTTCGGTATTCAACAGCCAAAAGAATTGCCATCTTTATTTTAAAAGCAGAAGAAAATTTGAAAATTAAATTCATTTTTGTTTTGTTTGAAGAATCGTTGATCATGTTAAAAATGTCATTTTGTAAAGAAAAAATAAATTAGAATTACAAACAAAAGCACTAGGGCTCAAATTTTATTGATAGAATGGTAATCATCCAAGCGCGTGATACCATAAAGCATTACAAAGTTTAGAAAATGGTAATTTAAGGGAAAAGGGCTACATTGAAACATAACGACATTTATCCTTCTACCAACTTTGAATTTTAGACATCCTGAGCTTCTGTCGAAGATGACCTTAACTAGAGTTTTCTTGATGTAGGGCATTACTGCTGAGGGATTTAATTTTGTCGGACGTAGTAACTTGCCATTAATCCCTAACTTTTGCCTGGATTGTACTTTGAGATTTCCAATCCATCGGAATGATTTTTTTTGCTTATGTCTCTAATTTTTGCCTGGATCACCCTTTCAGGTTTTCAATCCACCGAAACGTTTTTTTTATTTAGGCGAAGTATTTCTTGACTACTTCAACATTTGTGGGGTAGGCAAATTCTTCTCCATCCATGGTTACGAGTCTCAAGGCGCCGCATGAGAAGGCTTTCTTGACCACATAGGAGCCATCGTAATTCGGAGTCCATTTTCCCCGAGGATCAGTGAGGAATGATTGTATCTTCTTGAGCACGAGGTCTCCTTTTCGAAAGACACGGGGTCAGACCTTTTTGTCAAACGCCTTCTTCGTTCTTTGTTGATACAATTGACCATGGCATAAAGCCGTTATTCACTTTTCTTCGATTAGATTCAGTTTGTCATGTCGACTTTGACACCATTCAGCCTCTGTTAACTTAGCTTCCATCAATACCCAGATTGATGGGATCTCTACTTCTATGGGGAGTACTACCTCCATGCCATATACTAGAGAGAAAAGGGTTGCCCCTGTTGAAGTGCGGACATATGCGCGATAACCATGAAGAGTAAAGGGTAGCATTTCGTGCTAGTCTTTGTAGGTTACAACCATCTTTTGAACGATCTTCTTGATGTTCTTGTTAGCCGCTTCTACCACTCCGTTCATCTTAGGCCGGTAGGGAGATGAGTTATGGTGTTCGACCTTGAACTCAGTACACAACTCTTTCATCATCTTATTGTTCAATTTAAATCCATTATCAGTAATGATCTGGCTTGGAACACCGTAACAGAAGATGAGATTGTTCTTGATAAATCGGACCACGACTTGTCGGGTTACATTGGTGTATGATGCTGTTTTGACCCACTTGGTGAAGTAGTCAATGGCTACCAGGATGAACCGATGACCGTTTGAAGCTTTGAGTTCGATCATGCCAATCATGTCGATTCCCCATATGGAAAAAGGCCATGGGGAAGAGAGAACTTTGAGATGCGTTGGTGGTACATGGATTTTGTATGAGTATATCTGACACTTATGACATCTTCTCATGTACTTGTAGCAATCGGATTCCATTGTCAACCAATAGTACCCAGCTCTTAGAATTTTTCTCGCCATTGTGTGTCCGTTGGCATGAGTGCCAAAGGATCCTTCGTGAATTTCTTTTATCATCACGTTTGCTTCTGGTCTGTCTACGCATCGGAGCAAGACCATGTCAAAGTTTCTCTTATAGAGTGTATCACCGCTCAGGAAGAAGTTGCCTATCAATCTTCTGAGGGTCTTTCTGTCTTTTCTGGATGCCTCAGGTGGGTACTTTTGTTTTTGAAGGAAGCATTTGATATCATGATACCAAGGTTTGTCGTCTATGACTGCTTCAATTGTAAAAATGTAAGCGGGCCTTTCTAGGCGCATTATGTCAATCTTAGGTAAGTCTTTCCATTGACCTACACTAATCATGGAAGAGAGAGTGGCTAATGCATCAGCCATGTGATTCTCTTCACGAGGGATGTGATGAGACTCGATTCTATTGATGAATGGTAACAACCTTCTCACGTAGTCTTTGTAAGGAATCAGTCCTGATTGGTATGTGTTCCAATCTCCTTTGATCTGATTGATAACTAGGGCTGAGTCTCCATACACACCCAAGTTCTTGATTCTTAAGTCGATCACTTCTTCGAGACCCATGATACAAGCTTCGTATTAGGCCTCATTGTTTGTACACTTGAATGTTAATCTGGAAGTGAAAGGAATATGGGTACCCTGAGGTGTTATGATGATTGCCCCAATTCCGTTTCCATAATGGTTGACAACTCTGTCAAAGATTAGTCCCCATTGGGAACCTGGTTCCGGCCCTTCACTGGGTAGCGGTTCATCGCAATCTGCCAACGGGAAATTCTTCCCGTGAGAGCAGGTTTTTCAAAGACGTATTTAATTGGGTCCATCTCAAAGATTAACCAAGTAGTGTGACAAATCATGTACTGACGAAGACGTTTGGCTGCCCAAGCCAGAGCACAGCAAGTTTTCTCGAGCATAGTGTACCGAGTCTTGCACTTGGTAAATTTCTTGCTCAAATAGTAGATGGCAGACTCTTTTCTTTTTGGTTCTCCCTGTTGGCCAAGTACACAGTCCATTGAATCTTCCAAGACTATTAGGTAGACGATCAGTGGTCTTTCCTCCACTGGAGGTGACAAGATAGGTGTATTCAACAGATACTCTTTGATACTGTCAAAGGTGGTTTGGCAGTCTTCTGTCCATACGCAATCCTGATTCTTTTTTGAGTAATTTGAAGATTGGAGCGCATGTCGCGGTTATAAGGAATATAAATCTGGAAATGTAATTCAAACATCCCAGGAATCCTCTGACTTGTTTTTCAGTTTTTGGAGAAGGCATTTCTTGAATGGCCTTGACCTTGTCAGGATCAACCTCAAATCCTTTTTGGCTGACGATGAACCCTAGCAGTTTTCCTGAACGAACAGCAAATGTGCATTTGTTGGGATTCAAGCGGAGTTTGTACTTTCTCAGCTGCTCGAGTAATTTTGATAAGTGGGCCACATGCTCCTCCTCTGCTTTAGATTTGGCAATCATATCATCGACATATTCTTCGATTTCTTTGTGCATCATATTGAAACAGAGTCGTCATGGCCCTTTGATAGATTGCCCCGGCGTTCTTCAAGCCGAACGACATTACTTTGTAACTAGGCCTGTTACCGGTCCGGTTCGGACCGGATATTGAGGGACCCGAAAAATGGACCGGCCATGCTACCGGGTACCCAGGAACCGGACCGACACAGTGATGGTTTTTATTTTTAACCGAAACCGGACCGGCTAATTCGGGTAAACCGGACCGAATATTTTTTTTAATGTTGCAGATCCAGAACCGAACCGGAACCGAACCGGTCCAGAAAAATTTATTTTTTTTTTAATTTTTTAAATTCAAAATAAATTGTTAAAAATACTAATTTTTACATTACTTTAAAATTACATCAAAATATATTCAAATTACACCAAAATGTTGTTCAAAATTGTTCAAATTACACCAAATTACATAAAAGTTACATCAAAATATATTCAAATTACACCAAAATGATTGTTCAAATTACATAATTAATAATATGCCTCAGAAACATTTTCATCATTGGCTTTGTAATGTTGTTCAAAATTGTTCAAATTACATAAAAGTTACATCAAAATATATTCAAATTACACCAAAATGATTGTTCAAATTACATAAATAATAATATGCCTCAGAAACATTTTCATCATTGGCTTTGTAATGTTGTTCTTGTAGAAGAAGCGGCACCCGGATCCTCACCAAAATGATATGCCAAAGGTTCTTCATGTGATTCTTCAAGCTACACCAATTAAAGCATAAGTAATATGGGACATAAACTCTATAATAAGTGAACTAAAATAGATCATAACATAAGCAAAAAATACTTACTAAGCTAGCAGTGCATCCCTTTTTTATTCCATACTTTTCCTTCACCCAATCACCCCCACAAAGTACCATTTCAACTGTCTTGGTTTTCACCGCAGCTCGTTTAGGATCAATAATCCTTTTACCGGCACTAAAGGTTGCTTCTGAAGCAACAGTTGTAACCGGAACAGTTAAGACATCCTTTGCTAGCTTACTAAGAACAGGATATTTAGCTTCATTCCCCATCCACCAAGTTAAAACATCAAACTTAGATGTAGGAGGAACTTTCAAGGGAGGCTCCTCAATATATAAATCAAGATCAGATTTTGCATTACTATTACCAACTACAGTTTCTAAATACATTTCAAAACTCCTCCTTCCCAAACCAGAACTAGACCCTACTTCAGATACAGGTGCAGTGCCACTGTCAGCATTGGTTCCATAGGTATCTTGATACAATTGGAAGAGGGATTTTAGGTTGGCTGCCAACTCTTGTTCATAGGTGGTGGCTTGAGTAGAATTTGGATACAAGAAGGGATATACCCATTTGATGAAGATCATTTTATACCTATTTGAACAAGTAGAGTTGTCAACCAACTTAAATTCACCTATTCTATATTTGCATAAAATATATTGAAGGGATAGTGGCCTCAGAATATATTGAAGGCAACATAATTAAATCCAAGGCTCAATTAAGTCACAACTCAAGAGGCAACTTAAAAGTAATTCTAGTCTCAATTAAGTCACAACTCAGGAGCAGGCAACCTAATTAAATTCTAGGCTCAATTAAGTCACAACTCAGAAAAATAATCATCATTGGCAAGTGGCAATACAAGGCCTCATGGTAAAATAAAAGCCTCAGTTCACATCATTAATCATCATTGGCAGATGGCAGAACAAGGTACATAGAAGAAAGAATCCATTCATAAACAAAGGCCTCAGTTCACATCATTAATCATCATTGGCAGATGTCAATACAAGGCAAATAGAAGAAAGAATCCATTCATAAACAAAGGCCTCAGTTCACATCATTAATCATCATTGGCAGATGTCAATACAAGGCAACATACAAACCAAGCAGATAGTTGTTACCTATGTCATTGCAAGTTGCAACTACCAAGAAAGAATTCATTCATAAAAGCAGGCCTCAGTTAACATAAATAATCATTGGCCAATGGCAACTAACTATCTACTTGTAAGATGTGCATACCTTGGATCAAGGACTGCACCAATTGATATCAATGTGTTGGACTCTGCCCAATACTTGTCATACTTCAATTTCATCTGATTAGCAAGATACTACAGTTGAGGATTATTTGAGATGTCTGAAGGGTTATCAAGTAAAACCTTCACCCTGTAAAGCTCAGCCAAAAACAAGTTAGCAGTAGGGTAAGAGGTGCCACTAATAATGGAAGTAACATCAGCAAAAACCTCCAAAAACTTGCAAATATCATGGACATCTTCCCAATCATTCGCATCAGGTAAAAAATGGAGAAATGCACCATTTTCTTCAGCATATCTTGGCCACACTTCTCTATAATGGTATGCAGTGGACAACATCAACCAAGTTGAGTTCCACCTAGTCTTAGTATCCAACACTTGCATTCTGCCTTCAAGTTGCAATTCATCCACAAATTTCTTAAATGCCTTGCATCTAGTTTCAGAATTCAGCAAGTACTTCACCCCATTCCTAATCTTATCAACAGTCTCCTTAATCATGTCAAGCCCATCCTGAACCAATAAGTTTAAAATGTGTGCACAACACCTCACATGAAATAGTTTACCATCCAATGGTAGATTCCTCCTTCCAGAATAATCTCTTTTCAACCTAGCAATACAATTATCATTTGCACTAGCATTATCCACTGAAATTGAAGCCACCTTATCCCTAATTCCCCAATCATCCATCACCTTAATCAACTCCCTACACAATACCTCACCAGAATGTGGTGGGGGGACATTCTTAAAAGATAAAACCCTTTTATGAAGCTGCCATTTGGAATCAATGAAATGACCAGTCACAGTCATATAGCCAATTCTCTGTTCACCAGACCACCAAAGGTCTGTTGTAAGAGAGATCCTATTAATCAAAGACATACTCTTTTTCATATTAACCCTCTCAGCCTCATAGAACACCTCACAGTCAGCTTTAACTTGTTGTCTAGTAATCTTTTTATACCAAGGATAAATTGTTTTAAGGAACTCATTAAAGATAACATGATCCATAACAGAAAATGGATACTCATGACCTAAAACCATATGAGCAGCAACTTCTCTAACCCTACCATGATTATATGTCCAAGTTGCAATATTAGGAGTATTAGCATCACATACATTTAGCCTAGATTGTACAACTTCTTTATCAGTGTTACCTCTCACCCTAAGTTTCCTCTGGATGCAATTCCCTAAGTGTTTTTTAGCATTAGAAGTGATCTTATATTTGGAATCATAAGTATACAGCTTACCACACCATCTACATTTCCATTTCATTGCACCTTCTGGCGTCTCAATAACATCCATCTCATTATGAACAGCAGACTTCTTTGGACGAGGAGCTTTACCAATAGCATTAGCCTGGCTTTGTGAACTCTGACTTGGGCCTGGGGCAACTGGAGGTGTTGGCTCATCAGCAGAAGCAATAGTGGGAGTGTTTTGTGTAGTAGTGGGAGTGTCAGTTGGAACTGGAAGTTCCATATCAATCATCTCACCAATCTCAATATTCCCTCCATCCAATGTCTCCTCATCATAGCCAGCAGGATGATCTCCATCAAGTAACATATTAATGTCAATAAGGTCATCCATAGTTGGTGGAGTCAATGATGAACCTTGAAAAGACATGATACAAAAATAAATATCAATCAAACAATAATTGACTGTAACAAAAACAATACCAACCAAATTAACACAACCTCAGCAAGCAAGCAACACAACTTATTATCAGAACCTCAAGAACAAAATTTACATGCTATATATCCTCAAATCAAAATTATAGGCCGAACCCTAAGTAGAACCTCATCAAAAAAATTTATTCAAACGCTAAAACGTAACCTCAGCAAACAAGATACTACCTCAAACATGCAAACAAGAATATACAACATATCATAATAGAAAAAAATACTTGAAAAGTTTGGAAACATTACACTGTCACTAGCAAAATAGTTCTTTCTTTCTAGGGTTTCCTTCCACGGTTCAAAGAAGCAACAAGATAGAGATGAGATGATCAGAGATGATGCTTGAGCGACCGAGGAAGACGATTGGAAGAGAAGAACAAAGTGAGTGACTGAGTTGTGTGGGTGAGAGTGAGGTGAGACGAAAGAGACGGAGGCGAGAGATGGAGAGAGAGTGACTGAGTGTTTGAAAAAATGAAAAGAGAAAAAATGAATAAAACTTTAGTTTTTGGTTTTTATATTAAGACCAACCGGTTACTCATTGGATACTTGGTCCGGATCTTCTTTCTGGATACGGATAAAAAATTTATCCATTACTAGATCCAACTTCTAGCAGGCCGGTCCAATGAACCGGTTCTCCGGGTCCGGTTTTCAGATCGGTTCTCGGTTCTAGAGAACCTATAACAGGCCTATTTGTAACAAAAGGTGCCCCATGGGGTGATGAATAAAGTTTTCTCCATATCTTCCAGCGCCATTTTGATTTGATTATAGCCCGAGAATCCATCCATGAAGGAGAAGACTTTAAACTTGGATGTACTATCTACCAACATGTCTATGTGCGGTAGGGGAAAGTCATCTTTTGGACTGGCTTTATTCAGATCCCTGTAGTCTACGCACATTCAGACTTTTCCGTCCTTTTTCGCAAATGGCACTATGTTGGCTAGCCATTGAGGATATTCTGAGGTGGCAAGGAAACCTGCGTCAATCTGTTTCTGCACTTCCTCTTTGATTTTGATGGCCATGTCTAGATGAGTCCTTCTCAACCTTTATTTTACTGGCGGACATTCTGATCTTAACGGTAGATGATGTTCCACGATACTGGTATCTGTAGCGCGATTTATGTGGTCTTGAATCACTATCGCTTGGGCACATACAGTTCGATTCATTTTTTATCCTGTTAAGCTGATTAAGGAAGGGAAATAGATGTCTCCAATTAACCCTGCTCGCATACTGAGTTTAAACAGTCAAAATTGTTGGTTTACAGATGCTATTAAGATGTGGGCCCAACTTCGGTTTATTTTGTTAAAAACATAATGTTCGGATCATTTGTGAGGTTTTAGGTAACGTGTTTAGATTTGATGCTTTTGGGGTTGATTTGATGGAGATACTGGATTTTGGGTTTTTGATTAGTGTGCTCGCTAAGATTTTTCAATCTTATGCCTACGTATTCCCGTTTAACGAAACAGGGAAATCAGAGCGATCGTAGTTCCTCCTATTCTATGGGAGGAAAAAGGTTGTTTTGGTGTCTTGTTCAAAGCCCAAGACATGAAGCTAAAGGTTATTTGTATCTTGTTCAAAGCCCAAGATGTGAAGCTAAAAGGTTTAGGATGAGAGAGAATTTGTCATCTCTAAAGAGGAGTTGTTGATGTTTGTATGTTGTGAGCAAGGCACAAATTGATGCTAAAAGGTTGATTGACTCAACCGAGGATTTCTCTATACAAAGCCTAAGAGGAGGCTATTGACCCAACAAGAAGGTGTTTTTTATTTGTCTCGTACGAAGCCCGAGATAGAGGCTAAAAGGGTTGAATCAACAAGAGAATGCTAATAAGTGACTGACTCAACAAGAGAGTGCTTTTATGTGTCTTGTATGAAGCCCAAGGCGGAGGCTAAAAGGTTTGACTCAGCAAGAGAGTCTTTTATACTCAACAAGAGAGTGATTTAGTATCTTGTACAAAGCCCGAGATAGAGGCTAAAAGGAGATTGACTCAACGAGAGAGTCTGAAAAGGTTAGCTGCATTGGGAAGAATCATTGTACAAAGCCCAAGAGGAGACTGTGTTACTGCTGAGGATTAAATCCATAGGCAGGTCCAAGGGTGGGGAATTCTCATGAGAGAGACCGGGTTTCAGTGTGATCAATGTTTTTTCCTATCTTTGAAAGGAACTTGAGAATGTCTTTGAGACTCAGGGGGTTTTAGACTGTCCAAGTCTAGAGTTTTATCTTTTGTACAATGCCTAAGAGGAGGCACGGGCATTTAAGGGATGAGTATCAACCCTAAAGTGGTAAGAGGTTTGACACTGGAAAGACTGCTCTAGCAAAGGATGACTAAGTTCTGTCTTATACCTTTAAGAGGTCGTCAGGGTCCTTGCATGAAGCCTAAGAGAAGGCATGAGAACTTCTAGGAAGCTGAAGGGTCCTTGTACAACGTCCAAGAGGAGGCGGGGATGCTTTTAGGAAGCCTGTGGGTCCCCAAACCAAGAGAAATTCAAGCATGCTATTCACAGAGAATAGATCAAGCCAGGAAAGTCTGAGAATTTGGAAGAAACCCAAGAGATGCTATTCACAGAGAATAGATCAACTCTGGGGAGTAGAGTTTCTTTGACGATTTCTAAGAGTGACAGTCTGAGAAAGGGTTCACCGAGAATGTTGTCTTTCTCTTTGTTCCATATTGTTTAACCCCAAGAGAAGGGAAGACTGTGTCTGGTAATCCTATGGGGGATCTAGTTTTGTTTGTATTTAAGAGCGCCCAACAGGCTTTACCTAGTTCTAGATGTAGTTGTCGGGGATAACTCTAAAATAACTATACTAGTATTACACAGTTGATATTTGACGAGTATATAAAAGGTTGTGAAAGGAGACTTACAGTGAAACAGCCCCACAATATAGTTTATATACATATGAAAGCGATAAATGAAGCGGATAAACACTTACCCGTTGTAGAGCTTCCATGCTGTTAGGTTAGTTGTTCAACAAAGAAAACTTTGATAACAATATTATATTCAAAATCAAAGGAGAAAGTGCTTTGAAAAGATTTTTGGAGCTTACAGCTCAAGGAGAGGCGCAAGTTTTAACGATGATTGCACCGTTGTTTTGTAAACTGTACAGAGGAACTTATATAATATGTGAGGCCCAAAATTGTTTTATGTACAAAGGGGGTTGGGTCTTACACTCTTTTAGAGGCCCAAAAGTGTTTATAAGAAAAGGAATGGGACTTATAGCTCGAGGAGAGGCCCAGATGATTTTATTTTGAAAATGGAGATCGCGCCGAGGTTTTCAAACACAGTGGATCTTATTCAATGAATGAGGCCCAAATTATTTTGGTTTTCAAAAAGGGGTTGGGTCTTACACTCTATTAGAGGCCCAAAAGTGTTTTTTGAGAAAAAGAATGGGACTTATAGCTCGAGGAAAGGCCCAGATGATTTTATTTTGAAAACGGCGATCGCGCCGAGGTTTTGAAAACACAGCGGGTCTTATACAATGACTGAGGCCCAAATTAATTTTGGTTTTTAAAAGGGTTGGGTCTTACACTCTAGTAGAGGCCCAAAGAAAATACATGGGGCTTATAACACGAGGGTAGGCCCATTTGGTTTGATTTTTGAACTGGCGACCGCGCCGAGATTTTCTTTTAATGCAGAGGGACTTATACAATATGTGAAGCCCAAAATTGTTTTGGTTAAAAGGTGATTGGGTCTTACACTCTATTAGAGGCCCAAAGAAGAGACATGGGGCTTATAACACGAGGGTAGACCCATTTGGTTTGATTTTTGAACTGGAGATCGCGCCGAGATTTTCTTTTAACGCAGAGGGACTTATACAATATCTGAGGCCCAAAATTGTTTTGGTTAAAAGGGGATTGGGTCTTACACTCTATTAGAGGCCCAAAGAGTTTTTGAAAGTTTGATGAGGGTTGAATTAGTCAAAACCCTAATTTGTTTTCCAAAATATACTTTAATTGAATAAAAATTCAATTAAAATGATCAAAATTGTTAAACACGTGTGAAAAACAAATTGTGGTCTTGAATTAATGTTTCAAAAATCATGTTTTAGTCCACAAAATGATTGGAAACCAATTAAATTTGGAAAATCAAGAAGGAAAAACATTTTACATGTCAAAAAACAAATAAAACATTAATTCTTTTCAAAAATATCAAATATATGAAATAATTAATATTTTTGGGATTTTTTGGTAAAATAAAATATTTTAACATTTTTGTGAATTATTAAAAAAAGAATCAACTCAAAATCATTAAAACTCAGAGAGAAATTAATTTTTGAATCAATTAAATAAAATCACAAAATGCAAATATTCAAATATTAAAAAAATGGTGCCAAGAACAATGGCAAGAACACGCGCCACCCTCTGTTTCTGCAGATTTACGTCTCTCCAATCTCACTGAATACTTGATGAAATCACACAAACTATATATCAATCTGCTCGTTTTCACCTCACGATCATGTCTATGGTCTTTAATTTCATTTATTTTAAGCATGGAATAAGAAATCAAAGAGAAACCTCAAGAACCCTAAAACTTGCATGAAGGCTCAGAAATTCCATACACGATTCAAACAAAGCAATTGATTGAGGGTAAATACTCTATGCATGATTATGAACATATGGCAAAATTATTGTGCAGCAAAATATGCATGGATCATAGAGTTAGAAGAGTTCATGCTTACCCCTTGCAGCTGGTGATCGTGTTTTGTGTTGGAGGTGTTACTGCTAGGTTCCAATGATGTGGATAGCTTCCCTAGGTGCCAAGTGATGTGTCTGAATGCTTGGAATGGTTTGAAACAAGCTGGAACTGAAGATGGTATCTCAACTGCAACTTGGTTAAAACCTTGAGCAGTGGGCTGGTGATTCTGATAAATCAGTGTTCCAGATGTTGTTTAAGTGTTTGGATCACTTCTATATGATGTTTATGAGGTGTGTGTGTGATTGGTTTGGTTGGAATAGCTATCAAACTCAAAACCCGATAGTGACTTGCTTTGGAAGGCAATTTTGGAGTGAAAGAAGAGATTTTGAGGAAAGCATCTATTTGATGGCTTTGGTGTACTCAAACTGAGCACAAATGAGCTCTATTTATAGTAGAGCAAGTTTGTTTTGCAAGCAATAGTGAATGGTGTAACGCCCCGATTTGTTTAATTGTATTTATTTATTTCATTTATGTGAATTTTGTGAAATGTGTGAATTTATTGTATTTTACCTGCTAATTGAGTTAATTGGTTAGTTTCTCTGATAGATAAAATATTTGCATTAAATTATAATTTCTTTTCTACTTTTATTTCCCAAAATATATTTCATCGGTATGTTTATGTTTTATCGCGTTTTGAGATCGTTTGCGAGATATTTGAGCTGAGGGGTATTTTGGTATTTTGGCTTGGGTATTTTTCATTAAAATAGAAAATAGAGAGAAAAAGAGAGAAAATAGAAAGAAGGAAAAAGAGACGAGAGAAAGGAAGAGAAGGGAAAAAGAGGAAAAAGAGGAAAATCGAGAATTCATCCGTTTCAAGCACGATTAATCGGGTAAGAGTGAGAAGTTTCAATTATATCATGCTTGTGTATGTAATGTGTTGTTTATGTACGTGTTTTGATTATTTCACAACTTTTTCCTCATTGATAAATTGTTGAACAATAAATAGAAATCAATGTTTTCACGGTCGGAAATCACGAGTTAAGGTTCCTAATTGTCGATACATGTTAGATATATGTGGTTGTGCATTCTATTGGTAATTTTCTGATGTTTAGATGAGATTTGGAGAGGCTTTGGGGTAGAATTCGTAACAAAAATTATGCAGGAAAAATTATGGGTTTCGCAGGCGATACACATACTGGGCAAGACATTACGCGTATTGGGTAAGGCATTACGCGTATAACCTTGGGCAATACGCGTATGGCAAGGGTGAAATGAGGGCATTACGCGTATGAAAACCATTTTACACGGCCCTCTAGTGAAATGTGTAATGGTACGCGTAAGGGGCAAGGCATTACGCGTAACACCTTAGGCAATACGCGTAATGGGTTTTTAAAAGGAATTTTTGGGAGAAATCAGTCTCTGCTCATACGCGTAACACTTTGGCCAATACACGTATGGAATGGGCGAGTGAGCAAGACAATACGCGTATGGCTCAGGGCAATACGCGTATGGCCAGTGAGAGTACAGAATTTTGTCTTTTCGCGATTCCTTTTCTTTGTGATTCCATAACTTGTGTTCCGATTATCCGTTTGAAACATTCTTGGTATCGTTGGAAAGCTAATAAAATGTTCTTTCTTATTAAAATGATTTTGAGATTGTTGGCCAATTTAATTATGTCGGGAATTTGGAAATGTGTCGTTTTGTCGACTTTTACCATTTTAATGGTGTGTATTTAGTGTGTTATCATGCAATATGCTTTTGATATGTATCGTATGACTTGTGTGATGGTGTATGATGTGAACGCATGTGATGATGATGTTGTGGTGTGGTAAAATACATTGTTTGATTAAATATCAATGTATGTTGTTATAAAGTTTGGTGCTAATTGTTGTGGTTGCGGATTATGATGAAATGCATTGTTTATGTGAAATTCAATGTGTGTTAATTGGTGGCCTTATGGCAAGTAAACGCATTGTGTGAATTGAACTCCAATTCATGAATAATGATGATGAGATAAATCATATTATTGATTTGTGAAGATGTATTTGATTGTCATGAGTCCTTGTATGCCAAGCATCATGATATGCATCTTGTGATGTCGTGTGCCCTTGTGAGGTGTGAGTGACGAATTGATTCCAGAGGGAATCTGCTATAACATCGCGAGCCTTATACAAAGAGGACCTAAAGTGATGATTATAGACGATCGTGAGCCTTATACAAAGAGGACCTAAAGCGATCGGATTGTGAGCCTTATACAAAGAGGACCTAAAGCAATCCATAAACGTCGTGAGCCTTATACCAAGAAGACCTAAAGCGACGGGGAACATCGTTTGCCCGACGGGGAGTTACACTAAGTAACAAGCGATGATTCCAATAATTCCTGAGTGAACTAGTGATGAGAATGATGGATGGATGGTACCACATATGCATTGCATAGAGTCGTTGTGTCGGTCTCTGTGCATTTGCATAAATCATGAATGGATTGATTATGTGTGAGAATCATGAATGGATTGATTATGTGTGAGAATTGTGATTGGATTAATTATGTGTGGAAAATCATGATTGGATTGATTATGTGTGGAAAATCATTAATGGATTGATTATGTGTCGGAAATTGTGAATTGATTGAGTATATGTTGAGATTTATGTTTGAATTGGTGAATTGGTGTGCATATGTGATAAATGCATTGGTTGTGGATAATATGTTTTATGTATAGACATATGCTATGTGATGTGGTGGTGTGTTTCCATATGTTATGACTTGGTATGCCTTATGTGCAAATAAGTGAGTATGTTGGATAATTGATATATGCTATGTTGTTGGATTATTAGACATATGTTATGTATATGTGGCATGCTATATGTATTAGTATGTGATGCTTGTGGTGAGAATAACTATGCATGTGAATTTTTATGTGTTTTTGCATATTATTATGCAATCTTGGTTTAGTTGTTATTTCTCACCCTTCTGCTGTGGTTTGTTGCTCTATGAGGCAATTTCAGATTAGTAGACTTGGAGGCTTTTGTGAAGATTAGTCTTCCGTCCTTTGTCGGTCTGTCTGCTCTATTACGTAACACGGGAGTCGGGGAACGCTTTTGTTATATATGTATACCTTTGTTGAATCTATTTTGTATTAACTTTGTATAAGTATTTTGATGTTCTAAAATGATTTATTTTATAAAACAAGGCAGTTATGGATCTTTTCGCTTTATTCCATAATTGACCTTTCCTTTTATATGGAAAAAGTTTCCCTTTGAGGTTATTCCAGTTGTGTTATGTATCAAAATTTATGAGTAGGGATTGTGTTTTCTTTCTTTAAATTGTGGCATCCTTGTTTCTGTCGAAAAAATAAATTTTTATTCACTATGATTTAATTATGTATTATTTATTCGCGATGGGAATTGGGGTGTTACAATAGTGGTATCAGAGCAGGTCGGTCCGTCCGGCCAAGTTGTTGAGTCAGTTGGTGTGACAGTTGAATATTGTCGATGTTGTTTGTCCCTTAGTACGTGATATGTGTGTGAAACACTGTCGGTACTTTCTGGTTTTCTAATCCTTTGTCTTCAGGATTTAGAATGAGATAAGTGGGGGAGAAGCTGGTACTTCTCCAGGTTGCTTCAGGTGTGGAGCGCTGGCTCAGTGTGTTGTGAATTGCAAGATTGTAAGTGTTGTTTGGACAGTGTGGTTCCCGGTTCCAGAAGGCATGCGGAGGTAAGGCTTATGTCAACTAAGGATTTGTGCCTTAGGTAGTTTTATGCACAAGATGCAAGAAACGCTATTATAGTTTGATAAAGACGTTTTATGCCCCATCATGATTGTCGGCTGTCTATTGACAAATTGAGGAACTGATCACCCTTAATCTCTTGTTGATAGCAGACGGGAATTATGTTGGATGGAATAGATGTGTCTTTTCGGCCTTGATAGTGGGTGCAATGAATTGTTTGGAGTTAAGAAAATGGTTACGGATTGTTTTGTTGAGTCGATGAAGATTCTAATATCGGAAGATGAGGCGGATTAGAGGTTTTGGTATGTTGGTTCAGTTGGGAAGTCATTGAGGGAGAATGATTGGGTATTATTTAGGGCTGCTTCTCAGAGAGTAGAGATTGAACTTAATTGGACGAAGGTGAGTAGTTGGGGTTTATATCTGCTAAGTAAGTAGGAAACTCTTAGTAGATGGGAATAAGATGTTTGTTTTGTCTGTGATGATAGTGTTCTGCAAATTGGTAGGAAGTCACAGTGATGGGCTGTCAGTGGTGCATGGTTTCAGATGTGTTTTTGGATGGAACATTAAGGTGTTGTCTTAGAGAGCTCCAGTATTGTTAGTAACAAAAGGAAGGATGATCGAACGGAATAATAAGCATGATGTGTATGATGGTATTGAGACTATGGAAAGCAAAACTCAGAGTTCTGGTGAGGTTTGGAGTCTTTGGAATTTTAGAGCATTAATGGAAATCTTGAGAAAACCCTTAGGTGGGGATGTAATATTTAAGAGTTCTTTTTGGGTTGGTTGTTGCGACATGTTGGGATTTATGGAATTTGGACTGTTAAGAGAAGAAATTGTGTATGGATTACTAACAGTCGAATAAGGTAACGATTGAGAACAAGTGTCCACTTTCATGAACAGATGACTGGAATGGTTTAGCTGAGTTTGAGTGAAATTACAATTGTTTGGAATGTTTGATAAGAGTGGTGAATTTAGTGAGTTGAGGCTGTGATCGATTCAATGCGACTGGTTATGTTTGTTATCATTGGATGAGGGTGTTATTTACTCGGTTAAGCTTGTATGTGAGTAACCAGTTACCCAGTGAAAAATTTTGCAAAAGCTTTAAGAATTTATACCTTTTGGGATTTGGTTGGGCATTACAAAGTACAGTGATGTTGTTTGGTGTTAGTAATGCGTCTGGAATGTTTGTGGAGTAGATGAATCGTATCTTCCATATTTAATTGGATAAGTTCGTGGTGGTTTTGATTGAGGATATTCGGATCTGTTATAAACCCAGAGGAAGGTAGGTAGAGTGTTTGAGATTTGAATTACAAGTGTTGAAAAGAGACGAAGTTTTATACTAAGATATTCAAATGAGAATTTTGGATTGAAAAAGGTTATTTTTCTTGGATATGTTATTTCAGATAAGAGTATGGTTATGGATCCATCGGAAGTAGATGTAGTTCTACAATGAGAGGCTCTGAAGTCGGTTAAGGTGATTAGAAACTTTTGGGCTTAGTTGGTTGTTACTGCAGGTTATGGAGGATTTTACGAAGTTAGTGCTTCTGTTATTTCAGTTGACTTGCAAAAGGTAAGTCGGGTATTTGGGATGTTCATTGTGAGGAAAGTTTCAAAGAGCTGAAGTAGAAGTTGTCTACGGTTTCAATTTTGATTCTGTGTGATCCTAATAAACCGTTTGTGAGGTGTTGGGATGCGTCTTTGATGAGTTTAGTCAGTTTGTTAATGCAGGAGGATAAGGTCGTAGCGTATGCTTTACGACAATTGAGAATTCATAAGAGGATCTATACTATTTTGGAGTTGGAATTGGTTGCGGTTGTATTGTGTTGGAATATTTTGAGGTATTATCTTTATGGTTCTAGGTTTGAAGTGTTTAGTAATCACAAGAGTTTAGAGTACTTGTTTGGTCTGAAGGAATAGAGTATGAGACAACGAGGATGGTTGGAATTCATGACGAGTTATGAATTTGGCTTGGATTATCCTTCGGGAAAAGCTAAGGTTGTGCCTAAAAAGTTAAGCCGAAAGTTGTTATGCATGTCTATTTTGATGGTTAGAGAATTAAAATTATTTGAGTAGTTCTGAGACTTGTGTCTGGTGTGTGAGATAACACAGGAGAATGTGAGTTGGGAATATTAAAGTGAACAGTGATTTTGGCGACTATGAGAAAGAGTTAGACTTTGGACGTTTCAGAATGGACGTGTTAGGTGGAAGGTTTCAATATTAATCATGTACTAATATGTAGATGGATGTTTTGGTTACATGTTTGGCGGGTAAATCACAACGTTGTTGTATTGATGTTATGTTTGGTATCCTGGTTTTATTGTTGTTGAGACGATGTTGGGTCGTGGAACTTTATGTTCTTGTCTGTGTTGTTGCCTCGTTTCCATCGTGATGGTCCGAGTGCGTGTGGCTAATTCCCGTGTGGGGAATTAGAGGAGTGTTACCTACGGTGATGGTAATGATTTTGTTGTGTTTTGGTTCAAGAGTGAACCTGTGTGTGGTCGTAACTTGGGTATTCTTTGAGTTGTGAGTTGGTCGTCAAGTGCATTGTATGGGCTTTGCATCTTATCATTGTAGTTGTTGTCGTTGTCGTGTCGTTGTTGTGGTTGCTGTTAGCAAGGTGGTTTGTCAGTTGTGTTATTCATAGGGTGCCTTTGGTTGGCATGTTGGTTGGGTAGTCGGATGCGAGAGTCGTATCCGGAGTTGTTCGTATCGGTTATATTTTCGAGGACGAAAATGTCTAAGTGGGGGAGAGTTGTAACACCCCGATTTATTTAATTGTATTTATTTATTTCATTTATGTGAATTTTGTGAAATGTGTGAATTTATTGTATTTTACCTGCTAATTAAGTTAATTGGTTAGTTTCTCTGATAGATAAAATATTTGCATTAAATTATAATTTCTTTTCAACTTTTATTTCCCGAAATATATATCATCGGTATGTTTATGTTTTATCGCGTTTTGAGAGCGTTTGCGAGATATTTGAGCTGAGGGGTATTTTGGTCTTTTGGCTTGGGTATTTTTCATTAAAATAGAAAATAGAGAGAAAAGGAGAGAAAATAGAAAGAAGGAAAAAGAGAAGAGAGAAAGGAAGAGAATGGAAAAAGAGGAAAATTGAGAATTCATCCGTTTCAAGCACGATTAATCGGGTAAGGGTGAGAAGTTTCAATTATATCATGCTTGTGTATGTATATGTGTTGTTTATGTACGTGTTTTGGTTGTTTCACAACTTTTTCCTCATTGATAAATTGTTGAACAATAAATAGAAATCGATGTTTTCACAGTCGGAAATCACGAGTTAAGGTTCCAAATTGTCGATACAGGATAGATATATGTGGTTGTGCATTCTATTGGTAATTTTCTGATGTTTAGATGCGATTTGGAGAGGATTTGGGGTAGAATTCGTAACAAAATTATGCAGGAAAAATTCTGGGTTTCGCAGGCGATACGCGTACTGGGCAAGGCATTACGCGTATTGGGTAAGGCATTACGCGTAACACCTTGGGCAATACGCGTATGGCAAGGGTGAAATAAGGGCATTACGCGTATGAAAACCATTTTACACTGCCCTCTGGTGAAATGCGTAATGGTACGCGTAAGGGGAAAGGCATTACGCGTAACACCTTGGGCAATACACGTAATGGGTTTTTAAAAGGAATTTTTGGGAGAAATCAGTCTCTGCTCATACACGTAACACTTTGGGCAATACGCGTATGGAATGGGCGAGTGAGCAAGGAAATACGTGTATGGCTCAGGGCAATACGCGTATGGCCAGTGAGAGTACAGAATTTTGTCTTTTCGCGATTCCTTTTCTTTGTGATTCCATAACTTGTGTTCCGATTATCCGTTTGAAACATTCTTGGTATCGTTGGAAAGCTAATAAAATGTTCTTTCTTATTAAAATGATTTTGAGATTGTTGGCCAATTTAATTATGTCAGGAATTTGGAAATGTGTCGTTTTGTCGACTTTTACCATTTTAATGGTGTGTATTTGGTGTGTTATCATGCAATATGCTTTTGATATGTATCGTATGACTTGCGTGATGGTGTATGATGTGAACGCATGTGATGATGATGTTGTGGTGTGGTAAAATACATTGTTTGATTAAATATCAATGTATGTTGTTATGGATTTTGGTGCTAATTGTCGTGGTTGCGGATTATGATGAAATGCATTATTTATGTGAAATTCAATGTGTGTTAATTGGTGGCCTTATGGCAAGTAAATGCATTGTGTGAATTGATTTCCAATGCATGAATAATGATGATGAGATAAATTATATTGTTGATTTGTGAAGATGCATTTGATTGTCATGAGTCCTTGTATGCTAAGCATCATGATATGCATCTTGTGATGTCGTGTGCCCTTGTGGGGTGTGAGCGACGAATCGATTCCAGAGGGAATCCGCTATAACATCGTGAGCCTTATACAAAGAGGACCTAAAGTGATGATTATAGACGATTGTGAGCCTTATACAAAGAGGGCCTAAAGCGATCGGATTGTGAGCCTTATACAAAGAGGACCTAAAGCAATCCATGAACGTCGTGAGCCTTATACCAAGAAGACCTAAAGCGACGAGGAACATCGTTTGCCCGACGGGGAGTTACACTAAGTAACAAGCGATGGTTCCAATAGTTCCTGAGTGAACTAGTGATGAGAATGATGGATGGATGGTACCGCATATGCATTGCATAGAGTCATTGTGTCGGTCTTTGTGCATTTGCATAAATCATGAATGGATTGATTATGTGTGAGAATCATGAATGGATTGATTATGTGTGAGAATTGTGATTGGATTGATTATGTGTGGAAAATCATGATTGGATTGATTATGTGTGGAAAATCATGATTGGATTGATTATGTGTGGAAAATCATGAATGGATTGATTATGTGTGGGAAATTGTGAATTGATTGAGTATGTGTTGAGATTTATGTTTGAATTGGTGAATTGGTGTGCATATGTGATAAATGCATTGGTTGTGGATAATATGTTTTATGTATAGAAATATGCTATGTGATGTGGTGGTGTGTTTCCATATGTTATGACTTGGTATGCCTTATGTGCAAATATGTGAGTATGTTGGATAATTGATATATGCTATGTTGTTGGATTATTAGACATATGTTATGTATATGTGGCATGCTATATGTATTAGTATGTGATGCTTGTGGTGAGAGTAACTATGCATGTGAATTTTTATGTGTTTTTGCATATATGCAATCTTGGTTTAGTTGTTATTTCTCACCCTTCTGCTGTGGTTTGTTGCTCTATGAGGCAATTTCAGATTAGTAGACTTGGAGGTTTTTGTGAAGATTAGTCTTCCGTCCTTTGTCGGTCTGTCTGCTCTGATACGTAACACGGGAGTCGGGGAACGCTTTTGTTATATATGTATACCTTTGTTGAATCTATTTTGTATTAACTTTGTATAAGTATTTTGATGTTCTAAAATGATTTATTTTATAAAACAAGGCAGTTATGGATCTTTCCGCTTTATTCCATAATTGACTTTTCCTTTTATATGGAAAAAGTTTCCCTTTGAGGTTATTCCAGTTGTGTTATGTATCAAAATTTATGAGTAGGGATTGTGTTTTCTTTCTTTAAATTGTGGCATCCTTGTTTCTGTCGGAAAAATAAATTTTTATTCACTCTAATTTAATTATGTATTATTTATTCGCGATGGGAATTGGGGTGTTACAAATGGCAACTGCAACAGAGGTTTAGCCAATGTTGATCAATAGGAATCCAAGTCTCCTCTAGTCATTGACTAGAGGTTAGGGTACAGGCTGCTGGTTCCCTTGGTCTTGGATATGTCTTGACTGAATTCAGTTGGAAATGGTTTAGTCCATGCCACCTTGGTGTATCCATTGAATGCTCCAAAACAATATTGGAGTCTTGTCTCCTCTCTAGGGATTTCTAGGTTTGGCATGCTACTTTTGGTTCCAAAGACTTGGGAGGCTTATGAATAAGTGTTTGTCCCTCCTTGGTCCCTCACTGAGGTGTTCATATGGATAAGCATGTTTGTCATTTGCACAAATTTGGCAAATCGAGCAAAATGCACAAATCTGCCTTGCCATGACAGTTTGCAGCAAGGCACATTGCCATTGTCATATCTCATGGCTCAAGTGGAATTTCATGGGGTTCTTGGCCATTTTGGAAAGATCTCATATGATAAAACATATGTGTGATCATAGTTTATTTTGATACCTTTTGGATCTGAGTGAAAAATGCCCCTACATTTGGAAAAAAAGCAAGGCAGATTCTGACTTAGTGAAAATTTCACTAAGTGTTGGAAAAAAGTGACATTTTCACTTTTTGTGATTTTGGCCATTCCATAACTTGAAATCCATGGAGAATTGGAATGAGGTGTAGTTGACACTTTTAAAGTATGCCATGAGAGCTACAAATCAATCTTTGGATCAGCCCAAATGGTTGCTTGGATCTCAAGTTATGATCCTTGGAAGTTCGTACCCTAGCCACTTTATTTCATAACTTAGAAAATTTCTAAGTTTTGTATGGTTACCCCTTTTACAAGTTATCCCACTTTCTTTGGTTTTTCTTGATGAATGTTGATTCAAATCACACATTAACATCATTTTAGGGTTAAAGAACCATAATTGTGAAAAATCTCAAAAAGTCAAACTTTGACTTTTGTGCTCAGTTGACTTTTTACCAGATGAATTCCAAACTTTTCGATCCTCTATGAAATCAAGTCCTTGACCTAAATCAAACTTGATGGATTGATTTAATAGGTGTTATAGGGTGTATTGAATCATGTCCTAGGGTTTGGGAGCATGTCCTGGTCAAAAGTCAAAGATAAAGTTGACTTTTTTCTGCAAAACCCTAACTGTGGTTCTGATGAACTTGAAACTTGGGAATCAAGCTTCTTGGATCAATCCATTGTTGAAAATGGATCAATGTAGTGTATTGGAGACCCTCAAATCATGTCTTGAGGTCTTGGCTCATGTTTTGTCCCAAAAGTCAACTTAGGGGTGAATTAGGTCAAGAAACCCTAATTCCTGATTTTTAGTGAATGCATCCCCTGAGGTTAAATTGACTTGATGATTGGGTACATGAGGTCCCATGGAGTATTTTAGGTTATGCTTTGAAGCATTGGCTCATGCCCAGAGGAAAGTTTCCATCTGGAGGCCCTGGTCGACCAAAACCCTAATTTGGTGACACTGGCGATCTTGAGGCTTGATCCACTTAGAAGGGAGCAGCCTTGTGCTTAATCCTTGATGTGGGAGTCCTCTTGATCCTTTGTGGATGTTTGAGAGGTTAGACAAGTTGAAGATCATGTCATTCTTTGATTGATCCTTTGTCTAAAGCTCAGAGAGGGCTTGAAACCCTAATTACTGTTTGTAGTGAATGCTCACCCATCTTTGGGGAGACTGTTGAGGCATGAAGGTTCCTCCATATTGTGATGATGATTTGCACAATGATGGGAAATCTTAGTGGTCAAAATTTGGGGTATGACAGTATCCAACCCTGGCATGTCCCGATAGGACAAAGCAAAAACATCTGGAAACTCTTTGAGAAGCTCTATTAAGCCTTCTTTGACAGATGGACTGAGCAGTGCCCCAATCTTGACTTCTTTTCTCTCTTCTTCTGAACCCAGGTTTACTGTTTCCAACGACTCTTTGTGAGGTTCAATGGACCTTTCCTCTTGTCTGAGTAATCGGGAGATCTTTTCTGGAATTTCTTTGTCTTCTTCTTCTTCAGCTTCAAATACCGGGAATTCAAAGTTGGGAGAAGGCATTGGATCGTATGTTTCAACGGGGTTTTAAACAAGCAATCTGCATGACGTGATGATTTGTTTTTAGAAGAGATAGAGAGAATGCAAGAGTGTGTGCAGTGTATTCTCCGAAAAATGCTTGTTTTTGTTTTTGAGTTATTTTTAGGATTACCATTTTCTGAAAAAAGTGAAAAGTGAAAACAACAATAAATGCGGAAATTACAGAACGACGTTTATTTATTTATGATTTTGTCGATTCTTGAAACTACAACTCTATAAAACAAAACTATGTAGTTTTGGGCGAAGCGGAGAGGGACATTTACAGAAAAGTGGGCCCTATAAAAACATCCATTTCACCTGGACATGGTGAAAGGTTAAAACAAAGATGGCAATTACTTATACTTATGGACGACTTTCGGGACATCGACAACAACCCATTCACCGAGAATTAATCCTCTCCGGGGAACTGAACTTCTTTGACAATTTCTAATAGTGACAGTCTGAGAAAAGTTTCATCGGGAATAATGCCTTTCTCTTTGTTCCATATTGTTTAAGCCCAAGAGAAGGCAAGACTGTATCTGGAAATCCTATGGCGATCTAGTTTTGACTGTATTAAAGAGTGACCAACTGGCTTTACCTAGTTCTAGACCTAGTTGTCGGGAAAAACTCTAAGTAGATATACAAGTATATATACAGTTGATATATGATAAGTAATTAAAAGGATATGAAAGAAAGACTTACAGGTGAGCAAGCTTCCAGCAATACAGTTATATATATATGAAAGCATGTAAAGAAAGCTGATAAAACTTACAGGCGAGCAAGCTTCCATTGTAACAGCTGTATGGTTAGTTGTTCAGGAAATTAAAGAAAGTTTTGACAACAACCATGGATTTGAACCTAAATCAAAAGGGAAGTTATTTTAAAAAGATTGTTGGGGCTTATACTCGAGGAGAGGCCCAGATGAAAAACAGTAATCGTACCGTTGTTTTATCAACTATATTGGGGCTTATCCAATGACTGAGGCCCAAAAATGTTTTCTGCACAAAGGGATGGGTCTTACAACTCAAGGAGAGGCCCAAAGGTTTGAAAAAAGAAAATAAATGGGACTTACAACACAAGGGTAGGCCCAGATGAAAATGTTTTGAAAAGGCGACGATCGCGCCGAGATTTTGAAAACACAGTGGGTCTTATACAATGACTGAGGCCCAAAGGTGAAATTTTCATGGAATAAAATATTTTAATATTTTTGGGAATTTTTAGAAAAAGAACCAATAAAAAATAATTAAAATTGAGAAAGAAGTTAATTTTTCAATTAATTAACAAAACATGAAAATAATGAAAAATAGCACAAAGGTGAAAAATGGCAAAAAAAGGTCTGGGTGGGGTTTGAACCTACGACCTTGACAACAAACACACATGCGCGCTACCACTGGGGTGGTGATACATCCGTGTATCAAAACCACCCCATTAATTCTTAAGGCATGCCTTGTTTCTAGGCCCGGGCAAGGCAAGGTAAGAAAGCAAGCTTTTGAGCAATTTACGTGAAGCCTCTAACTTTCTCATTTCTCCATGGATTGGGACAAAATTTAGGTGCATCTGACCTAGAATTTCATGAGGAATCCAATGGGGCTCTTGGAATTTTCAGAAAATGTTTCCTCCTCAAAATCCGATAGTGCTTTCAAAATAGGCCTATTTTTGCATGTTCTATGCTAACTCATGGTACAGGCAAGAATTACATGGAAAATTGATTCAAACACAACATATACAACATGTATGAGATGTTTATGATCTGTGGACATCAAAGGAATGCATAATTCAAAGAGTTCAAGTTGTCATGCACTTACCTCTTGGAGCTTTTTGTGCTATCTACCAAGTCCCTTGTGCCAGAAGTAATTTGATGCTTTGGACACTCTCAATTGATCCCTTAGAAGCTTTTAGAATGATTAGAACCACCTGGAATCCTCAGGAACAAGTTGTGGCACTTTCTTGCAAAAGGGGCAAAAGTGACCAATATGACAACTCTCTCAAATGGTGTTCCAGATAAGGGGAACCATTTGGGACAGTTTGAGGATGATATTTGGAGTGTGTTTGAGGCTTTGTTTGGTTTTGGAAGTGACTGAATCAAGACATGGCTTGAAAAATACAGAAAAGTTCAATTTTGAGGTTTTGGAAGTGGACTTTGTGATTTTGGTGTTTCAGGTCACAAGTGATTATTTGAACAGCTTAGATACAACATATTAGATGTGTTAGGATCATGAGCTATGGTGGAATTGCTCTCTAACTCAAAAACTCAGAGATACCTTGCAAAAGAAGGTATTTTGGCCTAAAGAAAGAGATTTTGAGGAAAGCAAGTGTTGTAGTGCTTATGTGTACTCAAACTGAGCACAAATGAGCTCTATTTATAGTATAGCAAGTTTGTTTTGCAAGCAATAGTGAATGGCAGCTGCAGCAGGCCTTTGGCCAATGTTGAGCAAAAGGAATCTCAAGTCTCCTCTAGCCATTGACTTGAGGTTAGGGCACAGGCCTATGGTCCTATAATTCAATGCTGATCCTTGACTCATTCAGTTAGGAATGTGTCAGTCCATGCCACATTGGTGTATCCATTAAATGCATTGAAACCAAATTGGAGTCTTGACACCTTTTTAGCCTTTTTAGGTTTGTTATGGCTAAGGTAGATTCTTGGACTTTGGAGGCTTAGGGATCAGATCATTCTCCTTTTGTTTTATCCTTAGATGTGTCCAAAATGAGGACAAGGCTTGGAGTTGTTCAAATTTCCCAAATTGAGCAAAACAACAAAATCTGCCAAAATCTGCCTTGCCTAGGACAGTTGGAAATCGTGATTTTGAGGGATTCATATCTCCCTGCTCAGGTTGATTTATGGGAGGCTCTTGTGCTTTTTAGAAAGCCCTCATATGATACAAAACATGTGTGATCATAGTTTGTTTTGAAACTATTTGGATCCAACTGAAAAAACCTCATGAACGTTGATGTTCAAGGCTGGTAACTTAGGCAGATTTTCACTAAGTGTTGGAAAAAGTGTTATTTTCATGTTTTTGTCATTTTGATCACTTCATAACTTAAAATCCATACAGAATTGGAGTCTGAGGTAGTTGAAGCTTTTGTAGGGTGTAGCAAGACCTACAGATCCAGCTTTGGATCACCCAAAATGGTTGATTGGATCTCAAGTTATGGTCCTTGGAAATTGGTACCAAAACCACTTTTATTCCATAACTTAGAAAAATTTTGGTTTCTCAAGGTTGCCCCTTTTGCAAGAAACCTCACTTTTCTTGATTTTTCTTGATGGATGATGATAAATGTCACACATTAACATTGTTTTGGACTTAGGGGGATCATATTTGTGAAAAATTCCAAAAAGTCAAACTTGATTTTGTGCACAGTTGACTTTTTTGTCGGATAAAATACAAACTGTGTGATCCTCTGAGAAATCAAGTCCTTGACCTAAATCAAACCTAATGGATGGATTCCATAGGTGTTGTAGGGTGTATTGAATCATGTCCCAAGGTTTGGGAGTCTGTCTTGGTCAAAAGTCAAAGGTACAGTTGACTTTTTTCCTTAAAACCCTAATTGTGGTCCCGATGAAATTGAAACTTATGAATCAAGCTTCTTGAATTAATCCATGGTTGTAAATGGATTAATGTGGTGCATTTAAGGCCCTCAAATCATGTCTTGAGGTCTTGGCTCATGCTTTGTCCCAAAAGTCAACTTAGGGGTGAATTAGGTCAAGAAGCCCTAATTCCTGATTTTTTGTGTATGCATCCCCTAAGGATAAATTGACTTGAAGATTGGGTCCATGAGGTCCCTTGGAGTATCTTGGGTTGTGCTTTGAAGCATTGTCTCATTCCCAGAGGAAAAATTTCATCTGGAGGGCTTGGTCGACCAAAACCCTAATTTGGTGACACTGTCGATCTTGAGGCTTGTTCCACTTGGAATGTTGCAACCTTGTGCTTGATTCTTGATGTGGGAGTCCTCTAGATCCTTTATGGGTGTTTGATAGGTTAGAAAAGTTGAAGATCATGTCATTTCTTGATTGATCCTTTGTCTAAGTGCTCTAAGAGGGCTCAAAACCCTAAATCTTGATTGTGGTGAATGCTCAATCATTTTTGAGGAGATTGATGAGTCATGAAAGTACATCCATATTGTGATGATGACTTACACAATGATGGGAAATCTTGGTGGTAAAAATTTTGGGTATGACACATACGAAATGGATTCGGATCCAAGGGAAACATAGTCCACATGAATCATCACTTCACATGGGTCGTACCCCATCACAAGTCTCTTTACCTGTAGGCTCCATTCGTACTACATTCGGGAATCAAACATGTCAAAGTAATAATGTGTACATTCTAGAGGAGCTCTCTATATAAACCTTAACTCTTAGAACGACACTTCTCAAGGGATTGCTTTCGACTACGTGATAAAGCATAACATAACGTCGAATGGATTCAGATTCTAAGGGACATATAATCGACCTTATGAATCGTCACTTCTCATGGGCCTACCCCCATCACAAGTATCTTTACCCATATGATCCATTCGCTTATGTAATCACTAAGAATAATGTGATTATATTTAACAATCACAAGGCATCACATTTGCCTTAACCATAAACAACACAAATCATACATGTTCCATACAAAGCTCTCCTCACAACTATGCAACTACTTGCCAATGATACACACCTAGGCATCATTGCACAAGCATTGTCATCTATGTTATTCATGTTGTCCTAATCACTTTACTAGTTTATTCCATTAATTAATACCAGGGTTTTCCTTACCATTCTTATAGTCTTTTAAGCATGTCACCACACAATCAAAATACCCATGTATACATCATACATTACACATAAGGTACATATAATAACACAATTTAGTCAAGCATAATTAATGCACATAAAACATATAATCAACATAGATATGTCTTTTGAAGCCAAGCCCCTCACCAAATAGGACTTTCAGAACAAAGGTCCCTCACCAAATATCAAACCATTCACATGGTGGTCACCACAACAGTAAGTGTTCTTCTTCACTTTTCACATATTTTATCATCACATAAGTCATACATAACAATCCTCAATAATCATGTGAAACAATTCATAGCATCATAAGTCATGCACAAGAAGCAACCAAACAAGTAAATAAACAAGAGAGAACAAAACTGCCAGGCTTGTTGTGCGAGCTCTGGATGAGGTCGCCTCTCTTTGAGTTTGTTGTGCGAGCTCTGGGCGAGACAAAGGATTTTGGAGGTAATAGAAAAAAGCCTCAGTGGTCACTATGCGACCTCTAGGCGAGATCTCACCTTCACCTCGCTGGAGGCTCGCTGTGCGAGCATAGCAGACTATCACACTCGCTACTAGTTCGTTGTGCAAGGTCTGCGATGTAGAATTTCTCACCTGCAGAAACTATTCATTTCAAAGAGGTTTCCAACCCTGCTCCTCATAAGGCTCATATACATCAAAACAACCACACACACAACACTAGAACAACATTCATGACATGATTAGCAACATTTTCATTCACTTCAACACAAGCCCTAACCCACAAATATTCTCATTGTCTTTCCCAATTCCTTACCTCAAGTTCCTAACTAATGGAACTCACCTTGAAAAAGAAAATGAGATGAATTGATGATGAAAATGATGAATCCAAGCTCTTCAATGAGTTTATTCTCTTCTTTCCCTTTCTCTTCTCTTTTCCTCTTCCATTCCTTCTTTTTCTTACTATCTTTCTTTCTTCCTCTTTCTCATAAATATATATAACACAATTATATAATATTATATAATGGTAAAATTTCTCCATCTGATATTTGTCATCTAACACAGATTGACCAAATATTAGAGTTACCAAAATGTTCTCTCTTGCACTTATTAATATTGGTTTGTCTCTTTTATTAATAATTAATCTCTTCAGAGTCCACTAGTTACTCTATTGGTCCCAATTGATGACATTTAGAGCGCTTAAGAGCTTCAATTATTCCAGTTGACACAAGTTAGAGTGCATAGGAACTCAGTTGATCCCAACTGACACCCAATTGAGTATTTAAGGGAAATATAGGGTATTACACTATTAATTTATCTTATTTTAAATATTTGATTATTATTATATACAATTTAGATATGTATTGTATTTAAAAACATAGCATAGTATTTATAAAAAATAATATAATACTTAAAAATGTATTATACTTAAAAGAATATAATTTGTTTTATTATATTTATAATCAATATTATGAGATTTTAATTTTAATTTTTGTTTAAAAAATAATTAAAATAAAGCTCGTTTAGGGCGGGTAGCCCGAAGTCCGTATAGGGCCGAACTCAGATACTAATTTTTGAGCCCATATTACAACAAAGATTTTTTGGCCCGATCTTAAAAAGCCCAAGGCCCATCAAGGTTGGCCAATTTAGGACCGAGTAACCCGTTTTTGCAGCTCTACCAATATTACCCGGTTTGTAATAAATAGAAGATCAAATTTCTCGCATTTCAAAGAGATAATAAATACGAAGTTAATGTTTGGCCCAATGTCATAAATTATATACAAAAATCAACTTTTTTTTACAACAACCAACTCAAATATTTTCAGCTAAAGGTTCGAGATGATGATGTTGAAAATATGTTTCGTAGTCATGAACATTCTGGGTTCAACTATATTGAGTTGTATATTTTACTACAACAACCTCAACAATCTCAGTTATCTCTTATTGTTGACCAGTCACAAATTTTTGATCAAACTAATGACGATGATCAAACTGAAGTCGATGTCGTTGATGATGAAGAAGAAGAATTTGAGACACAAGTTAATTATATGGTGAACGATGACTCTGTACCCACGAGCAAGAGCCATTACCTTTAAGCCATATGTATTGTTCGCCCGAGCACATGATAAATTTGAACTTGAATGAAGATTAACCATCCTCGGATATTTTTTGACAACCCAAATATGCAGTCAGAGGGAGCTTTAAAATTGTGAGACAAGTTTCTTACAAAAGAATACTGTGTGGGAGATATAAAAATGTTTCACATGGAATACTATATTTATTTTACTGTAGATCCCACTGATGCGGGGAGATACGTCATTTTGTGTCGTAACGTGCTCTGCATGTTTCAGATGACAACATCTTATAGGAAGAGAAGTGATTATTGGGAGATAAGTTATATGGGTCCACCTAACACTTGCATTACCACCAATTTGATGCAGGATCATCGTAAACTAAGTTATGAGATAATATACTAAGAAATATTGCCTCTAGTTAACAAGGATCTTTCATTGAAGGTGGGTACAATAATCTCTCATATCATTATAAGATACAATTATACTCCCTCATACATGAAGACATGGATAGCTAGAACTAAGGTTGTTGAACAACTATATGGAAACTGGGAGAATTTGTACAAAGAACTTCCACAATATTGGGTGGCACTTAAATCATATACTATAGGAACTGTTGTAATTATGGAGACACTGTCAACATTTACGCCATACAGAACTTGTATTAGCGGAAATTGAATATTCCACTGACTCTTCTAAACATATCAACCATGCATCAAAGGTTTTGCGTTCTGCAAACCTATCATTCAAATTGACGGAACATGGTTGTACGGGAAATATAAAGGAACGTTTCTTATGGCAGTGGCGCAATATGGCAACATTAATATCTTTCCAATTGTCTTCGCTCTAGTTAAAGGTGAGACTGGTGGTGGTTGGAGTTTCTTTCTCAAGAATCTCTGAATACACGTTGCTCCGCAACCCAGCCTCTGTTTGATTTCAGACAGACATGCATCTATTGAGAGTGCATACAATAACCCTGATAATGGTTGGCTAGATCCTCCTTCTATGCATGTATACTGCATTAGACATATTGCACAAAAATTCATGTGGGAGATCAAAGACAAGACTCTTCGTAAAAAAATTATGAACGTAGGGTATACATTAACTCGACCATCATTCCAACACTACCGCGAAAAAATGAGATTGTTAAATGCAAATGCGTTAAGGTAGATTGATAATATTCTAGTGGAAAAGTGGACCAGGGCATTTGGCAATGGTCAAAGATGGGGCCATGTGACAACAAATCTTGTGGAATCAATGAACTCTGCCTTCAAAGGTATTAGAAACCAACCCATAATCGTGTTGGTGAGAGCAACATATTTTAGGTTAGGTCATTGTTTGCAACCAGGGGTTCAAATGGAGTTCAAGTTGTTCAGTGAAAGTTGTATGAAATTTATTAAGGAGGAAATTGTCAAAGCTAACACACATGTGGTTACAATCTTTGATTGTCATAGTCACACTTTTAGTGTAGAGGAGACAAATGACCATAATGAGAGGAGACCAAAGGGCTATTATTGAGTCGAACACAAAAACGCCTAAAATGACAACACGAAGAACAAATAAAAGGACTTAACACTTAAAACATATCTAAGATATTACAACCGTCAAAACAATATCATACGGTCCATGCATCATAACACGGACATCACTGTCAGTTTTAACTGACTCCCGCGCACGATGTGATTCATTATTCTCATTCGTAATATTGAACACCGAAACAAGTCTATAAGTTTTTATAATTTTTTCACCGTCTTTAATTTCTCTATCTATCCAACGGATCAAACTCCGCTCTCAAGATGCTCAGAACTCTAGATGTTTCAAAAAAGCATCTTTATCGGAGACTTGAGAATCGAATAATAAACATAGTCATCTCTTTTAATAATCATGTTAGAAAAAATGAAGAAAAACTTATGAAAAAAATGAGAAGAGATGTGAAAAATGGTGGGAATGAATGAAATATTTATAAAAATCATATGTATTTTAAAACATATGATTTTAAAACATATGTATTTTAATATATTATAGAAAAGATAATTACTGCAATAATAAAACTGAAAACATGGTATTGTAAAAAAATTCTTCTTTCTAAACATCACTGAGTGATGAATAAAAGTATTTGTTTTTCTAAAGGACTGTTTTGGAAGGGCATTTTCCCTTTGGAGGATAATGGCACTGCCAAAAATGTCGGAACCGCTTTTGCTTGGTTGGCTGGCGATGACAAAAGAAGTAATGTGGGCATGCTTCTATTTTCACTTTTAATTTCCACGTGCTCGTAAATTATTTTAGGTGAACATAATTAAATAAAATATATTTTTAAAATTATTAATGAAAAATAAAAGCTTCAATTTGACTTTGAGTTTGCTTGTTCTACTAGGTAATCAAATGTGCACATTCGAGGAAGCATTTTTTTTGAGTGGATGGTATGATAGAGACTAATACTATGCTTGTTTTGGTGGTAGAATCTCATTCAATGCATCTCAAATACGAAATAAGTACAGTACTAATTTATAGTTTCGATATTTTCAAATTATAGAAAAAAACTTTGGAATACAACTTATACAATAAATAAAAGTCATGTGCAAATCTAAATATGATATAAAAAACTTCTAAGTATAGAAAAGTTCCAGTGTATTGCTTAGTATATCAAAAGTTTTAGTGTATTGTTTAGTATAACAATAAAAATCAGCAAAAATAGTTTTCATTATGCTGAAAATTAATGAATTAAATCAATTTTTATTCAATTCGGTTTCGGTTCGATAAAAATTGATTTAGTTTGAAATTCAACTTAAATTCATTATGAATGTTTTCAGCTTGAATTCAGCATAATCAAAATTCATAAATAATTCGGTTCAATTCAATAACTCAGGCAACCCACTAATTAGTCTAATGAAGGTATACATAAAGGGCAAATACAACAAAAGTGGTTTGAAAAATAAAAGCAAACACACTATAAGAACTACACAATGAATCCGCGTACCAGCACAAAACTAAATAGTAAATGTTGGGGAAGATTTTTAACTTGGGAGCATTGAACATTGTGTGACTTTTCTTTAAGTAACACCTTTGTGAGAGACACACACCACATATTCACCAAAACCTTTTAAGGTGATAGGCGAGTGAGTTCTCTCACTTATAAATGCTTCTTAAGTCTCCACATTTCCAACAAATGTGAGACTATTATCCATGCTACTCGCACTTGCTACATTCTCAACAGTAAAAAAAGTTATGTGAGCATTCACTATTGAAATGTAATTCAAATTAAAGTTGCATTTGAGTTTCAATTTCATGTCATTTGAATTTGCATTTCCTTTACACTTGAAATTGGGTGAATGTATATAAACTCAAAGTTAGTTACATTTGTAACAGATTTCTGAATTTGAGTTTGAAAAGTTAGTTACGATTCTCTCTCTCTCTCTCTCTCTCTCTCTCTCTCTCTCTCTCTCTCTCTCTATCTCTCTCTATCTCTCTCTCTCTCACTCACTCACACTCTCTCTCTCTCTCTCTCTCTCTCTCTCACTCACACACACACACATAAATCATTTCATATTCTACTTCCTATTATGCAACATGGAGTTTTGTTGTTAACTCCAACTTTCATTTCTCAAGACGGAGAATGAACCACACCAACACGAATTAATTCACATACCAACAACCTCTGTGATAAAAGACAATAAGCAAGATGACTATTTCGAGCCAAATAATCAAACATCAAACAAATAGAATGATACGTATATCAAATCAGTCTGACATCAATCTTGACGATTGATACTAATATTAAATTGGTGCTAGCACGGAGGAGGCAGACCTTAAATCTTGATATATGCACATCTCAATAGATTTGGAGACAATCAGAGAATGAAAAGATTAGGACACCAACCCTGCGAAACCAAAATCGTTTAAGAGATCCACTAGCGAAAATGTTAGAACGTCCACAAACACCACTAAAAGATACGGTTTAATATGAAAGAAGCGCAAATGGCTGAAAATAACTTCATCAACATCTACTAAAACAAACAAAACTAAAAAAAGTTGCGTTTGAGATCCAAAACCGGTCCGACCAACCGTCGTCGGAATCCAATGGTCGACAAACAAAAAGAGATCAAAGAGAAAAGAAAAATTGATTGTTGTTAGACTGAAACTGCCACTTATCAAGGTATCAAAAAGAGTTAGGATCCGTTGACACTAGGTGTTAGTCTAAAAGTCTTACACCAAATCTCAACTGTTAATTAGTTTGAATCAAACGGTCATATAATCTGAAAAAAAAAGTATAACTATATATTTTTCTTAAAAAATAGGTTACTTATTCCTATTAACGGTTGAAATTTGATGTAAGTCTTTTAGACTTACACCTCGTGTCAACGGATTTTATATATATATATATATATATATATATATATATATATATATTTGATGTTTGATTATTTGACTCGAAAGAGTCGTCTTGCTTATTTTGTTTTATCACTTAGGTTGTTCGTATGTGAATTAATTTGTGTTGGTGTGGCTCATTCTCTGTCGAATCAATTCATAAATTAAATAATTCGAATTATACACAGCTCAAATTCAACTCATTTATTTTATAAACTTAGTTTTGATCTCAAGTTCGAATCAATTTGTTTATGAATCAAGTCAAACGAGTTAATTATTGAATCGTGTCTCAAACTATTTTCTAGTTCTTTGATTTATTATCAGCCTTATTTCTCATGAAAAATTATTTTAAGTATACAATTCGTTATTATAAATAGAAATGAAAATACAACTAAGACAATTTTTTTTTTATCATAAGGCATCAAAGAAGCGTTACAACGAGAAGAGGTAACACCAAATGTGTAACATAAAAGAAAAAAACACAAACATAATTGAAAAAATTCATTAAACAACAAAGCAAGAGAAACTCCCCCCTAGAACAAGACTAGAGAGAAGAGGCACATAATTTTGTTCCATCTAGACAACAACTCCAATATGAAAAGTCAAACCACAAGCCTTTAATGGTTCATACACATGAATGGGCCTGCCAACCACTTGGAAAAGTAACACTACTAAAAGAAAGTCTTATCAAGATATCATTTTCATGAAGATAAGACAGTTGATTCCACAAGCTCATTTACGATATTTGTTAGACCTAAGAAAATGAAATCGTTTTGGAATTTTCAGAAGGTTTTCACTACAAAATGTCAAACCATCATTAATTTTAAACCTAGCCTCGAGAGACGTAACCATTTCAAATACACAATTCTATTCACTAGGTAAAACAAACTCTTAACCTAATCACTTAAAAATATTATACCATAGAGTGTTTGCTAACTCATAAGTGATTAAAAGGTGGGATGAAGTCTCCATAACATCAGACAACAAACACAAGAAAGGTCACCTAGGCCCACTAGAAGCTGATGCCCGAATAGGTTATCCATTGTGGGAAACATATCATAAAGAAGCTTATAAGAGAGGAAATTAGCTTTAAAATGAGCCCAAAATTTTCAAACTAAAATCAACATATGAACCTATCGAGAATAATGGTTAGTCATTTGCAAACTAAGACCTAACAAGGAAAGGTACATCGTTTTAATATAATACATATTGTTTTCCCATGTAACCAATTCAAAAATCCTCATATGGGGAGAAAGTAACACCTTCAATGGTCGAAACAAGATTACCCACAAAGTCGTGTCTCTAAACAAATTCACATCAACTTGATGATACATATTCCCCTATCATGTTTACATCCAATATCAGATCTGGTAAATAAAAAACACATGCAAAGGGATATGGCCTTGTCAGGGATCCTTCTGAAAAAAGCATCAAAGCCATTACTCACCTTCTTCAACTACCCATCAACAAACCAACTGAAACTAGCATTGGATCATCCTGAAGAAGGGATGTCTTATTCTACAAAGTGGAAGTCAGCCTAAACACTTAAGTCCTTTTCTAATTTTAGGAAGAGATGACTTCATACTCATATCAGGCAAGAAAAATATCAAACTAAAGCTTAACACCTTGTATACATCTTCAGGACCATCTAACTAGAAGTGAGATATTAACCAAAAGAAAATATCTAACTCACAAACCTTTATCTTTATTCGCATTGCAGACATCAAACAATTGGACCCAAGAAAATGTGTACACTCCTTTAATGCCACCCCAGCAGAACCTTATCTAAAGTATCATTAACCTCTTCTAGACTTTAATTGGCATCTTTATAAAGGAAAGATAAAAAAATTAGGATGGAATTAAGGATTGGATTAATGATGACCACGTCCCCTTACAAACTAACATACTTGTTCCCCAAAAATGCAAACCTTTTGAGAGACAATTCTAGAGATGGGTTCCTAGGTGGATTCTTTGCAAGGATTAACTCTAACTGGGAGTCCCAAGTACTTAAAAGAAAGAAACTATTGCCTAAGATTTCGAAATACTTATGCCATAGCCATGTAATTCCATGACATATTAACCCCACTAAGAGAAACTATTGATTATGTGATTGGCTTGATCGATCATTAGCCTTAAAACACCCATGGTCTGTTTCCATATTTGATCCACCTTTTGTCCTATAAATAGAGGTCTCATTTCTCATTTCATTCACACTAGAAAACGTATTCTAATTTCCATCTCTCTCTCTCTCTCTCTCTCTCTCTCTCTCACACACACACACACACACACACACACACACACACACACACACACACACACACACACACACACACACCTTTTGTCTTAGTGCTTTTAAGAGTGAAACTTTTATATATGTGAGGGGTTTGGGTATGGTGTAAAGGCAATATTGTAAATTCTCATTGGGATAAATTTTGTTTTGGTTGTGAGTTAAACAAAGTGAAAAGCTCTTGTTTGGTTATTGAGGTAAACTAGTTAAAACCTCAACTTGGTTGGTGGAGGTCTTCGTGATTAAAACTATCAGTCGGTTTGTGCTCTTAGCCTTGTGTTAAAAGCTCTCAGTTGGTTCGAGATTGTCTGCTAATAAAATCTATTGGTTGGGAGGTCTCCTCAATTGAAACTCTGTGTTTGGTTGGGATGTTAGCCATTGTAAAACTTTAAACCTTGTGTAAGGAGGCTCATGGGAAAATTTTGTTAAAAGCTCACATCATAGTGGAAAATCTCAAGAAGGAATTCTTTGGGAAAGGAGTAGGTCACTTCATTAGACCAAACCTCTATAAATGTATAATGATTTTCTCTCTTCCCTTAATTCTTTATTTTTCATTTTTTTTTTTTGCATTTCCACCTAAATAATCAAAGACAATCTAGATGCCAATAGTTTGACCATTAGTTTATATAAATATCTAACCATAAAGATAGGTCTAAAATTCCCAAAAGGTCCAAAGAGTCCTTATTCAAAATCAGATAGGAAAAATGTGGTTCTATGTGTTGTGTAGGTAATGTCTTTCAATGGTTTTGACAAAGACAACTAAAAAAGAAATAATATATCGAAAGTATCATCGGTAAATAAAAAAGCACAAGATAAAATGTCTCAAGTTCCTATTGAAGGTTCTAGGTAAAGTTTAAATCAAGTATTGAATAAGTTTAATCAAGCAAAAGTAGGTGTTGAGGTACTAAGGCAATGCACACATACACACGCATAATTATTTCAAAGTTCTCATCTTTTTGCTAAAACTTCTTAAAACCAATCAAGACAAGTGCTTAAAGTATTAAGAAACTTGTATGGTCAATTTGGAAAGAAAAATACATTGTTTAATTGATTAATCATTTCTTCTAATCAATTAAGGATGGTTGTAATCGATTAAATAACGTCAAAATTCAAAGTTTCCTTTTATGAATTAAGCTAATCGATTAAGAAATATTTTTAATCGATTAAATATTTAAAAAGCTCATTGATTGTTGCTTATTTGAGCCATATTTTTTCTATATAAAGAAGGTTTATCCCCACTTTTAAACACACCAATTTTATGAATAAAACTACTCTCATATATCATTCATTCTATTTATTTTATAAGTTTTTTTCACTAGAGTCTTCCTTAATGCTGAGAGAGTGAAAGACTTTATCCGATAGTTGTGTTGTACTAGTGTTGTGCTGAAATTATTTTCTTCGAATTTTATTTTTCTTATGTTATTTTGTAATAATTTTGATGGTTATAAGCCAATCCTATAAAATATTGGTTTAAGGTTGTTGAGTTAAACCTTTGTAAAAGCTCCATCGGTTTGGTTGTTGGACTGATATTGTGAAAAAGTTCAAGTTGTTTTGTTTAAGGTTGTTGGATTGATCTTGTACAAAAACTCAAGATTTTTAAGGTTGTTGGGTTGATCATGTGCAAAATCTTAAGTTGGTTTTAGTGGAAATCTTAAGAGTAAACTCTTGGGAACTAGAGTAGGCCGCTTTGGTTTAAGGTCAAACTAGGATAATCTCTAGTGTAATATTTCTTTACCTTATCTTTTTATAATTATGTTGTTTATACTCCATGTTGTTGTTTATCTATTCCCCTACATATTATTTGTCCACATATGCTTCTAACATAAATCTTTTGAAATCAATCATTTTTTGTGATTTTTTAATTTGGTAATTACAATTCACTCTTTCTTGTGTTTGGAGTCAGTTGTTCATCAAGTGACATCAGAGTCTAACTTCTGTTATAAGACTTATTTTCAAAGGAGGTAGAATGGGGACTTCAAATATTTCTTTTAATAAGAGTCTTTCTGTAAAAAAAACCCACCGTTAACGGTGAAGGGTTTTCCATATGTAGAAAGAAAGAATGAAAATGATTTTAGATGAAATTGATTTTGATTTATAAGGTTGTGTTTTATATGGTCCATTTTTTCTTGCTTATTATATTAATAATGAAGTAGTGAACACACCGATAAATTTATAGACCACAGAAGAAAAAGAAAAGGTGCAAAAAGGTTTTAAAGTTATGTACTTGTTGATAAATACGTTAAGTGTTAGAGAGTACAATTATGTGTCTAACTTTATCACTACACACAAAGTGAGTGACACCCTTAAAATGATATTTAAAAGTTCTATTAAAATCAAAAGGGAAAGGATAAACACTCTAAACTAAGAGTTAAACACACAAAATGAAAATGAAGAAAAACTTCAAAGATGGTTCCCAGGTATTAAAATTCTTGGCAACAATTTCAAAAATTGTATTTCTATTGAGTATCAAATATATAAAAAATGGTGTTGGAAACCTGACTCAACATTAGAATTTTGAGATACAAGTTTTGTTGGCTATCTACAAAATAAGTCTAATAATTTAAATATTATCAAGACAAAAAAAAAGTTAATTCAATTACTCCAAAATGAAAATGATATCAAATACAAAAATTCAAAATCATCTGAAGATTCATTTGAATAATTATTTGAAGAATCATTTAAAGAATCATCTGTAGAATTATCTGAAGATAAGTCAAATTAAGAGGTAAATATTTGTCTTAAAACTACTTGTGATGATGATGATGATGTAACCTTTCTATCTTATAAGTAAATGTATGCTTTAAATGTTAAAGTTTGTAAAGAAAATGATGAGTTAGAAAAAATCGTTTGACTTATAAGAATCATGTGAAATCTCTAGAAGATGAAAATGAAAGACTCATATATGAGTTGAGATCAACTTAGAAAATGGAAGTAATAATGCATATTGTCCATCTCATTTCTATAAAGAATATCGTGAAAGAAAAATAAGAAATGTGCCTACTTTATCTTATTTCATTAATCATAATGCTAGTTGGAAATCTAGGGGCAAAATGCAATTAACTAACATGAAAGGACCCAAAAAGATTTAGAGAGCTGCAAAAGCAAGAAATTTGAGTTTGGTTCTGAAAAGAACCAAGGAGAAGAAGTCCTCTAAAGTTTATTTTTGTTTGGTAAAATAGGTAAGTCACTTGGTAGATAATGAAATTGTAGTGATATATTTGTTAGGGACCCTAAATAGGGCGACATATGTCTTTCGTTAGGCGCCTGCCCCGGGGCGTGTCCTTTATATGGCACGGGGGCTCGCCCTCGGGGGAGACGTGAATTATACCGTTTATCTAGTCCTTAATTTCATGTTCAGAGTCATGCCATGACTCCTTAGGAAATAAACAGTCAACGGCTCCCCCAATTAAGAGGGAGCGATTACCACTTCTTGTAGGATCCATGAATCTTATCCAATACACCTCTATAAATACGGTTGAGGAGACAGATCATAAAAACACACAATATAGACCATAAATATACAGAGCTTTTCACCTCCCGTGAGCTTGCTATCTCTTCATTGTAAAATACCACCAAATAGAGCCTCTCACCGCCGTGAGCAAACCCTAAACTACCATAAAAATATAAGGGCTCTGGTCACTCCTACTAGCTTAGGGATACCACGCATTATGTATTTTTTAACAAGTACATAACTCAATAAACTTCAGTTATTCTTCTAATAGGTGTTAAACTATCGCATCCTTATTTCGTTTATTTTTCTACTAATTGTTTGTTAAAAATGAATTTTTGAGTAAAAGGTGGTTAGAAACCAAAAAGGGGAGGTCTCAAAAGCAATATGGGCCCCAAACCTTTTCCAAGCCCAAAAGAATCAAGAAGCTTAAAATTTTTGCATTGAAATCATTTAGACATAATGGATCATCAATTAAGGCTATTTGAAATTTAAATTTCCCGCCATCTAATCGATTAAACCTAGTGTTTTAATATATTAAAGCCTGAAAATTTCCAGTGTTTGAGGAATCCAATCCAGAATGTGTTAGCATTAATGGCTAAATCAATTAGATCTTTCTTTAATCTATTAAAAGGATTTATATAAAAGGTACTCTTTCTCTCATTTTTATTCATCCACCTCATCTTCATCTTTTTGCTTCTTCTTCTTTTTGTTGTATTTTGTTGTTGTTGTTATTTATGTGTTTAACATCATCATCATTATCACCAAAAATTGCACCCAAGAGAATTTTTATCGCCAATAACTCTTCTGCTTAGCTTATGTTTACGAAGAATTCTCATTTCAAGATCAAAGGCAAAAATGGAGTCTTGGTGCATAATGGCCTCAAGGCAAAAAAAAAAAAAAACGAGCTTCCCAACCTAAGTAACAATCACCTCAGCAAGAAGGAACTTAAAACCTTGAGGACTTTGATTATGAGATCCCTCAAACTCCTCATATGGAGACAATGTTCAACACCATCATAACCAACAAACAAGCACAAACAAGGACTATAAACCAATGGTTGCTTGAGTTACTTTTTTTGGCACACACTTAGCTGACTCCGGAGTATTCACGACTCTGGGAATTTTTGGAGATGGTAGTGATGAAGACATCTAGTTGTTCTTGTTTATTTTTTCTGTAGTTGTGTACTTGATTTACTTCTTGTTTCCCTTTATGGAATGTTCTTATCTTCATAATATATGAGTACGACTTTTTGATCATCTCAAGTGCTTATATGAGTTCTATGTGTTATTTATTCCTCTTTTATCTACCACTTTTATTGGTAATGACAAATGGGGGAAGTATACTCTCTTTATCTAGGAGGGGGTTCTTAACAACTCCAAATATTTTATCTATATCTTTTTTATTTTACCATCTCCCTAAGAGATGTGTTGTCATCATCGAAAAAGGAGAAAATGTAGTTTATGTGATGTTCATGTAATGTCTTCCAATGATTTTGATGATTACACCTGAACAAGAAAGAATATCTAAAGTGACATCAGTAAAGAAGCAAACACAAGATAAAGTGTCACAAGTTTCGTTTAAAAGTGTTGGACAAAGTTTAAATCATGTGCTATACACAGTTTAATCAAGAAAAAGAATGTGAATTTGAAGTTGTGAAAACTCGCCTGATCGTATGCTTTGAGTTTTGTTTTGCTTTTGACCATTTAATTGTAAATGAAGCAAATAAGATATTAAGATGATACAAGCACACACAAAGTATTTCAAACTTCTCATCTTTTATATAAAACTTCTTAAAACCTATATGAGAAAGTGCTTAAATAATTAAGAAGTTTGTTTAATGATTTATGAAGAAAAAATACACGGATTAATTGATTAAGCATTTCTTTTAATCGATTAAAATAAAGCGTAACATGTCCTAAACGATTAAGTGGCCTCACAATTCAAAGTTTCCCTTTTTTTTTGGCTTAAGCTAATATACTAAGACATATTTTTATTCGATTAAAAGTTTAAAAAGTTCGTGAATTGTTGTCTTTTTGAACCAATTTTTTTCTTAAATAAAGAAGTTCCTTCCTCACTTTTCAACACACCCGTTTTTTAAATAAAACTACTCTCATATCTCACTCCTTCTATTTCGTTTATAAGTATTTTTTTTAGAGGTTGCCTTAATGCTGGGAGAGTAAAGGGGTTTATATGAGAGTTAAGATGTATTTGTGTTGTGTCGAAGTTATTTTTTTAAGAGCTTAGTTCTCCTATGATCTTTTGTAATAAATTTGAAAGATGCAAATTAAACATGTAAAAAACTTGGTTTAAGGTTGTTGAGCATGTGCAAAATCTCAAGTTGTTTTATTTAAGGTTATTGGACCAATCTTATGCAAAAGTTCAAGTTGTTTAAGGTTGTTAGATTGATCTTGAGCAAAAGCTCGAGTTGTTTAAGGTTGTAGGATTGATCTAATGCAAAAGTTCAAGTTGTTTAAGATTGTTGTGTTAATCTTGTACAAAAGATCAGGTTGATGTTAGTAAAAATCTCAAGAGAAAACTCTTAAATACTAAAGTATGCCAACCCGAAACAGAATAATCTATAGTTTGATGTTTCTGACTGTATCTCTTTATAATTCTATCTATTATATTGTATATTGTTACATATCTATTCCACACTATATTCTATGTTTATCTATAAATTGTTTTTGAAATTTTAAATATATATATATATATATATATATATATTTTTTTTTTTTTTTTTTTTTTTTCTAACAGAAAATTTAAGCCTAAGCCATTTAAGCGGTTCATATCTCCCCTACTTAACAAACAACTGACATTTTAACAAAACCTATTTCAACAACAACTTTTCTTAAATTCAGAACCAACTCAGAGCTCACAACACTTCACCCTTGAGTAAGCAAGTACTATAAATGATAACTATGTTAAAGCCAAAATAAAGGACAATTTCAATAGTACAAAATAAAGTAACTTTTAATTAAATTTAAACTCTCACTTGTAATCAATCAATTCATTCTAATAAAACAAAAACAAATGTATTATTCAGCATACCATAGTTTTCTAAATAAACACTATCATTAGCATGTGCTTAATAAAAACAACCTAAAAATTGTTGTAGCTAACTACATTTATTGTACACCAATCATATTATAGTTTATTTTATCATGGAGTGCATCATCCACTACTTCCATACAAAATCTCATAATCAAGTTATAAAATTCCACACAAAATCAAAAAAGACCTATCAAAAGTGGACATGCAAAAACCAAAAATCCATTACCATGCATGTGCACTATAGTTGGAATTCACACACAATCATGATGCTCTTACCAATTATGCATTGTCTTTCCAACCCTTTCTCTTAGTGATTGAGACCAAAACCACTTTTCACTAAAGTTGAACTTACACAATTTTTAGAATTTATGGTCCCCCTTTGGTTATCGTGGTCCTTTTTTTCTCACACTTTCTTAACTTTTCTAGTCCCACATTGGATTTATACTGTTAATGGGGTGATGTACCTTTGAGAAGTGCTCAAATCTAAAAGGTTTTGCTCTAATTAAAATCATCATCAAAATTTGTAAGAGGATTTCTTAATACACCATCCATATTTTTTAGACACTACGTAAAATTTTATTTTTGCTCCCAATTTTCGGATGGACAAATTCGGACACACCGTTTTTTTTTTAATTTTCCAGTTTTTTCCGGATATGCACATCCGGAAGAATTTCTGATCTGCAAATCCGAAAAAAATCAAAAGAATTTCATAAAATCATTTACTTCTAAATATAATTAATTCCAATATAATTAAAATCCAACATAATTAAAATTAATATGATTTTTTCAATAAAATTAAATCCAATTTAATTAAATCCAATATAATTAAAATTAATATGATTTTTTTTCTAAATGATTAATATGGTATTTACTTCTAAAATATTTTTTTTTTAGATTGAAAAAATTAAATTAATTCTATTGAATTTAAAATTATATGGTATTTACTTCTAAAATTGGATTTAATTATATTAGTATTTAAAATTATATGGTATTTACTTCTAAATTATATGGTATTTACTTCTAAATTATAATTAAAATTATATGGTATTTACTTCTAAAATTAATTTAATTATATTGGATTTAATTATATTGGATTTAATTATATTGAAAAATTCATATTAATTTTAATTATATTAGATTTTAATTATATTGGATTTAATTATATTGGATTTAATTATATTGAAAAAATGATATTAATTTTAATTATATTGGATTTTAATTATATTAGATTTAATTATATTTAGAAGTAAATGATTTTATGAAATTCTTTTGATTTTTTCTGGATTTGCAGATCAAGAATTCTTTCGGATGTGCACATCTGAAAAAAACTGAAAAATTTAAAAAAAAAAGGTGTGTCCAGATTTGTACATCCAAAATGCAGAGGTATTTTTGTCAGCGTGTATGGTGCCTAAGAAGGTTGGGTGGTGGGATAAGAAATTGTCAATTTGTAATGTTTATGTTGCTTTCATATATCATGTGGGATGTGTGTGTATATGTGTAGTAAATAAACTAAATATTTGTTTAAGTATATCTTTCTATTCCTAAAATATATATTTTTGGACCCTATATAAAAAAAAAATAGTTTTTTTATTTCGTAAGATTTAAGTGAGTTAGATTTTAAGACTTGTCATTGTCAAGCAGAATTCAAGACTTAACAAATATTTACTGAGCTATTTATCGATTATCCACTAAAAATATCATCACATTATCATTTGAAGTTGAATTTATAATTTTTGGATGAATAAACTTTTTACTAACTGAGTTAACATTTATTTTAAAAAAAACGTACTAAATTGATATAATATATGAAAAGCGTTCCGTTATAGAATCAGAATTATCAATAAATTTATGAGATGGAATTTGTAGAGATTTTTTAATATACTATTCAAGTTTCTTAAGTACCGCGTGAAATTATTTTTGTGCCTCCTGATTTTAGATGTGCATATTCGGACGCACTAAATTTTTAAAAAACGCTGAAGTGTTCCGGATATGCATATCCGGGAACAATTCTGATGTGCACTTTCGGAAGGATTTCTTATTAATTCGCGTCAGACCTTCTTTCTCCCCCTCATTCTTCACTTTTTCATTTCCAAACTCCCTCAAACTCTCAAACTCTCAAATTTTCAATCACCTCAAATCTCGATTTTTTCCTGTCGAGTTCGGCACAAAGTAACATCTACAACGATCAAGAGACTCCAAATCCTCCGTATCTCATTTTAATCGGTAAGTTTTCAAATTTTAGAGTTTCGGAGTAATTTTTGAGTAATCGATTTAGAGTAGATATTTAGGTGTAGAAATTGTTAGGTTGTATGAATAACATAGGTTAGAGACAATGTAGGTCTTTTTTACTGCTTCAAACGGACGATCAGGGCATTAAGATGCCCTTTTGCATGTTACAGTGGCCATGACTGCCATTTTTAAACTTCAAAAAACGTACCGGATGTGCAGATCCGGAAATATTTTAACGTTTAGTATTCTGAGTGTTTCCGAATGTGCACATCCGGAAATACCCAACGTTAAAAATTCGGTATCCTTTCGGATGTGCACATCCGGGAGACTATTTTTCTTTTGTTTAATTATTTTAAAAAAAATCTAATTTATTTATTATGCTTTGCAAATTAGATGGCTGGCAGAGACGATTATATCATACATGGACGGACAGCTCAGCACGCATCTGTCCGACGTGAGCGGATGCAGTCTACAGCCGATGCTTCCGGCGTAGAGGGAGTTGGGGTAGAGCCTACATCTGAGGGACATCCTACACCACATCCTACACCACAACCATCCACATCACAGGTTCAGGCCACTTCCACATCTCAGGTACAGGCCACTCCCCCTTCAGCCGCCGATTCTACATCTCGTAGGCGTCGCGTTTCTACTGGTAGTTCATCAGGGTCCCAACCCGCACGCAGACATCGTCGGGAGACTCCAGCTCCATCAGCTGCTCCTCCTCGTTCCCCTGTTCCTGTTCCTGTTCCTGTTCCAAAGGGTGATCACCCAGCACATGATGGTGTTGACGTCGATGACGATTTCGATGAGCTGGGCGGTTACCCCGGGGGACCGTCTGATATGTCCCTACTCGTGGGGTACTCTGAGCATACTGCCAGATATGTCTGGCTAGGACAGGTAACCTTTTTCGATTTATTTATAGAATTGTTTACGTTGAAAATATGTTCATTTGTAACATTGTTTTATTTGGAAATTTTCAGGCGAAGGATCCCCAGAAGTTCTATACCCATGGGGGCAAGGTTATAGACATGCTTGAGATGCTGCCAGAGGCTGAGTGGTTCACGTCTGCACTTGCTGCCTCTAGTCTAGGAGGCCTGTCTAGGATTGGGTATTCCCAGATCCAGTACGGTATGTTAATGGCCTTTGTTGAGAGATGGCACCCTGAGACACCCTCATTCCATCTACCGTACGGCAAGATCACGATCACACTCGACGACATCTCGTGCCTTTTACATCTATCGATCACGGGTACCCTTATCCGTCACGGTAGGATGTCGAAGGCGGACGACATGAAGTTGCTGATTACAGAGCTTGGGGCTAGCGCGGAGGAGGCACTTGCGGAGGTGACCCAATTGAGGGGCGCACACGTCCGGTTCTCCTTTTTGATACACAGATTTGGTGAGGAGCTTGATGAGGCACAACAGGCAGAAGGGGATGCAGCTGAGGTGGAGCTCCACATGCAGCGTGCCCTGAGATGCTACTACTTGTTTTTGCTCGGCAGACAGGTGTTTGTGGACACCAGCGCCTATTATGTTGATATCGTCTACCTCAGGTACTTTTCGGATCAGACAGAGATCCACGGGTACAACTGGGGGGCGGCTGCACTGGCATACACCTATTCCAGGCTCTCTGATGGTTGCCGCTGGGCAGCCAAGACTGTGGCAGGCAGCTGTACGCTATACGTGGTAACAATCTAATATTCTAAGTGATTTTTTCATTTCTTTTCTTTCTATATTCATTATAATGTTTGACACTCATGTTATGTTTTCCATTTCAGGCGTGGATTTTACAGTACTTTCCTAACATTATTGGTTGGGGGAGTGTCGACGAGTACACTGAGGATATGCCACGTGTTGCTGCATTTGTCCTGCTCAGAGGGAACCAGGTGTCGGACCCCTTCAGAGTGTATCTTGATCGAATGGCCGCTGAGAACGTTTTGTATAGCCCATATGCCGATCACCATGTGACGTGCCCGTTTGATGAGGTTTGTTTGTTCTCAGGATGGTTGGCATGCAGTTCGACTGTTACTGCCCGATACCTGCCGGAGCACGTCTTGCGTCAGTTCGGTTACACGCAGACGATCCCCAGGATGCCTCATGAGTCTGCTGCTCTAGGCTTGACCCACGGGCAGATAGATGAGCTATATGCTGACTACCAGTCTCACTTGGTACCGGAAGAGGCTTGAGCGACCAGAGCGGAGAGAGACTGGAGCGTTGCTGCCGCGTACATCGTGTGGTTCTACATCGTCTCACACCCATGCATGGTGCCCACTACTGAGGGATCTCCGCCCAGACCTGCTCATCAGGAGATATTAGAGGAGCGACAGTCTCAGTTGGACCATACTCAAGATGTTCTACCACGCTGTCGTTAGATAGAGCAGATAGCGCAGCAGGCCATTGAGGTCGGTCACCTCCCTGAGGGCTCTGGTGCCAGACTTTTCGTGGACAGGATTATTGCGATTGCTCGGGGGGCACTTCAGTACCGCAGACATCGATCCAGGATGACGGGTAGGGGCAGAGGAGCAGGAGAGCTAGGAGAGATCCTTCGCCATACGCAGTAGTTTTTTGTTTGATGTATTCTATTTATATTAGATGTATGCATTGTATTTTGACAGAGGTTTATTTTATATATATATATATATATATATATCATTTTATTTTATATATTGATGTTGTCAAATGTATATTAAATTGCGACGATATATTAACATATGCGACCAAGCAACAAAACTGATTTTTTTTAAAAAAATTAAGTTCTGCTATTTTCCGGATCTGCTGATCAGGAAAGTTTCCGGATGTGCACTTTCGGAACGCATCAGCATTTTTTAAAAAATTGGTGCGTCTGGATGTGCTCATCCGGAATCAGGAGGCAAAACCGAAAATTCAGGTGGTGCCTAAGAAACCTGGGTGGTGTGATAAGAAATTCTCAATTTGTATATGGTGGTGTAGATACTCCAACGCCCGAATCAATGGGTAAATTAGAGGAACTAAAATGAGTTATAATTAGAATCACACATTTTTATACACTATTGACTATAGAGATTTATATGCATTACGTAGTAATTAGAATTATGGCCGATCTATAACAAAAAGTATTATAATTTTATGATTATATATATATATATATATATATATATATATATATATATATATATATATATATAAAACAAAAACAACAATAGTTCAACAACAACGAAACTACAAAGCAAAATAGGGAAAATAACCGAGTTGAGTCGTGAATTAAATTCACTGTTCTTGAGAGTTTTATTCAGGTATTATCATAAACACTCTCTAGGATTAAACATCGCCTTCTGGTTGCATTAACCAGGAACTTAAGAACTAGCAACAATCTTAAATATATATTCCTCAGGAACAAAAAAGGGAGGAGAAGAAGATAATTTTCTGGTGTGTTTTTTTGTTTATATCTCCATGCAAAATAAGCTAACTATTTATAGAAAAAAATTCGTGAAGAACAAGGTAGAGGAAGGAAATAAATGATGGGCGGCAAGGTTTAATAATTTGGGTGGCAACACATCAAACCATACCGATTTAGTCAAAGTTGACGGTGCAACAATTTGACACATGTAAAATTTTGGGTCACGTTTTGCACTAAACTTCCACTGGTGGAGATTGGACTTTGAAATACACTAATTTTCCAACAATCCCCCACATATTTCAAAGGTCCAAAGAAAGGGTTTATGAGGGAAGAAATTTCCTGGGCAATTTTCGAGAATGTAATTTTTCAAGTCTGGTACCTTTTGGGGTATGAACCAGCGCCTAGACTAATAAGACTTAACACACAAGTGAATTGGTGGAGCAAGCTCTATAAACCAATACACTTTGGTGTGTGCTAGAGGCCTTATAAATCATTACAGCCCCACAATTTCTCGCTGCTATCGCCGTTGTACGCCAATTCGGCCATGCGCGTGCCTGGTATTCGTGAGTGCTCTAGAGTTTTGTCAAATCTCATGCAACTGGCTCCACTTGACACTCATATAGGTGATTCCATCAAGTATATGCTGCACTTCATATACCACCGATAAGGGATATGGAAATCATTAAAAGCTCTTAAGATTATCCTCTACTAATGCAGCTCAACACTCCACAGTAGGAAGGGACAATAGTGTTGTCAGTTTAGTAAATAACTTGTTATTACTCATACGAACCTTCTTCATGGGATCTCCAAACACAAAGGTTGGGGTACCATTATTTACTGTATTTAAACTGGCTCAAGTCCCATTACTTTCAATGATTCATAAATCATTTTTCTACCCAAGGGTTTAGTCAGAAGGTCGGCCAAATTAACCTCTGATTTCACATAATCTATGGAAATTATTCCATCTTTCAACAGTTGTTTTACAATATTGTGTCTTAATCAAACATGTCGATTCTTTCCGTTGAACGTCTTGTTCTTAGCAATTGCAATTGCGGATTGGTTATCACAATGTATTGACACTGATGGGTTGGGTTTTATTCCTAATGGAATGTTTGCTAAGAAGTTTCTCAACTACTCAACTTCACTACCAGCCAACTCTAGAGCTACAAACTCTGATTCCATTATGGATCTTGCAATAATAGATTGCTTGGCTGATTTCCAAGTAACAACACTACCACCAAGTGTGAATATATAACCACTAGTAGATTTTGTCTCGTTTGAATTCGAGATCCAATTAGCATCGTTGTACCCTTCAAGGACAGCGGGAAATACACTATACTTGATACCATAATTCATGGTACCTCTCAAATATTCCATAACTCTTGCAAATGCTTCCCAATGATGCTCATTGGGGTTATGAGAATACCTGCTCAATCTGCTCACATCATAAGTTATATCTGGTCTAGGAAAGTTCGTCAAATGTAGCAAACTTCCAATAATTTGGGCATACTCAGATTGAGAAACAGGATTTCTTTCATTCTTCTTCAATTGAGAGTTAGAATCATAAGAGGTACTCACAGATTTAACATCATAGTGACCAAACTTCTTAAGAAATTTTTCAACATAGTGTTCTTGGGATAGTGTGATACTATCTCCCTTCCTTATAATTTTAACACCCAATATAACACTTGCCTCTTCCATATCTTTCATGTCAAATTTTGATGAAAGAAAACTCTTAGTTTCAATAACTGTATCAATGCTTGTACCAAAAATAAGCATCTATCCACATACAAGGATATAATAACACATTCGCTATTCAAAGTTTTGTATACACACATTTATTAACATCAAAAGATGAAAATCCATCAGTAATTAAGGTTTTATTGAATTTCTCATGCCATTATTTAGGAGCCTGTTTTAAACCATACAAGGATTTGAGAAGTTTACAAACTTTGTTTTCTTGACGCTTAACCTCACAACCTTCAGGTTGAGTCATATAAATTTCTTCTTCTAAGTCGCCATTTAAAAACGCAATTTTGACATCCATCTAGTGAATCACTAATTTATGAATAGAAGCTAAAGCAATCAAAACACGGATAGAAAAAATTCTAGCAACGGGAGCAAAAGTATCAAAATAATCAATGTTTTCCTTTTGGGTAAAACCTTTTGCAACAAGCATTGCTTTGTATTTATTAATAGAACCGTCAGGGTGAAATTTTCTTTTGAAAATACATTTGCATCCAATAGTTTTTGCTCCTGGTGGTAAATCAACTAGAGTCCAAGTATGATTTTTAGTAATTGAATTTTTTTCAGTTTTGATAGCTTCCTTCCAAAAACGTGATTCAGAAGAAGAAATTGCATTAGAAAAGCTTAAAGGATCATTATCGATTAGATAAGTGTAAAAATTATTTCCAAAGGATGTTGGTTTCTTTTGTCTCTTACTCCTTCTCAAATCCTCATATTCATCCTTATTAAGATTATCGTTATGATTAATATTATGATCAGCAAGTTCAAGACATGAATCATCCACAACATCATGAGAAATATGATCAGACTTTAAAGGAAATACATGTTCAAATAATTCAGCATTCTTAGTCTCTATAATAGTATTACGATCATGCACATCACTTTTCAAAACAAGAAATCTATAAGCAGCACTATGTTCAGCATAACCAATAAACATGCAATCAGAAGACTTGGATCCTATTTTCCTTTTCTTAGGATCCATAAACATCACCTTAGAAATATACCCCCACACTTTTAAATATTTCATATTTGGAGAATAACCTTTCCAAAGCTTATAGGGTGACTTACCGGTTTTCTTATGAAAAATTCTGTTTTGTAAAAAAACATGCAGATAAAATAGCTTCACCCCACAAATTATTAGGAGCAGAGGAACTAACCAACATAGAGTTCATCATATTTTTCAAAGTTCTATTTTCCTTTTCAGCAACTCCATTTGATTCAGGTGAGTAAGGGGGAGTTACCTCATGAATAATACATTCTTTTTCATAGAATTCATTAAAGATAAGACACTCGTCTCCTCTATCGGATCTAAATCTCTTAATCTTTCTATTTAATTGATTTTCAACTTCAACTTTATAAGAAAAAAACATGTTTAAGGCTTCATCTTTATTTCTAACAAGATAAACTTTAGTGTATCAAGAGAAATCATCAATAAAATTTATATACCTTTTCCACCTCTTGTCATAGTATGTTTCAAGTCTTTTAAATTTGTATGAATTAATCCAAGCAATTCAATTTCACGTTCAACAACCTAAGGACATGTTTCTTAGCAAGTTTGGTTTCAGTACAAATTTCACATTTGTCATTACATGATTTATTAGAACTACTAATTAAGTCAGGTTTTGCATTTTCTGAATATAAGAGAAATTAACACGACCTTGTCTAGCATGCCACATATCAAAAGAGTCAATCATATAAGCAGAAGAAAATGCAATCTCATTCATCATTTCATCAATATTGAGTATAAAGAGACCATGATCAGAATATCCCTTCCCTACAAATATGTTATCCTTTGTTGTAATAATCTTTCCAGATTCAAAGGATACCTTCATTCCAGCTTTGCCTAAAAGATCAACGAAAATCAGGTTTGTTCTTATGGTTGGGACATGAAGAACATCTTTTAGAGCATGGACTGGAGTAGTCAGAGAATCACCAAGATATATCTGTTGTTCTCCTTCCCCCACAGAAGAGTAGGAGGTAAGCGTATCTCTGTTTCCATAGATATGCTTAGTAGCACCTGAGTCTACTACCCAACCCCTCACACCAGAAACCATATTTACCTGAGAAATTACAGCAGCAATAATATCATCCCCTTTCACCAAATTCAGGTTTAATTTAAGAGGTTTTCCATTTCTCGGTCGGTGTCTGCAATGTTTAGCAATATGACCCAGCTTTCTACAAACAAAGCAAGTTCCTTTGTTTTTTAAAGTAGGGATGGATTTTGGGATATTTTGACCAGGTTTCTTATTTGCGTACTTCTTACTGTCAGATTTTTTCTGAATCAGATTAGCACGAGAGGCCAGCGCCTTTACTCTTGCTCCAGCGATCTCCTTCCGACTCGTGTCCTCAATAATGATGTGAGTGATTAGGTCACCAAGTGAGAGTTGTTTGCTCTTGTGTTTCAACTGTTGTTTGTAATCATTCCATGATTGAGGTAGCTTTTTAATCAGAAGTCCAACAACATATTCATCTGGAAAAATTATGTTTTCGCTTTTCAAGTCTTCAATAAGTTTGTGATACTCATTGATTTGATTTCTGATCTCCTTATCTTCAGTCATTTCCCACCTGTAGTGATTTCCTATGACAAATTTTTGCCTCCCAATAACTTCAGCCGTGTACTTTAGAATCATGGAATCCCAAATTTACTTTGCTAACTTGTAGGAAAGTACACATCAAAGAGCTTGTTACATATAAACTTCTAAGAACAGCATAACGACAGACCTTGTTTGAATATGTCCAATTCTCAATCTGTTTTGAGCAGAGGAATACGGTCGTGGATCAGTGAGTGAGGAAGCAACTCTGTGCATGTCTAAAGTGGAGGAAATCCTTTCTTGCCATCTGTGAAAATGTTGACCTCCAAAGACTTCGATTTTCGAGACGTCAGAAAAGGACTTTACGTAATGAGGGACCGGAGCAGCATTGAGGGCAGAGACAAGAATGGAACCACCACCATCGGATGTGTTGTTAGGTTGTTTAGTGTTGTCACAGTTAGGGCTCTCCATCGGAAATGATAAAACTCTCAAGATTGTTGGATATAGAGAGAGCAAAAACAACAACAAGTTCAACAATAACGAAGCCACAAAGCAAAATAAGGAAAGTAACCGAGCTGAGTCGTGAGTTAGATTCACCATCCTTGAGAGTTTTATTCAGATATTATCCTAAACACTTTCCAGGATTAAATAACACATTCTGGTTGCATTAACCAGTAACTCAAGAACTAGCGAGAATCTCAAATATATATTGCTCAGGAACAAAGAAGGGAGGAGAAAAAGATAATTTTATGGTGTGTTTTTTTTATATTGATGAGTCCTAGCCCTTGAGGTTAGCATTAGTTTTGGTAAAACTAACTTAGCAGAAAGATGTTGGACAAAATGTCCTAACATGATGAACTAACTGCAGGTTAAGATGTTAGATAAGATGTCCTAGCAGGTGGATTCGACATCTTTGTCTGTTACAATTTTGGGGTAACTGTATTTTGGTAACAGGTGTGATTGGAATACGATTTGATTCCAGGTGGCATCTGAGATTGTCGAATCAGAGATTCTGATTCTAAATAGAATATGCGGTTTCCTTGTAAGGAGACATTTTTGGAAACTTGGGATTAAAGAAAGGATTAGGTCGCAGATTCTGAGGAGCAGAATTACTGCGCTTTTGAAGCCCAAGTCCAGTTGTGTTTTGTAATATAAATAGGTTGGATTTAACCTAGTTCATGTGTTGAATATTGCAGCTGTTTTTAGAAGTACTAGGGTTTGTACTTTTGTGAGCCTCTCGTGTATTGTGTGAATACTAGAGAAGGACTGTTTATTGAGTTGTAATATTTTCAGTCACTACTGTGATTGGAAGGGAGTTGAGAAGGGTCTCATACCTAGGAGAGTCTTAGGTAGAAATCTAGGAAGGGTAGTTTCTAGATGCTAAGTTGTAAACGTTGGAGTTTAGCTTAGAACCAATTATACTTAGTGATTTCATTCCTGGCTTGGTAGCCCCCAGACGTAGGTGTTGTTGATCACTGAACTGGGTTAACAATTTATGTGTGTTGTTTACATTCTGCAGTTTTATTTTTTTCTTCCTTAATCCTTGTGAGAAGCAGAGATCAAGTGTCACGACATCCTGTCTGACATCTTAGTGATCTGCTTAACCAGAATTTCAATTGGTATCAGAGCAGGCATCCTGCTCTGTATCTGGGTGAGATTCAGGGACGATACTTTCTGGTTCGATGGATAAAGAAGGAGGAATTCTGAATAGACCACCAATACTTGATGGTTCCAATTATGAATATTGGAAAGTTCGTATAGTGGCGTTTATCAAGTCTATGGATGGAAAGGCTTGGAAGTTTGTGTTCAAGGGGTGAGATCCACCAAAGATCAAAGACGAAGAAGGGAAGCTCACTGATGAGCTGAAACTTGAAGAAGACTGGGATGATGAAGATGATAAGCTTACTCAAGGAAATTCCAAAGCCTTGAATGCCTTGTTCAATGGTGTGGACAAGAACATCTTCAGACTTATCAAGAACTGTACTGTTGCTAAGAATGTCTGGGAAATTCTGAAGACTGCACATGAGGGTACCTCTCGAGTCAAATTCTCAAGACTCCAGCTTCTTACTTCTAAGTTTGAGAACTTGAGAATGAGAGAAGATAAAAGCATACACGACTTCCACATGAACATTGTTGATATTGCCAACACATCCAGTGATCTTGGAGAAAAAATTCCTGAAGCCAAGTTGGTTCAGAAAATTCTGAGGTCCCTTCCTAAGAGATTTGATATGAAGGTGAGTGCTATAGAGGAAGCCCAGGACATAACTGCTATGAAAGTTGATGAGCTTATGGGATCTCTTTAAACTTTTGAGATGGCACTAAATGAAAGGACTGAGAAAAAGAAGAGCTTAGCCTTGGTATCTGAGGAAGGAAAGACAAACTCTGAGAAAGAGATGTCTAAAGTTGTTGTACTTCTGGGAAAACAATACATTCAATTACAAAAAAAATTGAGGGAGAGGCTAAAGAGAGTAATAAGACTCAGTCGCTCAGAAATTTTAAACGGAACAACTATGGAAGGCATTCAAATTACGAAGATAGAATTGGCACAAAAAGGGGGACAAAGTGTCTTGAGTGTGAAGGGTTTGGACACACCAAATGGGAGTGCCCTACTTTCCTCAAGAAAGAAAAGAAAGGTCTCCATACATCCTGGTCAGAAGATGATTCTACTAGTGATGAGGAATCACCAAAGCAAGTATCTGCACTCACAGGAATGTTTGACACTCATGTGGGATCAGACATTGGAGATCTATCCCATGATGCTTTAGTCAATTCTTACAGGGAGTTGTACACTAGAAGTGCAGAAATCTACAAATTTGGAGAAGATCAACATAAGATTATCATGCTTCTTGAGATTGAAAGACTGAAGCATCTTGGCATCATATCTGACCTTCAAGAGGAAATTGCTTTGCTAGAATCCAAACTCGACAATGATGGAATGATCAACAACAGATCTGATAAGATACTACAGGCTGGAAGAAATACTGAAGACGTCAGAGATCTTGACTGCACTAATAAATAACTGTCAAGCAAGAAAAGAAACTTTGAAAGAAAAAAGAAGATGTCCAACCGAGTGTCTCAACATCATCACAGACATCAGAGGAGACAAGACTAGAAATGTCATTATTGTGGCAAATATGGCCACATCAAACGCTACTGCTACAAGCTACATGGATATCCTAAGGGTAAGTTTGTTGGAAAGAAAAGGAGATCCGAGAATGAATCTGTGGCTCTAATAGCTCATTCCTCACAAAAGGAGTACACTGGGGAAAAGTGGTACTTCGATAGTGGATGTTCAAGACACATGAATGGTGTCAAGAACTATCTGGTGGATATAAAGGCTCATTCTTCCAACTATGTCACCTTTGGAGATGGATCCAAAGGAAATATTAAAGGGGTTGGGAGAATGGTTCAAGCTGGAAACCCTAGACTTGATAATGTGCTGCATGTCAAAGGACTAACTGCGAATCTAATTAGTATCAGTCAACTCTGTGATCAAGGCCTGAAGATTAACTTTACAAAATCAGAATGCTTGGTTGTAAATGCTAAAAATAAAGTTCTCATGAAGGGTGTCAGATCAACATATAACTGCTATGTTTGGACTCCCTTACTGACAGAGCTCTCCCCAATGACAATCAGGAAACATCAGCAAGGCCTCTCAAAATTAAACTGAAGGTGTGAAAAACACAAGAAAGGGAGGGTTTGAATTGGGTTTTTAAAATAAAAACTATTCTTTAAAAATAATTCCCTTTACAAATAACCTCCACTTCTTGATAATAAAGCAAGAGAAACTGAAAAGAAAGAACACAATATGTTTATACTAGTTCACTTAAGAAACTCTCAAGTTAGTCTAGTCCACCCGCCAAGGTGATTTTGCCTCTCTCTCAAGCGAGGTCTTAATCCACTAATCAAACTGATTAATACAATGCACAAGCTAAACTGCAAGTGACTAACAACAATCTCTAAGACACACTAGTCCTAGACTTCTCAAGAATTCTGACCTAACCGGTCTCTTAAGGAAATCAAACAATTGTTTAAAAATACAATGCACAAGCCAAACTGTAAGTGAATAACAATAATCTCTAAGACACACTAGTCCTAGACTTCTCAAGAATTCTGACCTAACCGGTCTCTTAAGGAAATCAAACAACTATTTGAAAATGCAATGTATTTACAGAAAATTGCTTCTACACAAGCTGATATGTAAACAGATTTAAGAACAAAATGACTTAAGAATGGTATGAACAATAAAGCGTATAAACAGTGAAGATTGGTGCCACCATTCTTGAAGTCTTCAAGCCTTTATATAGCCATGCATGTGATATGACCGTTGAAGGATATTTCTGACATTTCAGAATTATGGCGGCTTTAAAGAACGTGGGAGACAAATAGTACATTTGCGTCCGCCCTAGCCAGAGTGGAGCAAAGTGTCCTCGTCGTACTGTTGTACTATTGTACCACGTTGCTTAGTCTTCTCAACTTCCTGAATTTAGAGGCTTCTGAGAGCATGAGTTAGAAGAAGGGAAAACGTAACTTGGGTCTTAAGAGCTTCAAGCCTTCAGAGTCTGCAGAGCTACATCTTCAGAGTCTTCAGCACTTGGTCTTTAGAACCCGTTGTCTAAGAAGCATAAGTCTTCAGCATCTGGACTTGTTCATCAGAACTTTTGTCTTCAGATCTTCAGAACTTGTTTTCTTTAGACATTGTATCAGAGTCATACAGCTTCAGAGTCTTCTGAAGCAAATGCTACTATTCAGCAGAACAAATGTAGAGCAGAAGCGGAACAATTTATCTTCTAATAACTTAGCCACGCTATTTATCAGAAGCAGAACCTAATTGTTAAATTCTCAAAAATAACAAACATTAGAATACCAAAATTGTTCATACAAACATACTTGTTTGTTATCATTAAAACTTAGAGGTATTATTGCAGAACCAAACCTTGTTCTACCAATCTCCCCCTTTTTTATGATGACAAAACTATGTATTTTGATGACACAATTTTGTTCAAACATAAAAAGGTAACGAAATAAGAAGATTAAGGAATACTTATCCTTCATATGAAAATCTCCCCCTGAATCTCAGACTGGGTGAAGATCAAATATCCTGACTTCTGAACCTTCTGGGTGAACTCCCCCTGGTTGCAATAGGTCAGATATTGAGATCTTTAGAGTCTTGATTCAGTTTACAGAAGTCAATTGTACCAATTGAGATCTTGAAATATCAGAGCCAAAAACATTAAGATTCCATATCTCCTGAAAAAGAAAACAAGAAGACAAATCTAACAGAAACAAAAGTTTATTGGTTAGAATGTAAGTAACTTGTTTTTTAGAAATTGATCATGAGAATCTAAATATCACGTTCATATTATACTTCTCCCCCCTTTTTGTTAAAATAAAAAAGATGAAATTTCATAAATAAAAAAGATCAGAAGATCAAAACAAACAGAATCCTAATGTTCAGAGCCAAACAATCTAAGTGCTTAAGTGCCTAAGTTCCTAAGTTCTAGAGGATGAAGGATTTGTAGACAACTTGGTCAGAATCTGTTGAAGCATATTCTGAAGAGAGTTGTTGACAACCTTCTGTTCAGTAATGCTTTCTCTGAAAATCTTCTGTTCTTCTTTCATTACCTAATGATCTTCTTGGATTTCTTCAATTGCACGTTCCAAACGCACAAAAGTAGGTTCAGAGGAGGAAGCAGGTTCAGAGGTGTTGACAAATTTAGCATTTCTAGCTTCTACTTCTGCTTGATCATTACCCTCCTTAGCTAATCTTTCAGCCTCTTCTTTGGCTAACCTTTCTGCCAGTTCCTTTTCTGCAACTAGCTTAGCTTCGGCTTCCTTCTTCTCTTGCAACCTCTTTTCAGCTTCTTGAATGAAATAACCCTTTGTCTGAACAGAAAGATCTTGAATCTTCTGAAATTCCTCAGCCATCCACTGATTGAACATATCCCATGAAGAACCCAAATCAGAGGGGTCTTCACTAGAACTTGATTCATCAAAAAGTGTCTTGAACCTTGTAACCACACTGTCCTTAACAACAGATATTGCCTCATCTAGGTTGAGAGGAAGGTCAGAGGTTTGATTTTCAGTTAAGGGTTGATCATCTTCAACAGAGTCATCAAGAATGATGGTATCATTATTTAGAGAAGATTCAGGATTATCAATTATTGATTTTGGAATAGGCAGTGGAGCAGTAATTTAAATTGGTGAAGGTGAGATAGTTGTTTGTGGATGTTCAGTGAGAATTTCTTCAGTGGTTTGAATAATTGGAGATGGTGGAATAGATGTGACAAAAGTTGGTTGAATAAAAATGGTGAAAGTTGGTTGAGATGAGGTAATTTAAAGCATTGGTGGAGTTAACTGTAAGGATGGAGGTGAAGTAGTGATTATTTCAGTAGAAGATTCAAAAATGGGTGTTGGAGAGGTGGTGACAACAGTAGAGAATGTTGGTGGATGAGTGGATAAAAATGGTTGGGTTGTAAGTGGTGGTGATGAGATGGGAAGAGATGAAGATAAATTTCTGTCAATAGAAACAGATGCAGTTACAGAGGGCGATTCAAAAGACTTACTTTGTTCTAGAGCAGAGGAAGTAGATGTAGATGTCATCTTTATCTTCTTTGCTGATGGTCTGTCATCATCATCACTTTTCTTTTTCTTGCCTTTCCCTTTTTTCTGAACAATTTCAGGGAGAGTATCCGGTAGATTTTCTAGATCAATCCATGCATCTAATGATTCCTCTTCACATCCAGGAAAAAATAGTTTGCTAGTTCTTCTGGATTATAGTGATTTGAAAAAGGTGTAAATCCAGAGATTGGAAATCGAACAAAGGTAAGTTCAAACTGGTTTGGAATAGCAGGTCGATGAGTGATCTTCTTAAGAATCTTCATATTCTTTAAGTTCTTTGCCCAAAAAGTCTGTCAAGAAGATTTGTCAAGTTCCTTAGTAAACCCAGCAACCAATAAATCTTCAACTAAGCCTGACTCAATGAAAATATCAGACAGGAGTCTGCCATAAGGGATATGATTTCCCTTCTTGGTGGAGCCAGTTCTTGAGTTAACTATAGATTCTCTCAGAAAGTTTGTAATACCCCGTATTATTGAAATGCTCAATTGGAGATCAGATGAGTATCTATGTACTCTACCTTTGGATAATTGGATTAATGGAATTCTCTAAGTACTTTAAGTATTGACATTTGGGATCAATAGAGCAACTAGTGAACTCTGAAGAGATCAATTATTTATGAAAGAGACAGATCAATTATTTTAACTCGAGAAAGGATTTTTAAGGTAACTCTAATAATTGATCAATTGGGTTGAGATGACAAAATATCAATTGGAGATATTTTACCTTGTTGGATTATATTATATAATAAGGTTATATATATATATATATATATATATATATATATATATATATATATATATATATATATATATATATATATATATATATATATATATATATATATATACATATAAGAAAAAGTAAAGAAAAAGATAGAAAGGAAGAAAAGAGAAAGAAGAGAAGGAAGAGAGAAAGAAGAAGAGAAAGAGGGAAAAGCTTGAGGAGAAGCTCATGGATCATCATCATCTTCTTCAACCTCCTCTTCGATTACCAGGTGGGTTCTAGTTAGACACTTTAAGCTCTAGAATTGGATGTTTGGAACTTAGGATAGAAATTGAGAGAAAATGATAAAACTGGTGAATCAATGAAATCTAACGGATGAAATTAGCTATAAATTACGTAGTATAGTCATAATATGTATGTGATCAATTGATGATACTTGTTTTGATGTTTGGAAATAATTTGGTTTGGAAAAGATGAATTTTGGAGCCTAGGAACCCTAAGAAACGCAGCAGAAAATTCTGCTTCTGATGTAGAGCGCCGGGCGGCGCTTTGAGCGCCGGGCGATGCGGGCTTGCGTCGGGCGAAAGCCAAGGGGCGCAGCATATCACGTTTCTGTAACTTTTGAATTTTTAGATATGGGATTGACGCCGCTGCTGCGCCGGGAGAAGCACAGGCGAAGGGGGCACCGCCGGGCGGAAAATGGTAGCGCCGGGCGCTTCTGGGAATTTTTAATAATTCTGTTTTCTTTGAAAATCCATAACTTTTGATCTGTAACTCGGATCGAGACGTTCGTGGTACCGTTGGAAAGCTATGCCAATCCTCTACCCAATAAAAAGTGAAAATTAGGGGTATAATGTCAGATTTATTAATTAGTGGCATGTGAATGATAACAATGTTATGTGATATGTTGAAATCCATATCTTTTGGATCGTAAATCCTGTTGAGGCATATTTATAACCGAGGTAAAGTTGTGAAAATATCCTACAGGATAAAAGTGGAAGTATTGAGTTCGATGCCCGATTAAATGAATCGGAGGGAACCCAAAAGGGGTGTTTTATGCGTTATGTTATTATATGTGTTACTTGAAATAATTGTAATTATACCATGTCTATCAAATTGTGAATTGTGAATGAAAGAAATATGCATGTTTAAAATATGAATTAGGTAGAGTGAGGAAACTTTACCCCAAAACAAATGGCATAGTTAAGATTGTTATAATTCTAGGTTGTGAATAGAATTGTGATAGAAACTCTGGATGGCGACGTTCGTGCATTCATTGACGAGTTCTGGCCTAGAGTAGATAACGTAATGACAACGCTCGTGCATGAGAGACCGAGGCGTGTGTCCATTACCGAATGGTATAGAAATGAGTGAAACACTAATATGGAACATGTGTAATTGTTATGTTTTATTGTTAAAGGCATGAGAGGCCTAAAGGCGAATGTGGCCTTGTGATTGTCAAATACAATCACGTTGTGTATATGATCACGTAATCGTAACCATTTATCTTGAGGTGTAGTTTCATGAGACTCGAGCTCCTCCTCTGAAATGTATGCACAATTACTTGGCAAGTTTGATTCCCGCGTGTAGTACGAATGGAGCCTATATGGTAAAGAGACTTGTGATGGTTAACAGGCCATGAGAAGTGACGGTTCACGGTTAACATGTCGATGATCCCGAATCCATTTCGTATGCCAAGTAACTACAAGGATCCATGACCCGAGTCGACTTATAGACGTAGAAGCGGACGGGAAAAGAGGATACCTTGGTAAGGTTATCGATTCGTAAGGAATCTTGAGTTAACAGGCTCAGGACGTAATTCCTTCTGTGTGATTTTTATGAGTTAACAGACTCATGACATGTTTCCATATAGTGTGAGATTGTGAGATTGTGTACTCAAGGTCATTTTCCCTTCCCCTTGACTTGAGTTAGGATTGACAGAACCCTGTAAAGCCGAGAGAATCTATAAGATAGGGAACTCACTGAGATTTGATGTATCTCACCCCACTATATTTGCTATATTTCAGGTGTGGTTGCAGGTTTGGTTTACAAGTGGAGCGATGCTTGGATGTTTCAAGAGAAACTTAGTTAAGCTTATTCCGCTGTGTATTGTTATTTGTTGTATACAATTGAGGATATTGTATATTATTCTTAGATTTTATTATTTTGGCTAGTTTCCACGTCTTGTGCCATATGTTGTATTTATGTATTAGAACTGGTCAAGAATGTGAATTATGCCATTAGGCACTTATGATGGTGTCAGTACCAAATAAAATGCTTGTATTGTATTATTCTAGATATATATTATACAGGGCATTACAGTTGGTATCAGAGCAGGTCGTGTCCTCGACCTAGCCTTGAAACATCATAAGTAAATCTATTCCTACCTCTTAAGTGTGTCTTGCCAGCATGAAACTTAATATCATACTATGTAGTGTTGGGTCTGATCAACCTAATTCTATGTATGTGATAGGTAGAATCATGGTTGAGCAACCACGAGGATTCCGAAGTGTTGTTAGAACTTGTGCTATGAGGGTAGACTCAAGCCAAGAGTTAGTAGTGAAGAGTTTTGGCCAGCTCAGTTGAGGTCTTAGTAGAGGTTGTGCTTTGGGTAACATGGAATTGACGAGTGGTGTGTTGTTTAAGTAATCCTTTGGATGAGTAGAGTCTGAAAGTTAAGGACCTCTATCGGACGATTGGTTAAGGTATTAAGGAATATGTAAAGTCGTTAGTGGAGCTGGATTGACCACTAGTACGGATAAGGATTTCAAGTAATCTCATTCCATGGGAAAGAAAAGTTGTTTTGTGGAATGTGTGACGTAAGGTCCGGAAGTGAGATAAATTTTGGTGCTTCAGTTTCTAAGGTCTCTATGGTATCTTGAATGGACGAGAGTACCTTAAGGAATGTGTTCGGAACAATATCTTCCAACTGGTTAAAAGTGAAGAGTTAAGGAAGTTTGGCTTCTATGGGAACCTAAATTAGTGGAGAAGTGTGTGAGGAACACAAAGATGTGTTTACATGTTTCAAGTGAAATAAGTATGTGTCAGACGAAGAGTGTGTGCTGAATTGCGTATATTCAGTTATGTAGAGAGATTAAGTTCGAGATATTACATCGGGATTTTCTGTATTCGAGGAGAGACCAATTTGGAATTTGGAAATGTTAAATTACCCAAAGAACAGTATAAGGTATTGTGTCGGAGGAAGTTTGAGCTTCATTTAGTAGTAGAAAGTGTAGTGATACGGACCAGAAGAAGTTGTGTTAAGAAACTGTGTAAGTACCTTGGATTTAAGGGAATCTTAGTAGGATGATTTATATTTGGACATAAGAGGATCACAACAGAGAGCGAAGTAAACGCGGTATGGAAAACGGTATTAATGATATGTTATGAGGAAGTGACAACGGAATGTATTTTGGACGAGTGTGCAATGGAATTTCTAAGGCGTTGATGAACCTATAGTTAAGGAAGTGTAATTACGGATGGTTCACCTGTGAGGAGCCTGTTGGTATGACGTGAATGAGGAAGTTACACTTTGGTATTAAGAATGAGCGTAGTGGTAGCACCGTGATTACAAGTGTACGTGTTGGATTCTTATTTTTGAGACAAGTGTGAAGGGACGTACTTTGTGGAACAGTGAGTATTGTATCCTAAGAAGTAAAATTGTGGTAAGGCAATGAGAAGCAATTCAGGACTTATTACGGACTAAGTGTAAATCATGGAATGGTTTATAGCGGAAAGGTTTTGTAAGTAATTGATGAGAAATTGTCAGTTGCGAATTTTCTATTAAGTAATTCTGGTTAATGTGTACGAAGTGAGAGAATAAGGTGGTATGCTTGATATGAGATGTCCATCAATTTTGTGGTATCGTATACTGGTTGGGTGCTGGTTTTGCTTATGGACGAAATAAGTATGAGGGTGGCTAAAACCTTAGAATGTTGTCATTTTTGAATTACCGCTAGTGTAGTTGTTTGAGCAGAAAAATGAACTATCTCACTGAAGTTTTGTGGTGTGACCGCGTCAGAATTTGGAATTTTGCCTATCACTTGGTTGGAGTGTGTCGTCTGCCTGTTTTGACTTTGTCGGTTTTACCTGAGTGGATCAGGGTTGGTGAATGTTATGCAAGTTAAGAAGCCGCAAGTTGAGAATGATAATTCAAGTTAGAACAAATCGGATTGATGGTTTGAGTAGGGATGGCTTTGAATTAAGAAGAAACTATTTTCTTGATTCTTCAGCAGTGTTAACCGATTAACACATGCACGGATGGTGCGTTGCATGAATTTTGAGGATTTAACTGATTAGCTCAGATGGGTAATCGAGTAACATGTATGTAAATTGTGAAATCCCTTAGGAACCATCATCTGTGTTTTGTTACCTTATGTTGCTTCAATTGGAGAGTATTGTGTGAATGGAAAACAGGATTGCAAGTAAATGAAAGACGAATTGGAGTTTTGAAATCGGAACTTGTGGAAAGGTGTTGCGTAGTTGCCCATTTGTTCAGACAACAAGAGAGTTGACATTTGGGAAAATAATCATGTGAACTATGTTGAGTATGAGAAGGTCTTAGGTGTTTTGCTGTTGCGAGTCTTAAGGACGAAGTTGGAAAATACTCACGAAGTATTGATCTTGTAAAGATCGTTTCGGTAATTTAATTTATGGTGGTAGTAGGATATGAATGGTTGCTCAGAGTTAGTGATTGTTATCTTCTGAGAGTTCATAGTAGCGGATTTAGACCGTGAGAGTGGTACCAGTTGTGTGCAGTTGTGTTTTACCAAGAAAATGAAATGTGGAAGTTATCTTTACTAGTACGAGTAAGAATTGGACGTTTCGAAGCTAAGTATGTAACTTGGAATTGTATATGAAACGGAACGATTAAGAAAAGTGGATTCAATTGAGAAGTGTGGCATGTCCTTTGAGGGTGTGTGTACATGTAGAGTGTTATATGTGGATTGGTGAGTAGTATGGAAACTCACAATTGTGCTTTGAATGGTTTAAGTTCGTTAAGTGGTGACTCACATATGATTGAAGTTATGTGTTAGTGTTACGTCGTTTTGAGTTGAGATCTTGAATCAACAAGAAACATTGAGTGAGTCAGAACCCCGTAAGAAGAATCAATTTGGAATGTGGTAACCAGAACCGGAGGTTGTTAAAATATTTTAGATATATTGGTTCGAGTTAGAATGGAATTGGAGTTGTTTATGTTATGGTAGTAGCAGCGTAACTCCTGTACCTCTGCCGTCTGGAGAGTATTGGACAGATGTTATGATATTGTGTGTTGGCAAAGAAATTGTTCTACCATAAGACGTCAGTAAGTTTCTTGTACCGCTGGGTTAGTAAGGACCCCAGTGGATAAGTGTGTTCTCCGCAGACTGTTAGTGTCATACCCCAAAATTTTCCCTCTCATTTCTTCATATCATTTAGCATGAGCTTTCATTTCATTGCATTGCATTCAAGCATAGAAAAATAAAACATAAAGCATTGCATGACATCTTGCATAAGGGCATGGGATCAGTTGTTTCTCAGAGGTTGATCATCCAAAGCAAGGGAACAAGAGTCAAGGGTCTTCCAACAAGCCTCAAGGGCCTCTTATGTCATATATTATCTCAATTGATCCCACAAGGCATGGGGAGAGGAGAATTCATCAAGAAGATTGAGCAGTGCATCATTTCCTACACAAGGCAGTCAAAAATTGAGATTTGACCCCCAAATGGGCAAGCTCTTTGAGTTTTTATCATCTCCAAATGGCATATTTCATCATTGTTTGAGAGGATACACATCATATTCAGAGGAATTTGGATTTGGAGGATGTGTTATTTCCTCCTAACCAGAGGGTGCCAAAATTAGGGTTTGACCTAGAATCAGTTTATCTCTGATTTTTTGGACAAGACTTAATCTCATGGTATTCCTTGTGTTCTTAAGTGCATATGGATGGAAAATTGCTCATCAATTGGTTTCAGAAGGGTCTCAATTGATCAGTTGCTTGATAATCAAGAAATTGGGGAAAAAGTCAACTGTGCAGTGAAAAAAGTCAACTCTTGACTTTCTAAGGTCAAATTCATGAAATTCATGTTATATATGTTCATTGGACAAAATTTTATCAAGGAATGATGGAGGAATTATGAAAAATCAAAAAAATTACAAAACTGCCAAAAATAGAAACTTTAGGGTTTCCAAAAATGGTAACTTTGGACCATTTTGCACCCTACTTTGAGGCTCTCTTTCTCCAAGATAAAAGCTCCAAACTTCAGGCCCAAGTTGAGCAAATTAAAGTTCATGTTCTAAGCTTCAAATCCATATAAAGAACTCCTCCGTTGGATAAAAATTGAATGAGTTATGGTTGATCAAAGTTTGATGAAACTAGGTCCAAAACCAAGTCATGACCATGCATGACCAGGCCCACGCGCCATAATTTTGACAAACACCTGATGTGCCAAAAGTCAAGCTTAATTTCTTCAAGATAAAGGCTCCAAATGAAAAACTTTTCAACATCAAAGTTATTCCTTGCCATGCCCTCTTCAATGTTGATGTTGGACAAATTTTGATTTGATCAAGTTATGATGGAGATATATTGGTCCCAAGTAGGTATGTTCATGCTGAAATGCCATGCACCAAGTTGCCTTACCAACCAACCACTTGCCACGCCCATCAACCCGTTTTGAATCATTGTGTTCATAGCCATTTTTAAGTGTGTTTAAGGCTTCATTCCAATCCAAAACTCACACCAAATATGTTCTCCCATGAATCCTCTTTCATTTGACATCAATACCTCATTATTTCATTCACTAACAAGAGGGAAATTCACCACCAAACCACCATGTTTCTATTTGTTTCAAGCTGCTACCAAACCAGAAAATGAATTGTTGTTGATGTTGTCTTAGCATTCACACGTACACACCCTATATTCCTTTCCACTTTTAACCAAACACTTTCCTTACACTAGCTTCACCATGCTACATCATACACAAGAGGGGAAATGAGTTAAAACTTGCTCAGCAAGTTTCTTCTACCACTGATCTGTGCCATCACCACCACTCTTTCTCTTTTAATCTCCACCATAACATCATGCACCTCCATCACCATATCATTCCTCTCCTCACTCGCCCTAACTAACTTGACTCAGTTAGTTAGGGACAACTCAATTAACCTCACATTGACTCACTTAACTGACTCACTTGACCATGAGTTAACATACTAAACTCAACATATAAATCAAATTTCACTTCACAACTTCATTCTAACACTTCATTCTCACACTTTCTCTCAAATCATTCTCAAATTTTCTCTGAACTTTATCTCTCTCTACACACGATTTCATCATCATCTACATTTGAATCCATCTTCGAGCTTCAATATCAAGCAGCATTGGAACACATTAAAGCTTGGTAGCATTGAAGAGATTGAAGTATTCTCCACTGTATATTGAATTCCATCCACGTTTTCAAGAATTTGTAAGCCTTTATTTGGCCAATTGAAGCTCAAAGAGGAAGCATAACTCTCTGGTTTTCTTTTAACTCCAGTTTTCAACATTTTCAGGTTTCAATATCTCAAACTTTCCTGGCACGATTTAGATGTTGTTTAGCTTGTTTTTTGTTGATATGAGCTCAATAGGAGCATTTGACAATCCGGCTAGTTGATAGGCCTCTTAGAGGCATAGATCCAAAATCTAGGGCATATTTTAATCTCATCTGTTCTCTGTATATGTGCTTGATGTGTGAAAAGTGATTGTGTTTTCTTAATCTACATGAGTTCCTCTTCATTTTGGTACCATTGTTGCGTATTTCTGGACATGTGAAAGTTTGCAGGTGGTGGTTGCTCGCCGAAGAAGATGACCGGAGGTCCTTCTCCGGCCGGTGGTTTTAATATGTTAGGGTTTGTGTTATTTTAAATCGTGGCCGTTGGATCATTGCATCGTATGGTTAATATTGTGACAACGCATTAAAATCCACCCTCTCTCCCACGTGCTTTCTTTTTAATCTGTATGGCTTGTGTAGATGCGTGTGCATATTACTTATTGTGGATGTCATTTTTGATTCATTGGATGTGCATGATTATGTGATGATCCCATGTTGACTTTGATCCAATGATCCTTGTTTTGCCAGCGCATTAATGAGTGAAGGTCCACAGCACGTGTTTTCTTTTTTTACTCAGATGTGTACATGTGGGTGCGTGTGTGATAACTACCATGTACTTGATTTATGAGACGTTGGATTGTTGACTGATTGAGATTCATATCATCCTGTGGCCCTGATTGATTGCGTACATTGACTGCATGCACACTCATCACACACAATCACAAGTTTAAGTGGGTTGGACCTTAATTGCTATTTGCACCCCACACTGAGCCCATTTTCATTTTTAAACGTGCCTTTTTACTTCTTTTGCACCCCCACTCCATTTTCTTTTGTCTTTTAATTTCTTTTTCACATCTGTTTGGATTTTGATTTTTAAAAATAGTAAATGACCTCTAAAAATGCCAAAAAAATTCATGAATCATCTTTATGGTTTTATAAAATTTTTGCAAATTTTATTTTCTATTTTTCTGTTACTTTTTTCCTCTGGGTTAAGTGTTGTTTAAATTTCTTTTGAAATGGTTCATTTGTGCACACTTGATCTTGTTGATTTTATTTCTCATCATTGGTACATAGTTTGATCCCCATTCATTTTGCATATTTCATAGGGAACTTTGAAGCATTAAAAAACATTTTTGTAATATTTTTAAAACCATCTTTGCATCATTTTTGAGTCATTTCTTTGTGCATGATCATGTGAAATCCTAATAACTTTCCCATGCTTGGTTGATTGAGTTTCTTTGTGTTTCTTTGCATGAGCTTTTGGTATGATATTTGCTTCTGGTTGAGGTATCTTGAGACCTAATTTGATGATTTTTAAATCATGTTTGGTATTTGTTTGTTTACTTGCTTGAAAAGGCACTTGTGCCATTGTATGAGATCATCCTTCTTGACTTCTTGAGCCATGTTTAGATCATTATAGGTCTTTTGAATGAAATTATAGGTCATTGGTTTGAAGTTGATGCCTCTTTGTGTACATGTTCAATACTTGTTTCACATGTTTCCTTTTGACCTAATTCCTCATCCTTTTTCATCTAAGTTCCAACTTGATTTGTAATTGGTTTGTTTATGCCATACCATACTATCCATTTGCATTTCATGTGATGTGTGCCTCTGACTTTAAAGCATTGCATTTATCTCATATGACATTCATGTTTTACTTTGCATACTTGAGCATGTTTCATTCAAATGCATGTTTCTTTTTCTTCTAGCTTCTAAATGACTCGTAATTGCTTGAATGTGATTGTCTTGTGCATCTTATGTTCATATTAATATGTCATATCACTTCTGACTTGGTTACTTGAGTTTCATCTTGAACTTTTTTAGGTTTGACTTATGCCTTAAGTGATTTCTTTCCATGTTAAATTCTTGTTCATATCTTCTCACTTCTTCTCCTAATTACTCTTAATGCTTGGATGCTTGATTGTATGCCTCATATGACATTTGTACATCATGTTTAGGCACATGTTTAGGTCATCCCCATTCTGACTTTGACATTACTTGAAGCATTATTGCATGATCACTTTGCATATCCACTCATTCTTCATCTACTTCTTTCATAATGCATTTCTTTGTGATTTAAGACATTGTTTGTGTGCATTTGATTTGTGTTTGATCTTATATCATTAAAGGACATTCTTATGATGTGTATTCTGACTTTGTGCTCCCCTTAACATTTAAGATGCTTTTACTTTGGTTATTGATTCGTTTAAGCCTTACTTGGTCATCTTAATTTGTTTTTTCACTTGTAAATAATTGTACTAACCATTTCAGGGGCTAATGGTAAGTCATTTGAGTGTGGATAGGCATCCACATTCTAATTTCTTCCTTCATCTTTTAATCATTCAATTGGTGTTGTTTAAGAATTTTATAATGCTTTGCTTTCATAATCTTCTTTCCTCCCTCTTAGAAACAACTTAACTTCCATCTTGGAAGTAAGTTGTTTTCTTTCCTTCTTCTTCTCTTTTCTTTTAGGATTAGGTTCCTTAAACCTCATTAACCATAGGATCACCAAGCATGCTAACATTAGGGTGAGTCTTAGTCCCCTTTAGATTTTCACCTTTGATCCACTTTTGAGTCTCTATCTTTCTCATCTCAAAACAAAAAAGTAAAAAATACTTAATAAAGGCATAACTAATATTGTATTTGAGCGTTTCATGGGAGAATAAGATGGTGATGGGTCTTCTCTCACTTTCTTAGAATGTTTAGCATACGTCTCGTCTGGGGACGATGTGCGAGGCATTCGATCTTACATGAAGGACTCAAATACAATGTGAGTTACTAAACACCAATAAATAAAACACTTCTTTTCTTAAAAGACAAAAACAAACAACAATTTCTTTTCTCATCTCCTTCGCTCCTTTCTTAAGGACTCGTCAAGTCCGTTCCACCGCAAACAGGTAACGCCTAAGTCTCCCAACAACGAGCTGCAGCACCTAACTGCTAGAACGCGCACTCTGACGTTCCACTAAAACACACAAACAAAGCGACCCTCGGTGAGGGGAACTACGTCGCTCTGATTCTCATGTTCCCGATGAAATACGTAGGCAGTGGGGTAGGGCCCATTCGAGCACTTCTTTTATTTTCCCAACATTTTTTTCTCTTTCTCTCTCCTTTCTTTTTCCAGTTCTCCAGCTAGCAGTTCCTTTTCCAGTATCCTTTTCTTACACCCTTTGATTGAGACAAGCAAGCGTGGATCCCATCGGGAGCGACAACTGGCGACTCAGCTGGGGATCGAACCCAGAATCTCTGGTTTCCTTAGCGAGTCAATCCTAGCGCTTGTTTGCTTTTCTTTTATTGGGTGTTTATCTTGGAGCTGTGTTTACTGTTTTGCTGTATTGCTGTTTATCGTATTACCGCTTTACTGCACTTTACCGTATATATCGCATTTACTGCATTACATATCATTATTATACTGTGCTGTGCTGGACTTTTCTGTTTGGTGGGCAGGGTGTTCTGAGAGATAAGCCCACTACCCAGGCTTGAGTACACACATAGGTATTAGAGTGGATAGTCATGACGCTTGCGTGGTGGTGACCACGTATTGTTGTTCATGAGACCCACAACCAGACGAGGTTCTATCAGGAGCTTTCTGCTACTGCATGTTATGCAGGCCAGTAGTTATTCTCTTGAGGAACTGTCGACTCTGGTGACCATTCCCGAGGACTCAGTTGCGGCACTCCTCCCGAGATGTGACAGTGGCAGACCACATTATGTGGCAAATCCATTGCACATTCTCGATCCGAGGACCCAATGATGGGAACTTGCTATAAGATGTCCTTTTTGAAAGAGAATCAGTGGAAGCACTCCTCGATTGGCGATAGTACTGTACCCCGAGGGATGAATGTACTATTGCTTCTCGACCTTAGTGCCTGAAGCTGAGGACCTTTCGTTTTGTGAATCAGTTGAGGCCTCCTCGATTGATGATGATGCCAAACCAGAAATGGTGAATGTAACACCCCCAATCTATACCCCCAATTAAATAAAGCAGTAAAAGAAAATTCAAAATTATATCAGAGTATATTTAAAATATCATGGCATAGACGGGGGGAATCACGTTATAATGAAACAAATCATATAACACCTGCTCATAAAGATATGCAACAATGGGGTAGCAATCAACCGAGGAACTCAGTTCCTTACACCCACATTTCAGATTTTAGAATAAAAGCTGAAAATCTAAAACTGAATATCATATACATATATATATATATATATATATATATATATATATATATATATATATATATATATATATATATATATATATATCACATGAAAAGTTCGTCATACATCAAGTTATACATGCACAAGCCAAAAGATATATATATATATATATATATATATATATATATATATATATATATATATATATATATATATATATATACGTAATACACAATAATCACAAACGGCCTCCCTAACTACCCGGTGTCATATATCAGAGCCGACCGACAAAAGAATGAAGTCCTAAGCTTCACAAAAAGACCTCTAACAACTCTAATCTGCAATGCCTCGTAGAGCATTATAAAACAGCATAAGGGTGAGAAAAACAATCATAATATCATTGCATACAATTATATATAACACAAAAATACACATATATACTGTTCTCACAACAACTCACACCATAATTCAAACACAAGACAACACAATATATAATTCATATTTCCATCACCAAGGTATACTAACCATACACAATACAAGTATCACCAACACATATTCATATATTAATTTATCCACAATTCCACACATAAACAACCATTAATGATTTATGCAAATGCAAGAGACCGACACCATGACTCTATGCATATGCACACGCGGTACCGTCTTCCAATGTTTCTCATCACTAGTTCACTCAGGAACTCTACTGGAATCATCGCTCGTTACATCACTGTAACTCCCCGTCGGGCATACGATGTTCCCCGTCGCTCACACCCCACACGGGAACATGACGTTTATGGATCGCTCACACCCCACACGGGCACACGACCCGATCGCTCACACCCCACATGGGCACACGATCGTCTATAACCATCGCTTTCGGTCCTATTATTTTTAAGGCTATTCATACCTCTTATTTTTAAGGCTCACGATGTTATAGCAGATTCCTTCTGGAATCCAAACCGTCACTCAGGACGTCACAACAATGCATATCATGATGCTTGGCATACAAGGACTCATGACATTCAAATACACATATAAATGCATTCATCTCTCTTAACAAAATCACACTTTGTACTTAAGCCCAAAACAATGCATTTAATTGCCATACGGCCACAAATCATCACCACACCATCTAAACACATGCATTTACATCATACAACAGCACCTTGCATGATACACATCAATTACTCACGATTACAATGACAAAAGTCGACAAACCGACACTATTCCAAATTTCCGACATAATTAAATCGGCTAACAATTTCCAAATCATCATAATAAGAAAGTACAACTCAATAGCTTTCCAACGATACCAAGAATGTAAAAATCGGATAAACGGAACCCAAGTTACAATTTTCCTAACCATACGCGTACGACCCCTTATCATACGCGTATTGCCCTGATTCCTCTCCATTCCATACGCGTATTGCCCAAGGTCATACGCGTATGGGCAGAAATTCATTTTTCCCCAAAATTCACATTTAAAAGTACAATACGCGTAGTGCCAACACCATACGCGTATTGCCCTCAAGTGTTACGCGTACCATACGCAAATGGACAGATGGCCGAGCAAAATGAAGCTCCATACGCGTATTGCCCAGTTTTCTTCAATGCCATACGCGTATTGCCTTTACCAATACGCGTATTGCCTTGACCAATACGCGTATTGCCTTGAGTGATACGCGTATGGGCAGTGGAAATCCAGAATTTTTTCTGCAGAATTTTTCTGCATTTTTCCACCCCAATATCCATCCAATTTCACCTAAACATCAGAAAATTGCCAATAGATTGCATAATAACAGGTATCTAACATGTATCAACGATAAGGAACACTTAAACATGATTTCCAACATGATTTAATCGATTTCTAACCAATTTCTACATAATATGGGTTTTAATATATTTTTCCATTTCAATCCAATAAAAAACACACATACATAATCATACACAAGCATATAATAATCGAGTTTCGCACCCTTACCCGATTTAATCGCGTTTAGAAAAGTCAGGAGATCGATTTCTTGATTTCCAAGTTTTTCTCACTATTTCTTCTCTTCTTCTCTTTTCTTTCCCTTTTCCTTCTTCTCCTTTTCTTTCTCTCTATTTTTCTCTCTTTCTATTTTCTATTCTTTTTAACTTAAGGAAAAATATCATGAAATGACCAAAATACCCCCACACTCAATTATCTCGCAAACGTTCCCGAACCGCAATAAAATATCACAACATTGAAAAATAACATATTTCCAAATAAAAGTCGAAAATAAAATAAAATAATAATAAAATAATCAAAACGACTTGATTAAATAAAAATACTAAAACTGGGGTGTTACAACTCTCTCCCACTTAGAAATTTTCGTCCTCGAAAATATACCTGAGACGAACAACTCTGGATACGACTCCCGCATCCGACTCTCCAACTCCCAAGTCAAATTGCCCTTAGCAGCGCCTCCCCACACCACTTTCACAAGTGCAATATCCTTGCCCCTCAATCGCTTCACCTCGCGATCCAAAACCCTAACTGGTAGTGCCTCAACCGTAAGGTTCTCCCTTACCTCAACCTCATCCATCAGAATCACATGCGACGGATCCGGAACATACTTCCGAAGCTGTGAAACATGGAACACATCGTGCAAATTCGACAGATTCGGCGGCAACGCCACCCTATAAGCTACAGCACCCACTTTCGCGGATATCTGGTAAGGACCAATAAACCGAGAAGTAAGTTTCTTCGATTTCAATGCACGACCCACACCGTTACCGGTGTAACTCGCAAAAATACATGATCGCCCTCTTGAAACTCAAGATCCTTCCGTCTCCGATCATGATAACTCTTTTGCCTACTCTGAGAAGCCTTCATTTTCTCACGAATAAACTTCACTTTTTCCGTAGTCTGTTGCACCAACTCCGGTCCAACCACCGAACTCTCACCAGATTCGTGCCAACATAAAGGTGTTCGACATCTTCGTCTATACAATGCTTCAAACGGTGCCATTCCAATACTCGAATGGAAACTGTTATTATATGTGAATTCAATCAATGCAAGATAACTATCCCACGCACCACCTTGCTCCAAAACACAAGCCCTCAACAAATCTTCCAACGACTGAATCGTCCTCTCCGTCTGACCATCCGTCTGCGGATGATAAGCCGAACTCAATCTCAATTTAGAACCCAACGCCTTCTGTAAACTTTCCCAAAATCTCGAGGTAAACCTAGGATCTCGATCCGAAACAATACTCAATGGAACCCCATGCAACTTCACAATCACACTGATGTAAATCTCTGCCAACCTCTCCAAAGAAAAACTGATGTCAATCGAAATTAAATGAGCCGATTTAGTCAGCCTATCAACAATCACCCAAATAACATTATGCCCTCGCTGAGTATTCGGTAACCCTGTCACAAAATCCATGGAAATGTTATCCCACTTCCACTCAGGAATATCCAACGGTTGCAACAAACCACTAGGCCTCAGATGTTCCACCTTCGATTTCTGACAAGTCAAACATGCATAAACAAACTGAGCCACATCTCTTTTCAATCCAGACCACCAGAAAATCTTCTTCAAATCTTGGTACATCTTATTCGCTCCCGGATGTATACTCAAATTACTCCGGTGTCCTTCCTCCAAAATCATCTTTTTCAACTCCGCATCATCAGGAATACAAATTCTACCTCGGAACCTCAAAACACCATTAATATCCACTTGAAAATCACTATTCGTATCTTTTTCTCCAACCAACATCAAATCCACAAATTTCACATCCAACTTCTGTTTCTCACTAACAGTCATCAAAAAATCATTAGTAACCTTTAACATTCCAAGCCTTACGCTATCCGACGTCACTTCACATACCAAACTCAAATCTCTAAAAGCTTCCAGAAGTTCCCACTCTTTAACCATTAAAGCGGACATATGCAATGATTTCCGGCTCAATGCATCGGCTACCACATTAGCTTTACCAGGGTGGTAATTCAAGCCAAAGTCGTAGTCCTTCAAAAATTCCAACCATCTCCGCTGCCTCATATTTAACTCTTTCTGATCAAACAAATATTTCAAACTTTTATGATCACTAAAGACTTTAAACCTTGCACCGTAGAGATAATGCCTCCAAATCTTCAACACAAAAACCACAGCCGCTAATTCCAGGTCATGAGTAGGATAATTTTTCTCATGCACTCTCAACTGCCTCGAAGCATAAGCCACCACCTTACCTTCTTGCATCAGAACACCACCTAGACCAATCAAAGAAGCATCACAATAAACCACAAATGGTTCATTAGGATTCGGTAAAATCAAAATCGGAGCTGCCGTCAATCTTCTCTTCAGCTCATTAAAACTTTCCTCGCACCGAATATCCCAAATGAACGCTTGCCCTTTACAAGTCAACTGGGTCAAAGGAAGTGCTAGCTTAGAAAAACCTTCAATAAACCTTCGATAATAACCGGCCAAACCCAAAAAGCTTCGAATTTTAGTAACAGATCTCGGAGCCTCCCATTGTAGAACTGCTTCTACTTTAGATGGATCCACAGAAATACCATTACCTGAAATTACGTGCCCAAGAAAACTCACTTCCGACAACCAGAATTCACACTTGGACAATTTGGCAAAAAGCTTTCTTTCTTTCAAAACCTGCAAAATAATACGCAAATGCTCCGCGTACTCCTCCCGAGACTTAGAATAAATCAAAATGTCATCAATAAACACAACAACAAATCGATCCAAATTCTCGTGAAAAATACGATTCATGTACTCCATAAACACACCTGGCGCATTAGAAACCCGGAACGGCATCACAGAATATTCATAATGACCGTATCGTGTCCTAAAAGCCGTCTTCTGAATATCTTCCTCTTTCACCCTAATCTGATGATACCCTGACCTCAAGTTAATCTTACTAAACATACACGCACCAACCAACTGATCCATCAGATCATCAATTCTCGGAAGAGGATACTTATTCTTAATCGTCACCTTATTCAACTGGCGATAATCAATACACAACCGCATACTTCCATATTTCTTTTTCACCAATAAAACTGGAGCACCCAGCCATACCCCAAATTTTGACCACTAAGATTTCCCATTACTGTGCAAATCATCAACAGAATATGGAGGAACCATTATATTTCATCAGTCTCCCCAAAGATGGGTGAGCATCCACTACAATTAAAATTAGGGTTTCAAGCCCTCTCAGAGCTCTTAGGCAAAGGATCAATCAAGAAATGACATGATCTTCAACTTGTCTAACCTCCCAAACATCTACAAGGGATCAAGAGGACTCCCACTTCAAGGATTAAGCACAAGGCTGCTTCCTTTTAAGTGGATCAAGCCCCAAGATCGCCAGTGTCACCAAATTAGGGTTTTGGTCGACCAGGGCCTCCAGATGGAAATTCTCCTCTGGGCATGAGCCAATGCTTCAAAGCATAACCTATGATGCTCCAAGGGACATCATAAACCCAATCATCAAGTCAATTTTGCCTCAGGGGATGCATTCATAAAAAATCAGGAATTAGGGTTTCTTGACCTAATTCACCCCTAAGTTGACTTTTAGGGCAAATCATGAGCCAAGACCTCAACAGAGGGTTTGAGGGTCTCTAATATACTATATTGATCCATTTGGAACAATGGATTGATCCAAGAAGCTTAAGCAACAAGTCTCAATTTCATCTGCATCACAATTAGGCTTTCGCGAGGAAAGTCAACTATAACTTTGACTTTTGACCAGGACATGCTCCCAAACCCTAATACATGATTCAATATACCCTATGACACCTATGGAACATGTCCATCAAGTTTGATTTAGGTCAAGGACATGATTTCCTGAAGAATTGCACAGTTTGGAATTCATCGGATAAAAAGTCAACTGCGCACAAAAGTCAACTTTGACTTTTTGAGATTTTTCACCAAAATGGATTTTTAACCCTAAAATGATGTTAATGTATGATTTGAATCATCATTCATCAAGAAAAATCAAAGAAAGTGGGATAACTTGTAAAAGGGGTAACCATAAAAACTTAGAAAAATTTCTAAGTTATGGAAAAAGTGACACTAATGTGCCAACTTTGGAGGACCATAACTCCTAAACCATAAGGCCATTGTGCCCCATTTAAACCTTGATTTGTAGATCTCATTGCCCTCTACAAAAGCTTCATACTGACCTATGTCCAAATTCCTCATGGATTTTGAGTTATGGAGTGATTAAAATCAAGAAAAGTCACTTTGTTCCAACACTTAGTGAAAATTTCACTAAGTCAGATTTTACCCTACTTTTTGCCAAATGTAGGGGGATTTTTCACTTGGATTCAAAAGAGATCAAAACCAAACATGTTCAAACAGTTGTTGTATCATGTAAGGGCTTTCCAAAATGGCCAAGAACATTACCAAATTCAATTTGAGCCATGAGATATGACATTGGAAAGTTGCCTTGTTGAAATCTGCCAAGGCAAGGCAGAATTTGCATTTTTGCTCGATTTGCCAAAATCAGCCAAATCCAAATGCTCCTATCCACTTGGACACCTCTGAGGATTGAATCTAAAGGGGACAATTACTGAGCCAAGCCTCCTAAGTCTTTGGAACAAGAAATAACATGTTGAACCTAGAATTGCCAAAATAGGGACAAGACTTCAATTTTGGATTGGAGCATTCAATGGAAGCATCAAGGTGGCATGGACTGAGCCATTCTCAACTGAATTTAGTCAAGAATTATCCAAGACCAAGGGAACCACAGCCCTGTGCCCTAACCTCTAGTCAATGGCTAGAGAAGACTTGGATTTCCATTGGCCAACATTGAACAAACACCTGCTGCAGTTGCCATTCACTGTGGATCCCAAAACAAACTTGCTCTACTATAAATAGAGCTCAATTGTGATCAGTTTGAGTACACCAAAGCCATCAAACAGATGCTTTCCTCAAAACCTCTTTCTTTTGGCAAAAATGCCTTCTTTAGCAAGGCAACTTTGAGTTTTTGAGCTTGAGAGCTTTTCCATCACAATCAATTACACACACACCTCATATATATCATATGTAAGCTGTGAAAACTATCACAAGTGACCTGTAATCCCAAAATCACAAAGTCACCTCTCAAAACCTCAAAATAGGTTTTTTTTTTGCATTTTTTAAGCCATGTCTTGATTCAGTCACTTTCCAAACCAGATAAAACCTCAAACACACTCCAAATATCATCCTTGAACTGTCCCAAATGGTTCCCCTCATCTGTAACACCATTTGAGAGAGTTGCTATTTTGGTCACTTTTAACCCCTTTTGCAAGAAAGGAACTATTTGTGTTTTTGCAGGTACCAGTCAATTCCAACCATCCTAAAAGCTTATAAGGGATCATTTGAGTATGTCTAAAGCATCAAATCATTTCTGGAACAAGAGGTTTGACAGATTGCACAAAAGCTCCAAAATCTCAAAAAAGAGGTAAGCCTCACAACTTGGAATCTTTGAATCATGCAATGCTTTGAAATCCACTGATCATAAACATCTCATACATGTTGTATATGTTGTGTTTGAGCTAATTCACCATGTAATCCATGCTTGTACCAAGTTGTAGCATAGAAAATGCAATTATAGGTCATTTTCAAAACCACTATCGGGTTTTGAGGAGGGAGTGTGATCTGAAAAAACTACCACCACCATTGGATTCCTTATGAAATTCTGGTCCAGATGCATATAAATTTTGTCTCAAACCATTAAGAATTGAGAAAGTTATGACCTTCACGTTTCTGAGCCAAAACTTGCCAAAACTTGCCTTGGGCCAGGCCTAAAACCAAGGCATGACTTGTATATTTGTTGTTTTGTTTCAAACAATGGATGTATCACCACCCCAGTGGTAAGGCGCGCGCCTTGTAACCTTGAGGTCTTGGTTTCAAACCCCACCTATGCCATTTTGTGTTTTTTCACATTTTGCCATTTTTTCCAATATTTTCATGGTTTATTAATTAATTGGAAAATTAATAACTCTTTCAAGTTTAATTATTTTTTATTGGTTCTTTTTGCAAAAAATCACAAAAATGTTGAAATATTTTATTCCACAAAAAAATTAAGTTTATATTATTTATTTAATATAATTAGTATTTTTGTGAATAATTCATTTTTATTTGTTTTTAAACATTTTAAAATGAACATTCATCTTGAAAAATCAAGACCAAATGAGTTTTAATATCTCTTGTGATTAAAACTTCATTTTTCAAACCTTAAACAAAAATCACAAGTGGTTTATTCAAACCTATTTGGTATTTTTCATTGATTTTCTTTAAATATTTACTTTTAAAGAATAAAATTAGGGTTTCTTTGATTTTCACTCAAACAAATCATTGTCAAACACTTTTGGGCCTCTAATAGAGTGTAAGACCCAATCCTTCTTTGACCAAATCATTTTTGGGCCTCAGTGCATTGTATAAGTCCCGATACCATCAAAAACAAACGGCGCGATCGTCGCCTTTTCAAAACGGAAAAATCATCTGGGTCTCTCCCTGAGCTATAAGACCCATTCAAAACTTTTGGGCCTCTAATAGAGTGTAAGACCCAACCCCCTTTTAACCAAAATCATTTTGGGCCTCACTTATTGTATAAGTCCCTTTATGTTAAAAGAAAATCTCGGCGCGATTGCCATTTTAAACGGAAAGATCAATTGGGCCTACCTTCGTGTTATAAGCCCCACTCTTTTTCTTTAAACCTTTTGGGCCTTTTGAGAGAGTGTAAGACCCATATCTTTTTACAAAAAACCTTTTTGGGCCTCAGTCACTTGTATAAGTCCCTCTGTACAAATTCAAACAGTGCGCTCACTGATAAAACCCTGGGCCTCTCCTTGAGCTGTAAGCCCCAAATCTTTCTTTTTCAAAGCACTTCCTCCTTTGATTTTGAAATATACTGTTGTTTTTAATCTTTCTTTGTTGAACAACTAACCAAACAGCATGGAAGCTCTACAACCGAGTAAGTGTTTATCCGCTTTCATTTACCGCTTTCATATACATATAACTGTATTGTGGGGCTGTTTCACTGTAAGTCTTCTTTTATAAACTCATATCAACTGTGTAATAATAGTATAGATATTTAGAGTTTCCCCGGCAACTACATCTAGAACTAGGTGACGCCGTTTCGTTTATTCTTAGAAATAGACAACTAGATCCCCAATAGGATCACCAGATACAGTCTTCTCTTCGGTTGTCCTCATTAGGAATTGTCAAGAAACTCTACTCCCAGAGATGAATGTATTCTCCGTGAATGGCATCTTTGAGTTTCTTCCAAATTCTCGAACTTTCCTAACTTGATCTATTCCTTGTGAATAGCTTGCCTTGAATTTCTCAGGGTTTGGGGACCCACGGGTTTCTTAAAAGCACCAGCCTCTTCTTGGGCATCGTACAAGGACCCACAGGCTTCCTAAAAGTAACCCCGCCTCCTCTTGGGCTTAGTACAAGGACCCGCCGGCTTCTTAGAAGTATTCACAGCCTCCTCTTAGGCTTCGTATAATGATTCTTCCTCCGGGAATGATAGCCTCCTCTTAGGCTTCGTACAAGGACCCGTCAGCTTCTTAAAAGTTTCCAGCCTCCTCTTGGGCTTCGTACAAATTGTCCCGATGACCTCCTTGAGGTATAGGAATAGAACTTAGTCATCTGCATATAACAATCCTTTCATAGAGTCTACTACTGTTTCTCAAAGCGTAGTACAAAAGATGAAGCTCTAGACTCGGACAGTCTAATTTCCTTGAGTCTCAAAGACATTCTCAAGTGACCCCTTTGTTAAATAGGAAGGAAACCCGTAGACTCGGACAGTCTCAATACCCTTCGGATTTCCCACTTCCTTAAAGAACAGGAAATATCCCTGGTCCTCGAATAAAAAATCCCTGAGTACAACATTACTCATATAAGAACTGATTTTCTCTTTAAATCAGCATACTGGACCTGTCACTCAACTGAAACAGTAACCATAGCCTCCTCTTAGGCTTTGTATAATGATCCTTCTTCAGTGGAGTTAGCCTCCTCTTGGGCTTTGTACAATGATTCTCCCCAGCGGAGTCAAACAACGTTTAGCCTCTCTCTCTATCGGGCTTTGTACGAGACACATAAGAGACTCACTCGTTGAGTCAATCACCCTTTTCACCTCCATCTCGGGCTTTATACGAGATACAAAAAGGTTCTTATTGAGCCAAACAAATTTTAGCCTCCATCTCGGGCTTCGTACGAGATACAAAAAACTCTCTTGTTGAGTCAAATAGCCTCCATCTCGGGCTTTATACGAGATACCCAAAGACTCCATCGTCGAGTCAAAACCTTTTAGCCTCTATCTCGGGCTTTGTACGAGACACATATTAGCCTCCTCTTAGGCTTTGTATAAGAAAACCACTGGTTGATCCAATCAACCTTTTAGCATCAAAGTTGTGCCTCGTTCACAGTACACAAACATCAACAACTCTTTCCCCTTCATCTAATTGCTGTAAGCGGAAAGCCTCTGGATCATCTACATCCATGCCAATGTCCCTCTTTTAACAAGAGAAATTCCTAAGGAAAGATGGCATTGCTCTACACCGAGTTAAAGTCTTCTCCTTCAGGTTAAAATGCCCTATAAAGGAAATTATGGCATTGCCGGACTCACAAATCCCGGTTAAAGTAATCCTCCTTTACAGTCAGTCACCCTACAGTTGTGACAAACAGCTCCCTTTAGAGATGACAAATTCTCTCTAAAGTCAACCCTTTTAGCTTCACATCTTGAGCTTTGAACAAGATACAAACTACCCTTTGCTTCATGTCTTGGGCTTTGAACAAGACACCAAAACACCATTTCCTCCCATAGAATAAGAGGAACTACGAACGCTCTGATTTCCCTGTTTCGGTAAACGGGAATACGTAGGCATTAGATTGAAAGAAAAGATCTTAGCGAGCACACTAAACAAAAACCCTAAATCCCATATATCATAATCTGAAGCAGTATCCTAACAAAATCCCAGAGAGAAATCAATATTGGCGAAAATACAAATAACCAATACAAAGGCCCCACCACATTGATCGCATCCGTAACCTAACAGACCGCTGTTTAAACTCAGTATGCAAGCAGAGTTAATTGGAGACATCTATTTCCCTTCCTTCATCAGCTTTAATAGGATAAAAAATGAATCGACCTGTAGTAAACTCAACCGCAGTGAGAGCGACCAGCGCTTAAGAACCGCGTCCAAAATTGCTCGCTACACACCCCAAGGAGAAACACTTGGTCTTACAAACCTCTTTTCCAACAACTCATTCAACTGCTTCTTTAACTCAACCAACTCAGATGCCGACATACGATAAGGTGCCATAGATACAGGTCTAGTACCCAGAGCTAGATCTATAGAAAACTCCACCTCTCTCTCTGGCGGCAAGTCTGAAATATCCTCAGGAAACACTTTCAGAAATTCACACACTACAGGAAACACATCAAGTGAAACTTGACTATCCACAGTCAAAGATGCAAACAACCCAAACAACTGAGCTTCATCTGCAAAAAGTTTCTTCAACTCTTTGGTAGATAAGAAACTCGAGTCTTCGTCTTCCTCAAGAGAAGGAAACTTTACCAACTTATGATAGCAATCAATATAAACCCTATTGAATTGCAACCAATTCATTCCCAGAACCACATCTAAACCCTCCAATGGTAAGCACACCAAATCCATCTCAAAGTCTTTACCATAAATGGTCAAAGGACAACTTAGACAAGCCAAAGAAGTAGTTACTGACCCCATTGTTGGAGTATCAATAACCATCTCACCATCCATCAAAGACAACACAAGATTCAAACGCTTCGCGCACTCAGACGAAATAAACGAATGAGTCGCTCCAGTATCAATAATAGCAACTAAAGGAGTACTATTAATAAAACAAGTACCTCTGATCAGACGATCTGCACTTGAAGTCTGAGTTCCTGCCAAAGAAAATACCTTTCCACTAGCTGGAGCTTGCTTCGGTTTCTGACACTTCGTACTAATATGACCAGGTTCACCACAATTGAAACACTTCATCACATTTTTCCTGGCACAATCAGCAGCAACATGTCCTACACCTCCACAATTAGTACATTTCCTCATATCTTTCCTGCACTCAAACTAACGATGCCCCAACTCACTACATTTATAACATCTCAGAGGACCAGACATTCCTCCTCCACTTGACATTTTCTCAAAATTTCCCCTTTGTTTACCCTTATCAGCTGGTGTTACATAAGGACCACCACAGAATTGTTGTTTCCCTTTCCTCTCGCTCACACTCTTATAGTGAGTAGAACGAGCCTTACTATCCTCTTCATAAATCCTACAACAATCCACCAAATCAGAAAACCTCCTAATCCTTTGGTAACCAATTGCCTGCTTAATCTCAGGACACAATCCATTCTCAAACTTTACACACTTAGAAAATTCCGCAGTCGCTTCAGCATAATGAGGATAAAACTGCACAAGCTCCATAAACTTAGCAGTATAATCAACAACAGACATATTACCTTGTTTCAGTTCCAAGAACTCAATTTCCTTCTTTCCTCTCACATCTTCAGGAAAATACCTCCTCAAGAACTCCCGGCTAAAAACTTCCCAAGTAATTTCTTCCTCTTCTGCAGCTTCCAACACATGACGTGTACCTACCCACCAATCATCAGCTTCTTCTAGTAACATGTGAGTACCCAGTCTCACCTTCTGATCCTCAGCACAATCCATCACTCAGAAAATCCTTTTAATCTCTTTCAACCAAATCTGTGCACCATCAGGATCATATCTTCCCTTGAAGACAGGCGGTTTGTTCTTCCTGAACTCACCATTACCAGCAGCATTAGGTGCACCCTGCACAGCACTGGCCATAGCTTGCATAGCAGCAGCCAAAACAGCATCATTTCTACCAGCCATATTCTGTTCATTTCCAATAACAGAAACTATGGTTAACCAAACAGCTCACCCAAACACAACGACCAACAAGGACTTACACAACTGACACGGACTGGCTCTGATACCACTTAATGTAACACCCCCAATCTATACCCCCAATTAAATAAAGCAGTAAAAGAAAATTCAAAATTTCATCAGAGTATATTTAAAATATCATGGCATAGACAAGGGGAATCACATTATAATGAAACAAATCATACAACACCTGCTCATAAAGATATGCAACAGTGGGGTAGCAATCAACCGAGGAACTCAGTTCCTTACACCCATATTTCAGATTTTAGAATAAAAGCGGAAAATCTAAAACTGAATATCATATATATATATATATATATATCACATGAAAAGTTCGTCATACATCAAGTTATACATGCACAAGCCAAAAGATATATATATATATATATATATATATATATATATACGTAATACACAATAATCACAAACGGCCTCCCTAACTACCCGGTGTCACATATCAGAGTCGACCGACAAAAGAATGAAGTCCTAAGCTTCACAAAAAGAGCTCCAGCAACTCTAATATGCAATGCCTCGTAGAGCATTATAAAACAGCAGAAGGGTGAGAAAAACAATCATAATATCATTGCATACAATTATATATAACACAAAAATACACATATATACGGTTCTCACCACAACTCACACCATAATTCAAACACAAGACAACACAATATATAATTCATATTTCCATCACCAAGGTATACTAACCATACACAATACAAGTATAACCAACACATATTCATGTATTAATTTATCCACAATTCCACACATAAACAACCATTAATGATTTATGCAAATGCAAGAGACCGACACCACGGCTCTATGCATATGCACATGCGGTACCGTCTTCCAATGTTTCTCATCACTAGTTCACTCAGAAACTCTGCTAGAATCATCGCTCGTTACATCACTGTAACTCCCCGTCGGGCATACGATGTTCCCCGTCGCTCACACCCCACACGGGCACACGACGTTTATGGATCGCTCACATCCCACACGGGCACACGACCCGATCGCTCACACCCCACATGGGCACACGATCGTCTATAACCATGGCTTTCGGTCCTCTTATTTTTAAGGCTATTCATACCTCTTATTTTTAAGGCTCACGATGTTATAGCAGATTCCTTCTGGAATACAAACCGTCACTCAGGACGTCACAACAATGCATATCATGATGCTTGGCATACAAGGACTCATGACATTCAAATACACATATAAATGCATTCATCTCTCTTAACAAAATCACACTTTGCACTTAAGCCCAAAAAAATGCATTTAATTTCCATACGGCCACAAATCATCACCACACCATCTAAACACATGCATTTATATCATACAACAGCACCTTGCATGATACACATCAATTACTCACGATTACAACGACAAAAGTCGACAAACCGACACTATTCCAAATTTCCGACATAATTAAATTGGCTAACAATTTCCAAATCATCATAATAAGAAAGTACAACTCAATAGCTTTCCAACGATACCAAGAATTTAAAAATCGGATAAATGGAACCCAAGTTACGAAAGAAAAACGAAAACGATATTTTGAAAAATCCCATTTTACAATTTTCCTAACCATACGTGTACGACCCCTTGTCATACGCGTATTGCCCTGATTCCTCGCCATTCCATACGCGTATTGCCCAAGGTCATACGCGTATGGGCAGAAATTCATTTTTCCCCAAAATTCACGTATAAAAGTACAATACGCGTAGTGCCAACACCATACGCGTATTGCCCTCAAGTGTTACGCGTACCATACGCAAATGGACAGATGGCCGAGTAAAATGAAGCTCCATACGCGTATTGCCCAGTTTTCTTCAATGCCCTACGCGTATTGCCTTGACCAATACGCGTATTTCCTTGAGTGATACGCGTATGGGCAGTGGAAATCCGAATTTTTTCTGCAGAATTTTTCTGCGTTTTTCCACCCCAATGTCCATCCAATTTCACCTAAACATCAGAAAATTGCCAATAGATTGCATAATAACAGGTATCTAACATGTATCAACGATAAGGAACACTTAAACATGATTTCCAACACGATTTAATCGATTTCTAACGAATTTCTACATAATATAGGTTTTACTATATTTTTCCATTTCAATCCAATAACAATCAAAAACACACATACATAATCATACACAAGCATATAATAATCGAGTTTCGCACCCTTACCCGATTTAATCGCGTTTAGAAAAGTCGGGAGATCGATTTCTTGATTTCCAAGTTTTTCTCACTATTTCTTCTCTTCTTCTCTTTTCTTTCCCTTTTCCTTCTTCTCTTTTTCTTTCTCTCTATTTTTCTCTCTTTCTATTTTCTATTCTTTCTAACTTAAGGAAAAATATCATGAAATGACCAAAATACCCCCACACTCAAATATCTCGCAAACGTTCCCGAAACGCGATAAAATATCACAACATTGAAAAATAACATATTTCCAAATAAAAGTCAAAAATAAAATAAAATAATAATAAAATAATCAAAACGACTCGATTAAATAAAAATACTAAAACTGGGGCGTTACAGTGAACGTATCATCATTTCTTGACCTGAGAGCCCGGGATACTGAGGATCTTAGTACCCACACGTGAGAAGGGCGGGTTGTTTACAGGTTTGCAGGTAACCATAACCTCCTACATACCCGGTTTTTTGGTGTCGTTACACAAAAGGAGAATTCATCCTATTATATTCAGATGGTTCTTATCTATGGTTCTATATTGATCTCAGAGCTACACTGACACCGTTCACCGTCCAGCACAGACACTTGGCACCTTGATACCATGCCCTTTGCATTGCATTATCATATCCTAACATACGTGTTAGTTCATTTCCAGGTGCATATTTTACCCTTGATTCCAGTCATCAGGTCCTCACAAAGATGAACACTAAAGAGAGGAAGAATATCATCAGTTACAAGTTCTTCACGCCTACTCTGGGCCCTATTATTATCTTGAAGGGAATGGCAAGCCTTGAAGTGCGGACAACTTTCGAGGAGAAATATGGTTGGATCTTATCTTTTGTGTACAATGCCAGTGACTACAAATACAGGGGTCTCCACACTTTGATGCAGTTCTATGATCCTCCGCTGAGGTGTTTTGTATTTCCAGATTATTTGTTGGTATCTACTTTGGAGGAGTATTCCAACACGTTGGGGATTTCTATCAAGGAGGAGCCTCCTTTATTTGGGTCTGTGGGTGATCTTAACTTTGGAAAAGTGGTCGGTGCTCTTTATTTGAGCAAATCAGATTTGGAAGCCAATGTCTCCAACAAAGGAAAGATTTGTGGCTACAAGCTGTAATATCTAATAAAGAAGGCTCAGGAAGCAACTAAAGGCGAGAAATGAGTTGTTTTTAATGCTTTGCTAGCCCTTTGTGTATACGGCATTGTATTGTTTCCCAACGAGCTGGATTTTGTTGATACGGACGCCATACGGATATTCATGATGAAAAATCCGGTTCCGACACTGCTGAGAGATCTTCCCTATTCCTTGTACAACCGAAACGAAAAGAAAAGAGGAGGGTAATTCGTTGTTGTGCACCTTTGTTCTATAAGTGGTTTGCAAGTCGCTTACCACAATCAGGGGCTTTTGTGGATTCTAAATATTCTCTAGAGTGGAGTCAGCGCTTAATGAGATTAGTTGCCAAGGACATCATATGGGTAGATTATGGGCTGATTGGCCAGAATATTATCCACAGCTGTGGTGAGTTCCCTAATGTTCCACTGATAGGAAGAAAGGGGGGAATTAACTACAATCCTTCTCTGGCCGTCCGGCAATTTGGGTATGCTCTGATGGGTCCGCCCATTAAGAGAGATGTAGAGGAGTCCCTGTATTTCCATGCATCAGATGGTTGGGAAATAGCGCAAAAAGCTTCTGAAAGCTGGGTTAGCATACTGAAGAAGGGGAAAGTTGCTCTAGGCAAACCCAATAATTGGGCTTATCCAGCATATGAAGAGTGGGTGAAGAAAAGAGTTGAAGATTTTCTCTTGCCTTTTGGTAAGGCACCCCTTTTGTATCTGGAGAAGGAGAAAGCAAGAAGTACTGCCACTGTGGAAGAATTCAACAAGTTGCAAGCCTTGGTGAAAAAGCTTCAAGGAGAGAATTTCGAGTTGAGTAGCCGTCTTCAGAATGCTCTACACGCCAACAAGGAGCTGGAGCGGAAAGCCCAAGATGCCGAAAGAGTCCTAGCAGCAAAAGAAAGGGATTTTGCCGAAAGAGCGCAACATTTTCAGAAAATTAGCAAAGGTGCCGATGCTGCTACTCAAGCTCACAAGCAGACTAAACAGGCCTTAGCGCAGAACAAAGAGAAGTTAGCCAAGTTTCAGCAAGCCTGGGATGATGTCAGGCTCGAGAATGCAGAGTTACAGGAACAGTTAAAGGCCAAAGACGACGAGCCTCTTAGAGCGCATGAACAACGCGGAAAGCATCGGGAAGACTTTGCGAAGAGCCAGGAGCAGCTGAAGATTGTTAATGAGGAATTGAAGAGGTCCAAGGAAAAGCTTGAGGATGCCACAGTGGAGATGGGAAGACTCAAGATACAAGCTGGGGTGAAAAGGTTTAAGGAAGTCAGTGCTGATGAAGCTCTCCTGATGCATGTAAACTCATTAACTGAAGCTCTGAATAGGAGAGACATTTTGATCAGAGAGTTGATTGAAAAGCCGGGTCATCAACGCACTAGAATTCTTTTTGAAGAAATCAAGCAGTCTAGTGAGAAATTGAAAGATTTGGAGTTAGATGTTTGATCTTACTTTCCCATCCTTTTAATGTAATTTTGTTGATGTATTGGTGACTACCATCAGGCTTGTTGATGGAGGCATTTCCTTGATGTAATTTCCATGTACGAACTCATTTTAAAATGTTTTGGCACTTATGAGCTTTATGTTCAATGAATGGTTTATTCAAAGGGGTTTCTTCGGTATCACATTGTCACAACATTATCACATCACAGTGCTTCACGATATTTTTCTCTCCATATTATGTGACTATCAGTGAGATTCTTGTGATTAAGACTGGAATCAGGGTAAAATGCCCTGGGGTCGATACACATGGCATTTGCATTGCATGGCATATCATTTTGCATTTTGTTGCTTGCTTTTCAGGTACTCGTTGTCGGGTCTCTAACCTTTATTTGGTTTTAGGCATTATAGCTGAGAATCACGTACACCGATACTCAACTCGAAGAAATCAAACAAGGATAATGGATCAAATGCAGAATGATTTGGCTGAAATGAGGGCACGAATGGACCAGTTCATGACCCTCATGACTGATATGGCACAAACTCAAGAGAGATTGAGGCTTCTGGTCGAGCGTCCAGAGACTACGCCAGGAGGTAATCAGAATGACAGTTCACAGACACATGGCACTCTTCCTCCTGTTGGCAATCCTCCTCCTGTTGGTAATCTGGGTAATGGAAATGGCATAAATGCTGGTGTCGTTCAAGAAGATGTTCTGGAAGAACAATTTACCCTGCTGGATGCTGATATGGGTAACCCTGGTGACCGAAGGTACGATGAGTTGGCTGAGAAGATCCGGGCCATAGAGTGCCAGAATTCTATGGGTATTGATGTTACCAATCTGGGTCTGGTACCAGGGGTCAGAATTCCTCCAAAATTCAAGCCGCCACTTTTGACAAATATCATGGCAATACGTGTCCCCAGACACATATTCAAGCTTACTTTGGGAAGATCTCAGCCCATACTGATGACGAGAAGCTATGGATGCATTATTTCCAGGACAGTTTAGAGGGAGCATCGTTGACTTGGTATATGAAATTGAACAGAGCTGCTGTGAGAAGTTGGAATAATTTGGCAGAAGCATTCCTAAAGCAATATCAGTACAATATTGACATGGCGCCCAACCGCACTCAACTGCAAGGGTTGTCACATAATGCTAAGGAAAGTTTCAAGGAATACGCTCAAAGGTGGAGAGAGATGGCTGCACAGGTTCAACCTCCTTTGTTGGATAGAGAAATGGCAGATATGTTTATGGGCACCCTGCAATGGGCATTCCTTGATGGATTGGCTGCCTGGCCATCAACAGAATTTTCTGACATCGTGATTGCGGGTGAAAGGATTGAGAGTCTGTTGAAGCTTAGAAAGATTCAAGACGTAAGTGGGGTTGGTTCCTCTGGGACGAAGAAACCTTTTGCTAGTGGTCAGAAAAGGAGAGAAGGTGATACAAATGTTGTGTATAGAGGACGGGGAAGAGGCCGTTCTCAGGCTTACCATCAAGTAGGTGCAGTGACGATCCCAGCACCAGCAACCCCAACAACAGGTTCAGCAGCAGCAGCAATCTCCTTTCCAGCAGAGATCTAGGCAGAGGGACCGCAAAATTGACCCTCTCCCTATGACCTATTCAGCACTGTTACCCCAGTTACTCAAATTAAAATTGGTTGAGCTTCGTACTATGAAAGCTCCTGCTGCTGGAAACTTGCCACCTAATTTTGATGTCAACGCTCGTTGTGATTTCCATTCGGGTGCTCAGGGGCATACCACTAAGAAATGTTGGGCATTTCAGAATAAAGTGCAAGATCTGATAGATGCTAAAGCAATCAATTTCTCGTTACCTCCTAATGTCATCCAGAACCCCATGCCTGATCATGGTGTGGCAGATGTGCGTGCTATTGAAGACAAAAAGAGGATAAACTTGGTAGCAGATATCAATCAGGTGAAGACTTCCTTGTTGGTTGTAAAAGATCGTCTGTTGAGGGGACAAGTGTTCCCAGGTTGTGATCAAGATTGTACTGAGTGTATGAGTCAAGAGAATGGCTGTGATAAATTGAAAGTTAGGCTGCAGAATCTGATCAATGAAGGCCGTCTACAGTTTGACCGGGTTGTGAAGGATATTGATGAGGTGTCAACGGTGACCATTTATTATACTCCCGCTGAGATTCAGGTGCCTGCAAGTACAGCTCCTGTAGCAAGTGTTGTGCAAGAAAGACCCAGTCCTGTTACCATCACGGTGCCAGGACCTATTCCGTTTATATCTACGAAGGCAATCCCATGGCACTATGGGGCAGACGTGTACTACGAAGGGAAAAAGCAGGAAATCTGGACATCAGCCAGTTCAAATATTGATAATGTGGGTGGTGTAGGAGGTTTTACAAGAAGCAGAAGATTGTTTGCTCCCCAAACTTTGCGCAGTGATAAAGAAGTTGAGGCTGCGGCAAAAGCTAAAGGAAAACAGGTGGTTGAGAGTGCGCCTGTGCCTGAAACAGAGACCAAGATTACCTTTGACAATGAGGTATAAGAGTTCATGAGGATAATAAAGAAAAGCGATTATAAAATTATCGATCAACTGAACCAGACGCCCTCGAAAATTTCAATTTTGTCATTGTTGATGTGTTCTGACACGCACCGGGAGGCTTTATTGAAAGTGTTGACGAGAGCATATGTTCCACAGGAAATCACCGTTAATCAGCTAGAAGGTGTGATCTCTAATGTCAATGTCAGCCATGTATTGGGGTTCATAAGCAGAGACTTGACTTCTGAAGGAAGAAACCACAACAAAGCTTTGCACATTACAATGGAGTGCAGGGGTGCAGTGTTGTCTCACGTACTAGTAGACACCGGTTCCTCGCTCAATGTCTTGCCTAAGAAGGCGTTGATGAAGCTAGAAGTGGATGGATTGATTTTAAGGCCAAGTGAGTTGGTTGTCCGAGCGTTCGATGGAATGAAAAGATCTGTGTTTGGTGAAGTGGAATTTCCGGTGCAAATTGGGCCGCAAGTGTTCAAATCTACATTCCATGTGATGGATATACAGCCTGCGTATAACTGCTTATTAGGTCGCCCATGGATTCATGCGGCCGGGGCTGTTACATCCACCTTACATCAGAAACTGAAACACGAGTTCGAGGGACAAGTTGTGACAGTGTGTGGTGAAGAAGACATTTTTGTCAGTCATTTGTCCACGTTCAAGTATGTTGAGATGGATGGGGAAATCCACGAGATGCTTTGCCAGTCGTTTGAAGAGGTAAATATTGACAACGTGCCTGAATCTTCTCTTGTACCAGATAGAGCTGGTACATCCATTTCGTCCTATAAGCAAGCTGTCGAGGTTGTCAGAGCAGGCAATGCCCAAGGCTGGGGCAAGCTGATAGAGACACCAATGAAGGAGGACAAGTTTGGTATTGGCTATCAACCCTCTATGGATTCGGTTGCAACGTACAATGGACCCATCACCTTCAGCAGTGGGGGAATCATTTACCCAGATCAGTCTTGTGCGGCTACAGAAGATGGTGTTGACAGTGACTGTGACTTAGACAACTGGGGACGCCCATGTGCTCTGGGACGACCATTGCAGAATTGGTCCGTTGAAGAAGTCATCCGGGTTACTCTTCAAACAGAGTAATTTTCTTTATTTTTCTATCCATAATGCATGTTAAAATCTTGCGCTCTGCCCAAGGTAGATTCATTTGTAGGGCCACCCTGTTTGCATTTGCAATTTTAATCATCAATAAAAGACGTTTTGCACTCAAATTTTGTTCTCTGTCTTTCATTTTTTATTTTTGCACAAAAAATAATAAAATGGCAATGTTTTGCTTCTTTTTGTTTTGAAATAAATTCTAAAATAAAACATGAACCTGTTCGTGCAGACTTGATCCTCTGGATTCCATTGATAACGGTTCTGCTATGGCTATGTACGACTTTGACAAACCGATTTATCAAGCCGAAGAAGGGGATGAGAAAGGATGTGAACTCCCTGAGGAACTGGCCAGATTGTTAAAACAAGAGGAGACGACCATCCAGCCTCATCAAGAGACCATAAAGATCATCAATATTGGTACCGAGGATGCTAAGAAAGAGATCAAGATTGGCGCCGGCCTGCAAGCAGATGTGAAGAAAGCTTTGACTGAAATGTTGTGTGAATATGTTGATATCTTCGCCTGGTCATATCAAGACATGCCAGGGTTGGATACTGATATTGTTGTGCACAGACTACCATTGAGAGAAGAATGCCCGCCAGTTAAGCAGAAACTTCGTCGGACTCATCCCGATATGGCCATCAAGATCAAAGAAGAAGTTCAGAAGCAGTGGGACGCTGGGTTTCTTGCTGTGACTAATTATCCTCCCTGGGTTGCCAACATTGTGCCGGTGCCAAAGAAAGACGGAAAGGTTAGAATGTGTGTGGATTATTGAGATCTTAGCAAAGCTAGCCCGAAAGATAATTTTCCACTACCCCACATAGATGTGCTGGTTAACAATACAACTCAGTTTTCAGTGTTCTCATTTATGGACGGTTTCTCCTGGTACAACCAGATTAAGATGGCGCCTGAGGATATGGAGAAGACCATGTTCATTACTCCGTGGGGTACATACTGTTATAAAGTGATGCCTTTTGGGTTACAAAACGCAGGGGCAACGTATCAGCGGGCAATGGTAACTTTATTCCACGACTTGATTCACAAAGAGATTGAATGTTATGTGGGTGACATTATTGCCAAGTCGAGAACAGAAGAAGAACATCTGATTAACTTGAAAAATCTGTTTGAAAGGTTGAGAAAGTTCCGTTTAAGGTTGAATCCGAACAAGTGCACTTTTGGGGTGCGTTCTGGAAAGCTGTTAGGTTTCATTGTGAGTGAAAAAGGGATTGAGGTTGATCCTGCCAAAGTGAAAGCAATACAAGATATGCCTGAACCGAGAACAAAAAAAGAGGTTTGTGGTTTTCTGGGTAGATTGAACTACATTGCAAGGTTCATATCTCACCTAACAGCCACATGCGAACCAATATTCAAACTGCTAAGAAAAGACCAAGCGGTCAGGTGGAATGACGATTGCCAATTGGCATTTGATAAAATAAAAGAATACTTGCAGGAACCTCCAATCCTCATGCCTCCAGTTTCAGGAAGGCCTTTGATAATGTATCTGAGGGTGCTTGAAGGTTCTATGGGTTGTGTTCTCGGTCAACACGACGAGACAGGTAGGAAGGAGCATGCTATATACTACATGAGCAAAAAGTTCAATGACTGCGAGTCCCGATACTCAATGCTTGAAAAGACATGTTGTGCACTTGCATGGGCCGCCAAGCGATTGAGGCAGTATATGATCAGGCACACAACCTTGTTGATCTCCAAAATGGATCCTATCAAATACATTTTCGAGAAACCAGTGCTAACAGGCAGAGTTGCACGGTGGCAAATGGTTTTGACAGAATATGATATCCAATATACTTCTCAGAAGGCCATCAAAGGAAGTATCTTGTCAGACTATCTTGCGCAACAGCCGATTGATGATTACCAACCCATGAAATTTGATTTCCCTGATGAGGACATCATGTTTCTCAAAGCTAAAGACTGCGAGGAACCACTCCCGGAGGAGGGGCCAGACCCTGAATCCAAATGGAGTTTGATGGGGCTGTCAACATGAATGGATACGGAGTTGGAGTAGTTCTTATCACGCCGGAAGGTGTTCATATGCCTTTCACTGCCCGAATAACTTTCGGATGCACCAACAATGAAGCAGAATATGAAGCTTGTATAATGGGGATTGAGGAGGCGATTAATTTGTGAATTAAAACCCTTGATATTTTCGGTGATTCAGCTTTGGTAATCAATCAAGTGAAAGGGAGTTGGTACACGCACCAAGCAAATCTGGTGCCGTATAGAGATTATACGAGGAGATTGATGACATTTTTCACAACAGTGAAGCTGTACCATATTCCTCGAGATGAGAATAAGTTTGCTGATGCCTTGGCCACTTTGTCTTCTATGATTAAAGTACAAAGATGGAATCATGTACCTAAGATCGAAGTATCTCGTCTTGACAGACCTGCATTTGTGTTTGCTGTTGATGCAACGTCTGATGACAGGCCATGGTTTCATGACATCAAGTGTTTCTTGAAAAGTCAAGAGTACCCGCCTGGGGCATCTACTAAAGATAAGAAGACGTTGAGAAGGTTGTCTAGTAGCTTCTTCTTGAATCAAGATGGCGTGCTGTACAAACGGAATTTCGACATGGTTCTGCTCAGATGCGTGGATAGACACGAAGCAGACCTGTTAATGCAGGAAGTGCATGAAGGCTCTTTCGGTACCCATGCCAGAGGACATGCAATGGCTAAGAAATTATTGAGATCGGGGTATTATTGGTTGACAATGGAGGCAGATTGTTGCAAGTACGCCCGCAAATGTCACAAATGCCAAATTTATGCAGACAAAGTGCATGTACCTCCAAATCCGTTGAGTGTCATGTCCTTACCTTGGCCCTTTGCAATGTGGGGCATTGATATGATCGTAAAAATTGAACCTACTGCTTTAAACGGTCATCGCTTCATCTTGGTCGCCATTGATTATTTCACTAAATGGGTTGAAGCAGCATCTTATGCCAACGTCACTAAGCAAGTGGTAGCACGTTTCTTGAAACGGGATATCATTTGTCGCTATGGAGTGCCCGAGAGAATCATTACTGATAATGGTTCTAATTTGAACAACAAAATGATGGCTGAACTGTGCCGGGACTTCAAAATTGAACATCACAATTCTTCTCCGTATCGCCCGAAGATGAATGGCGTTGTGGAGGCGGCCAACAAGAATATTAAGAAGATTGTGCAGAAGATGGTTGTCACATATAAAGATTGGCATGAGATGCTACCGTTCGCCTTGCATGGGTATCGAACGTCAGTAAGCACGTCCACTGGGGCAACACCATTCTCACTTGTATACGGTATGGAGGCAGTACTACCGGTTGAAGTTGAGATTCCATCCCTTAGAGTCATGATGGATGTCAAGTTAGATGAAGCTGAGTGGGTTTGCGCCAGATTTAATCAGTTGAGCCTTATTGAAGAGAAACAGTTGGCAGCTGTGTGTCATGGGCAGTTATACCAGTTGAGGATGAAGCAAGCATTTGACCAAAAGGTGCGTCCTCGGGTTTACAAAGTGGGAGATGTGGTACTCAAAAGGATCCTTCCTCCTAGTACAGATCACAAGGGCAAATGGACTCCCAACTATGAAGGTCCATTTGTGGTTAAGAAGGTCTTCTCGGGCGGAGCCTTATTACTTACAACCATGGATGGCGAAGACTTTTCATCCCCTGTCAACTCAAATGTAGTCAAAAAATACTTCGCATAAATTGACCCGCTGGACAAAAAGAAAGAGAAAGTCCAGGCAAAAAAGGGCATCCCGGCGAACCACAAAAACAGAATAAAAAGGTTCGGGCAAAAATTAGGGATATAAAATAAAAAATTGTACACCCGGTGAGTTGAAAATCCGCAAGGACAACTCAGGCAAAAAAGGGTATCCCGATGGATTGAAAACCCGAAAGGGCGGTCCATGCAAAAGAGGGATTTAAGCGAACGACTACGATCTGAGTTATCTGTACTCCATCACCATTTCAACAACTGACTTTCCAAAAGGGTAGGAATCGGTCTGATCATTCCTCAGAAGGCAAGGTCGGGGAGTCTTGAAGATATACTGGCCATAGCAGAATTGAAACTCAGTGGAATGCCGTTTTCACATTGCCATTAGGATAGTTTCTTTTCTCAATTTTCAGCGATCACCTCTTTCCATGTATTGCTTCCTGATGTAATTGCCTATTCTGGGCATTTTTCAATCAATAAATTGAATTTCAGTAAAAAGCTTCTTATTTTGTTTTACTGCTTTGTTTGCAAAAACGTCCGAATTTTTGATAAAACATTGCATTTGAAAACATGGTGGCTTTATAACAACATGCGCAGAAAAACGTTTAAAATAACTTTGAATGTTGAATAATCCTGGATGTTGGATTCAAACCACGCAATATTCTGAAGCATGTGTGTGTATTCTTTTGTTGCAAGTAACAGATCCAGATGATTTCAAGCACAAGTGTTATCCCTCCTAGACGGGCAATCACTTATTCCCACGCAGAAGACTGGGGCAAGCATGTTTAAGGAAGGGTCCACATGTCACCCTATTGCCACAACGTTTACTGATTGAGTCCATCATTCGGTCGGCGGTCGTTCACGACGATTCGATACCGGTGAATTGAGTTCAACTGGGTATTGTTGTATCTTATTAAGTCAATTATCTCATTCAGTACTCCCAACAGCTACAAGCTTTTCTGTGTCGATAACGGTCGCAAATTCCCCAGTAAAGTCATTTCGCAGACTTTGCAACTAGTGTTCAAGACTCAGTGAATGTCCAGGAGTTGGAAGATGACGAATCTTCTGTAAAATCCTCTTGGGGCGATGTCTTCAGATCAGTCTTTTATCATGGAGCAAAAAGTAAGGTGTTGACCTTCCTAAGCATGGGGCATCTTAAATTTCCCCGGCAGGAGATGTTCCAGATCTATTATCCCCAGTAGAGTTTGAAGATGCTTGGTTTTCTGTAAAATTCTCTTAAGAGACATTCCCCAGCACGAGACGCTTTGAAGCGGTTCTCCCCAACAGAGCTTGTTGTGAACTCATTATCCACAGCGGAGTCGTCAAATGGAAAGTTCGCCTAACGTGGGGCATTATGGCACTTATCCTAAGCTCGACAGTTTGGTTCCTCAACAGACTACCGTGGGTCTGTTTTGTGTTTCCCCAACAGATCTCTAGGGACTCTTTCTCAGCATGATTGCAACGGAATATCTTCTAACCAGGATCTGCGTATCCCCGACGGAGTGGCCCTGATCCCCAGCAAGATCGTGTCTCTGATAGTTGTATTCCCCCACAGAGTTCAGCATTGAATCTTGTCAACAGTACCCCCAGCTGAGTTGTCTTTATCCCCGCAGAGGTTTATCAGATCGACAGAGTCTCTTCCTCAGCAAAGTGTTAGTACATTCTTTCCCCAGTCGAGTTAAAAAATTGATGATCCCTGCAAAGGATCTCGAGTTTGGCAGATCTCCAAGCAGATTTTTAATGACTTGTTTCCTCAGCGAAGCGTCATTCAGAAAATTCTCATCCCCAACGGAGTTGCTGTGACCAGAATTCATCCCCAAGCAGATAAAGAATTCCTGGCAGAATCGTCACTCCCCTCATATCTCAAAGTCCAATTTATTTTTGGCAAACATGACAATTCGAAACAGACGGGTTGCTCATTCATTCTCCAGCAGAGATATTATCCTTCAGGAGTCTCTAAAATCAAGTCATTGATCATTGTGCCTCAGCAGAGTCGGCAGAGATGTCTGATATGTATGCAGAGCATAATCCAATGTTGAATGTTGCTGCAAATTCCAACAGCAGATTGGCAAAAGTCCGTCTTCGGGTGGCAAATCCTCAAAGTCCAACAGCAGATTGGCAAAAGTCCGTCTTTGGGTGGCAAATCAGCAAAGTCCAACAACAGATTGGCAAAATTCCGTCTTCGGGTGGCAAATCAGTAATGTCCACCAGCAGCGTGGCAGGCCAGTAGTCGTCTGGCATTGTACAAAAGACATTGGTAAAGTCCACCAGCAGCGTGGCAGGCCAGTAGTCGTCTGGCATTCTACAAAAGACATTGTTAAAGTCCACCAGCAGCGTGGCAGGCCAGTAGTCGTCTGGCATTGTACAAAAGACATTATTAAAGTCCACCAGCAGCTTTGCGAGCCAGTAGTCGTCTGGCGTCGTGCAAAAAGACATTATTAATGTCCACCAGCAGTGTGGCGAGCCAGTAGTCATTTGGCGTCGTGCAAAAAGACGTTATTAAAGTCCACCAGCAGCGTGGCAAGCCAGTAGTCATCTGGCGTCGTGCAAAAAGATGTTATTAAATTCCACCAGCAGCATGGCGAGCCAGTAGTCGTCTGGCGTCGTGCAAAAAGACGTTATTAAAGTCCACCAGTAGCGTGGCAAGCCAGTAGTCGTCTGGCGTCGTTCCAAAAGGTAGCTCTTCAGTATTTTCTTTTCATCAGAGTTTTATACAAGCAGAATTCATTTGGTGGGGTTTATATCCTTTTCTTCTTCTCCAAAGAGTGCAAATTTTTGGGTTATTCTTCGGTATTCAATCCCTTCATACCTTGAACGTCTGAAAGCAATTGCTATCATCCATTCAGGTCTACAGTGATTGAATAGGGGCAACTGTCATACTCCAAAATTTGCCCTCTCATTTCTTCATATCATTTAGCATGAGCTTTCATTTCATTGAATTGTATTCAAGCATAGAAAAATAAAACATAAAGCATTGCATGGCATCTTGCATAAGGGCATGGGATCAATTGTTTCTCAAAGGTTGATCATCCAAAGCAAGGGAATAAGAGTCAAGGGTCTTCCAACAAGCCTCAAGGGTCTCTTATGTCATATATTATCTCAATTGATCCCATAAGGCATGGGGAGAGGAGAATTCATCAAGAAGATTGGGCAGTGCATCATTTCCTACACAAGGCAGTCAAAAATTGAGATTTGACCCCCAAATGGGCAAGCTCTTTGAGTTTTTTATCATCTCCAAATGGCATATTTCATCATTGTTTGAGAGGATACACATCATATTCAGAGGAATTTGGATTTGGAGGATGTGTTATTTCCTCCTAACTAGAGGGTGCCAAAATTAGGGTTTGACCTAGAATCAATTTATCTCTGATTTTTTGGACAAGACTTGATCTCATGGTATTCCTTATGTTCTTAAGTGCATATGGATGGAAAATTGCTCATCAATTGGTTTCAGAAGGGTCTCAATTGATCAGTTGCTTGATAATCAAGAAATTGGGGAAAAAGTCAACTGTGCAGTGAAAAAAGTCAACTCTTGACTTTCTAAGGTCAAATTCATTAAATTCATGTTATATATGTTCATTGGACAAAATTTGATCAAGGAATGATGGAGGAATTATGAAAAATCAAGAAATTACAAAACTGCCAAAAATAGAAACTTTAGGGTTTCCAAAAATGGCAACTTTGGACCATTTTGCACCCTACTTTGAGGCTCTCTTTCTCCATGATAAAAGCTCCAAACTTCAGGCCCAAGTTGAGCCAATTAAAGTTCATGTTCTAAGCTTCAAATCCATAAAAAGAACTCCTCCATTAGATAAAAATTGAATGAGTTATGGTTGATCAAAGTTTGATGAAACTAGGTCCAAAACCAAGTCATGACCATGCATGACCAGGCCCACGCGCCATAATTTTGACAAACACCTGGTGTGCCAAAAGTCGAGCTTAATTTCTTCAAGATTTAGGCTCTAAATGAAAAACTTTTCAACATCAAAGTTGTTCCTTGCCATGCCCTCTTCAATGTTAATGTTGGACAAATTTTGATTTGATCAAGTTATGATAGAGATATATTGGTCCCAAGTAGGTATGTTCATGCTGAAATGCCATGCACCAAGTTGCCTTGCCAACCAACCACTTGCCACGCCCATCAACCCGTTTTGAATCATTGTGTTCATAGCCATTTTTAAGTGTGTTTAAGGCTTCATTCCAATCCAAAACTCACACCAAATATGTTCTCCCATGAATCCTCTTTCATTTGACATCAATACCTCATTATTTCATTCACTAACAAGAGGGAAATTCACCACCAAACCACCATGTTTCTATTTGTTTCAAGCTGCTACCAAACCAGAAAATGAATTGTTGTTGATGTTGTCTTAGTATTCACACGTACACACCCTATATTCCTTTCCAATTTTAACCAAACACTTTCCTTACACTAGCTTCACCATGCTACATCATACACAAGAGGGGAAATGAGTTAAAACTTGCTCAGCAAGTTTCTTCTACCACTGATCTGTGCCATCACCACCACTCTTTCTCTTTTAATCTCCACCATAACATCATGCACCTCCATCACCATATCATTCCTCTCCTCACTCGCCCTAACTAACTTGACTCAGTTAGTTAGGGACAACTCAATTAACCTCACATTGACTCACTTAACTGACTCACTTGACCATGAGTTAACATACTAAACTCAACATATAAATCAAATTTCACTTCACAACTTCATTCTAACACTTCATTCTCACAATTTCTCTCAAATCATTCTCAAATTTTCTCTGAACTTTATCTCTCTCTACACACGATTTCATCATCATCTACATTTGAATCCATCTTCGAGCTTCAATATCAAGCAGCATTGGAACACATTGAAGCTTGGTAGCATTGAAGAGATTGAAGTATTCTCCACTGCATATTGAATTCCATCCACGTTTTCAAGAATTTGTAAGCCTTTATTTGGCCATTTGAAGTTCAAAGAGGAAGCATAACTCTCTGGTTTTCTTTTAACTCCAGTTTTCAACATTTTCAGGTTTCAATATCTCAAACTTTCCTGGAATGATTTAGATGTTGTTTAGCTTGTTTTTTGTTGATATGAGCTCAATAGGAGCATTTGACAATCCGGCTAGTTGATAGGCCTCTTAGAGGCATAGATCCAAAATCTAGGGCATATTTTAATCTCATCTGTTCTCTGTATATGTGCTTGATGTGTGAAAAGTGATTGTGTTTTCTTAATCTACATGAGTTCCTCTTCATTTTGGTACCATTGTTGCGCATTTCTGGACATGTGAAAGTTTGCAGGTGGTGGTTGCTCGCCGGAGAAGATGACCGGAGGTCCTTCTCCGGCCGATGGTTTTAATATGTTAGGGTTTATGTTATTTTAAATCGTGGTCGTTGGATCATTGCATCGTGTGGTTAATATTGTGACAATGCATTAAAATCCACCCTCTCTCCCACATGCTTTCTTTTTAATCCGTATGGCTTGTGTAGATTCGTGTGCATATTACTTATTGTGGATGTCATTTTTGATTCATTGGATGTGCATGATTATGTGATGATCCCATGTTGACTTTGATCCAATGATCCTTGTTTTGCCAGCGCATTAATGAGTGAAGGTCCACAGCACGTGTTTTCTTTTTTTACTCAGATGTGTACATGTGGGTGCGTGTGTGATAACTACCATGTACTTGATTTATGAGACATTGGATTGTTAACTGATTGAGATTCATATCATCTTGTGGCCCTGATTGATTGCGTGCATTGACTGCATGCACACTCATCACACACAATCACAAGTTTAAGTGGGTTGGACCTTAATTGCTATTTGCGCCCAACACTGAGCCCATTTTCATTTTTAAACGTGCCTTTTACTTCTTTTGCACCCCCCCACTCCATTTTCTTTTGTCTTTTAATTTCTTTTTCACATCTGTTTGGATTTTGATTTTTAAAAATAGTAAATGACCTCTAAAAATGCCAAATAAATTCATGAATCATCTTTATGGTTTTATAAAATTTTTACAAATTTTATTTTCTATTTTTCTGTTATTTTTTGCCTCTGGATTAAGTCTTTTTAAATTTCTTTTGAAATGGTTCATTTGTGCACACTTGATCTTGTTGATTTTATTTCACATCATTGGTACATAGTTTGATCCCCATTCTTTTTGTATATTTCAGAGGGCACTTTGAATCATTAAAAAACATTTTTTTAATATTTTTAAAACTATCTTTGCATCATTTTTGAGTCATTTCTTTGTGCATGATCATGTGAAATCCTAATAACTTTCCCATGCTTGGTTGATTGAGTTTCTTTGTGTTTCTTTGCATGAGCTTTTGGTATGATATTTTCTTCTGGTTGAGGTCTCTTGAGACCTAATTTGATGATTTTTAAATCATGTTTGGTATTTGTTTGTTGACTCTTGTTTGAGGATGTTTGTTTACTTGCTTGAAAAGGCACTTGTGCCATTGTATGAGATCATCCTTCTTGACTTCTTGAGCCATGTTTAGATCATTATAGGTCTTTTGAATTAAATTATAGGTCATTGGTTTGAAGTTGATGCCTCTTTGTGTACATGTTCAATACTTGTTTCACATGTTTCCTTTTGACCTAATTCCTCATCCTTTTTCATCTAAGTTCCAACTTGATTTGTAATTGGTTTGTTTATGCCATACCATACTATCCATTTGCATTTCTTGTGATGTGTGCCTCTGACTTTAAAGCATTGCATTTATCTCATATGCCATTCATGTTTTACTTTGCATACTTGAGCATGTTTCATTCAAATGCATGTTTCTTTTTCTTCTAGCTTCTAAATGACTCGTAATTGCTTGAATGTGATTGTCTTGTGCATCTTATGTTCATATTAATATGTCATATCACTTCTGACTTGGTTACTTGAGTTTCATCTTGAACTTTTTTAGGTTTGACTTATGCCTTAAGTGATTTCTTTCCATGTTAAATTCTTGTTCATATCTTCTCACTTCTTCTCCTAATTACTCTTAATGCTTGGATGCTTGATTGTATGCCTCATATGACATTTGTACATCATGTTTAGGCACATGTTTAGGTCATCCCCATTCTGACTTTGACATTACTTGAAGCATTATTGCATGATCACTTTGCATATCCACTCATTCTTCATCTACTTCTTTCATAATGCATTTCTTTGTGATTTAAGACATTGTTTGTGTGCATTTGATTTGTGTTTGATCTTATATCATTAAAGGACATTATTATGATGTGCATTCTGACTTTGTGCTCCCCTTAACATTTAAGATGCTTTTACTTTGGTTATTGATTCGTTTAAGCCTTACTTGGTCATCTTAATTTGTTTTTTCACTTGTAAATAATTGAACTAACCATTTCAGGGGCTAATGGTAAGTCATTTGAGTGTGGATAGGCATCCATATTCTAATTTCTTCCTTCATCTTTTAATCATTCAATTGGTGTTGTTTAAGCATTTTATAATGCTTTGCTTTCATAATCTTCTTTCCTCCCTCTTAGAAATAACTTAACTTCCATCTTGGAAGTAAGTTGTTTTCTTTCCTTCTTCTTCTCTTTTCTTTTAGGATTAGGTTCCTTAAACCTCATTAACCATAGGATCACCAAGCATGCTAACATTAGGGTGAGTCTTAGTCCCCTTTAGATTTTCACCTTTGATCCGCTTTTGACTCTCTATCTTTCTCATCTCAAAACAAAAAGTAAAAAATACTTAATAAAGGCATAACTAATATTGTATTTGAGCCTTTCATGGGAGAATAAGATGGTGATGGGTCTTCTCTCACTTTCTTAGAATGTTTAGCATACGTCCTGTCTGGGGACGATGTGCGAGGCATTCGATCTTACATGAAGGACTCAAATACAATGTGAGTTACTAAACACCAATAAATAAAACACTTCTTTTCTTAAAAGACAAAAACAAACAGCAATTTCTTTTCTCATCTCCTTCGCTTCTTTCTTAAGGACTCGTCAAGTCCGTTCCACCGCAAACAGGTAACGCCTAAGTCTCCCAACAGCGAGCTGCAACACCTAACTGCTGGAACGCGCACTCTGACGTTTCCACTAAAACACACAAACAAAGCGACCCTCGGTGAGGGGAACTACGTCGCTTTGATTCTCATGTTCCCGATGAGATACGTAGGCAGTGGGGTAGGGCCCATTCGAGCACTTCTTTTATTTTCCCTACATTTGTTTCTCTTTCTCTCTCCTTTATTTTTCCAGTTCTCCAACTAGCAGTTCCTTTTCCAGTATCCTTTTCTTACACCCTTTGATCGAGACAAGCAAGCGTGGATCCCATCGGGAGCGACAGTTAGCTACTTAGTAGTGCTTAAGAATTTATGGTGTTCCACTATTAGAATTGGATTACGCAGTGGGAGGTGATAGATGAAAGAGTTCGGTCAGACTAATCAGGATAAGGAGATCTTGTTTAAGTGTGTTACCTTTTTGGTGTGATTCGAAAGAAGTGAATTATCGGATATAATGGTTGTAATGTTTAGTATCAGACCAGATGGAACTGGTAAAAGAGTCGTTTGACATTTTATGAAGTGGGTTTGAACGTTAAAGGATTTATGAAAGGATAAGTCGTTGGCAATTACAGGAAGTTAAGAAATCACTAAATTACATCGCGAAGATGGGTTGAGGGTTGTTGTCATAATTTGAGATAAGATGTTACGGTTTTGTTGTGACTCAGTTGTAGAGTATGGAATGGTACATTCTTGCCGAAGGTAGAATGCGATCAAATGTTTTGGTAAGAAACAACCGATGAATTACGAAAAAAAGAAAAGTTAAAGTTAATCCAATACTGGAACAAGAGTATAATTAAGGACGTGACGTGGGATAAGTCGTTAAAATAAGGATTTTGGTCTGGGAAGTTAACTTGGAATTGGAATACGTCAGAAATTTGAACAGAAGTAAAGTTAAGTGTGAATCTAAGACCAGGATACAAGTTGTGGTTATTTCCGAATAGAGGAAATTCGGGGGCGAATTTCAATTTAAGGGGGGGAGAGTGTAATACCCCGTATTATTGAAATGCTCAATTGGAGATCAGATGAGTATCTATGTACTCTACCTTTGGATAATTGGATTAATGGAATTCTCTAAGTACTTTAAGTATTGACATTTGGGATCAATAGAGCAACTAGTGAACTCTGAAGAGATCAATTATTTATGAAAGAGACAGATCAATTATTTTAACTCGAGAAAGGATTTTTAAGGTAACTCAAATAATTGATCAATTGGGTTGAGATGACAAAATATCAATTGGAGATATTTTACCTTGTTGGATTATATTATATAATAAGGTTATATATATATATATATATATATATATATATATATATATATACATATAAGAAAAAGAAAAGAAGGAAGAGAGAAAGAGGGAAAAGCTTGAGGAGAAGCTCATGGATCATCATCATCTTCTTCAACCTCCTATTCGATTACCAGGTGGGTTCTAGTTAGACACTTTAAGCTCTAGAATTGGATGTTTGGAACTTAGGATAGAAATTGAGACAAAATGATAAAACTGGTGAATCAATGAAATCTAACGGATGAAATTAGCTATAAATTGCGTAGTATAGTCATAATATGTATGTGATCAATTGATGATACTTGTTTTGATGTTTGAAAATGATTTGGTTTGGAAAAGATGAATTTTGGAGCCTAGGAACCCTAAGAAACGCAGCAGAAAATTATGCTTCTGGTATAGAGCGTCGGGCGGCGCTTTGAGCGCCGGGCGATGCGGGCTTGCGCCGGGCGAAAGCCAAGGGGCGTAGCATATCACGTTTCTGTAACTTTGGAATTTTTAGATATGGGATTGACGTCGCTGCTTCGCCGGGAGAAGCACAGGCAAGGGGGCACCGCCGGGCGGAAAATGGTAGCGCCGGGCGCTTCTGGGAATTTTTAATAATTCTGTTTTCTTTGAAAATCTATAACTTTTGATCTGTAACTCGGATCGAGACGTTCGTGGTACCGTTGGAAAGCTATGCCAATCCTCTACCCAATAAAAAGTGAAAATTAGGGGTATGATGTCGGATTTATTAATTAGTGGCATGTGAATGATAACAATGTTATGTGATATGTTGAAATACATATCTTTTGGATCATAAATCCTGTTGAGGCATATTTATAACCGAGGTAAAGTTGTGAAAATATCCTACAGGATAAAAGTGGAAGTATTGAGTTCGATGCCCGATTAAATGAATCGGAGGGAACATGAAAGGGGTGTTTTATGCATTATGTTATTATATGTGTTACTTGAAATAATTGTAACTATACCATGTCTATCAAATTGTGAATTGTGAATGAAAGAATTATGCATGTTTAAAATATGAATTAGGTAGAGTGAGGAAACTTTACCCCAAAACAAATGACATAATTAAGATTGTTATAATTCCAGGTTGTGAATAGAATTGTGATAGAAACTCTGGATGGCGACGCTCGTGCATTCATTGACGAGTTCTGGCCTAGAGTAGATAACGTAATGACAATGCTCGTGCATGAGAGGCCGAGGCGTGTGTCCATTACCGAATGGTATAGAAATGAGTGAAACACTAGTATGGACATGTGTAATTGTTATGTTTTATTGTTAAATGCATGAGAGGCCTAAAGGCGAATGTGGCCTTGTGATTGCCGAATACAATCACGTTGTGTATATGATCACGTAATCATAACCATTTATCTTGAGGTGTAGTTTCATGAGACTCGAGCTCCTCCTCTGAAACGTATGCACAATTACTTGGCAGGTTTGATTCCCGCGTGTAGTACGAATGGAGCCTATATGGTAAAGAGACTTGTGATGGTTAACAGGCCATGAGAAGTGACGGTTCACGGTTAACAAGCCGATGATCCCGAATCCATTTCGTATGCCAAGTAACTACAAGGATCCATGACTCGGGTCGACTTCTAGACGTAGAAGTGGACGGGAAAAGGGGATGCCTTGGTAAGGTTATCGATTCGTAAGGAATCTTGAGTTAACAGGCTCAGGACGCAATTCCTTCCGTGTGATTTTTATGAGTTAACAGACTCATGACATGTTTCCATATAGTGTGAGATTGTGAGATTGTGTACTCAAGGTCATTTTCCCTTCCCCTTGACTTGAGTTTGGATTGATAGAACCCTGTAAAGCCGAGAGAATCTATAAGATAAGGAACTCACTGAGATTTGATGTATCTCACCCCACTATAGTTGCTATATTTCAGGTGTGGTTGCAGGTTTGGTTTACAAGTGGAGCGATGCTTGGATGTTTCAAGAGAAGCTTAGTTAAGCTTATTCCGTTGTGTATTGTTATTTGTTGTATACAATTGAGGATATTGTATATTATTCTTAGATTTTATTATTTTGGCTAGTTTCCACGTCTTGTGCCATATGTTGTATTTATGTATTAGAACTGGTCAAGAATGTGAATTATGCCATTAGGCACTTATAATGGTGTCAGTATCAAATAAAATGCTTGTATTGTATTATTCTAGATATATATTATACAGGGCATTACAAAGTTGAACAAAATGCAAGAGAGATGTATTTTCTTTCCTTTCAACAGGAAGTATAAAACATACTTTTGTGATAAATTAATGTAATCCGATGAATGAGTGGATGGACGATGATACATAGTTCTCAACATGATTTTGAACCAAACTCTTAAAGTATCTTTCAAGAGCAATGCTGGTGGATCCTTTTTGGAGTCTAGAGCAATTCCTTCTTTAAAAATAGCGGCTGTAACCTTAGCTTCCCTTTGCTTATTTGGTTGAACATTGACGATTCTTAGTCCCTTTCCATCATGAGAGATTAAGTCACTAATAGTCTTTTCTGTGATGATGATTCGTCTTCCAAACACAGTAAAAACAATGACATTCCTACTAGCGATTGCATGAATCTAGAAATATTTAACCAAGTTTGGAAGCGAGGATCCTTGCAATCTGTTAAAGTAACCATCCCATCCTTGAGAATTGAGTGTTTGAGTAAGATCACATCCATTATCCCTGAGGTTTGTGAAGTTAATCGTGGATTCACTAAGAACTCGAAGTTCATTTACTGGCGTGTCGAGAGAGATAGGACATTCTTCAGGAATAGTACACTAATATTCAAGTAACTTAGCTTTGGAGATAGTTTAAGATGATTCCGCCATTGATGAAGATGATGGAGTTGCAGAGAACTGAAGGGATTTTAGGGTTTCTAAGACAAAAGTGGAGTGAAGTGATGTGAGTGGGTATATAATGTGTGAGTGGAGTGAAGAATTAAACATTATAATGGGGATTAATAAATGAACATAATCATGATTTAACCAATTCCAAGAAAAATACTGCTCAAGCATTAATCACCTTTTAATTAAGTGACACATATTGATATCCTCAGAGTTTGGAAAACCAAAAGGTTTTCGTCTGATCAGAGACACTTCAGACAAAAGCATCTTCTGATGACTAAGGTTAAAAACAAATGCTTCTTTATTTAAATGAAAATCTGATATCTTCAAACTCTGACTAAACACATCTGATTCTGATGAAATCTTACTCTGGACAGTAGTCCATTTTCAGATGCTTCAGAATAAATAGAAATCTATCTTCAACCAAGGGTTTTGTAAAAATATCAGCTCATTGATGGTCTGTATCTATAAATTTTAAACATAAGATTCCCTTCTGAACATAATCTCTAATAAAATGATGTTTAATTTCTATGTGCTTAGCCCTAGAATGTAAGATTGGATTCTTACTTAAACAGATAGCAGCAGTATTATCACAAAAGGTAGGAATGTTACTCTCATGTATCTGATAATCTTCTAGCTGGTTCTTCATCCACAGCATCTGCGTACTGCATAGAGACGCGGATATGTACTCTGCTTCTGTTGTTGAGAGAGCAATTGTTGATTGTCTCTTGCTTGACCATGAGATCAGATTCTTCCCAAGAAACTGACAGTTTCCAGAGGTGCTTTTTCTTTCCGGTATGTCTCCTGCATAATCTGCATCACAATAACCAGAAAGAGAGTACTCTGATGTTTTCTCATACATCAAGCCAAGGTTAATAGTTCCTTACAGATACGTTAGAATTCTTTTAACAGCGGTTAAATGAGATTCTCTAGGATCTGATTGAAATCTAGCACACAAATGAACACTGAAAAGAATATCAGGTCAAGAAGCAGTTAAGTACAGAAGAGAGCCTATCATACCACGATTGAGCTTCTGACAAACCTTTCCACTTACCTCTTCCTTTCCCATAATACAAGATGGATGCATTGGAGTCTTAGCTGGTGTACAATCTATCATGTTAAATTTCTTCAGAAGTTCTTTGGTGTACTTACTTTGATGAATGTAAGTAGCCTCTGATTTTTGGTAAATTTGAATTACCAAAAAGAACTTCAATTCACCCATCAGACTCATCTCTAATTCTGCCTTCATTAGCTTAGAAAACTCTTCATAAAGAGAGGGATTAGCAGAACCAAAAATAATATCATCAACGTAAATCTGAACTATAAGCATATCATTTTTTAATATTTTACAGAAGAGGGTGGTGTCAACCTTGCCTATGGTGAAGTTATTTACTAAAACAAAATTACTCAATCTGTCATACCAAGCTCTGGGAGCTTGTTTCAGACCATAGAGAGATTTTTTATGTTTAAAAACAAAATCTAACTTCTCAGAATTTTCAAATCCTTGAGGTTGTTTGACATAAACTTCTTCTGAAATATAACCATTCAAAAATGCACTCTTAACATCCATCTGATATAAGATGATGTTATGATTTACAGAAAAGGAAATTAATAGGCGTATGGCTTCTAACCTAGCGACTGAAGCAAAGGTTTCTGTATAGTCTATTCCTTCTTGTTGACTATAACCTTGTGAAACCAGTCGTGCCTTGTTTCTGACAACCTCACCCTTCTCATTGAGCTTGTTTCTTAATACCCATTTAGTTCCAATAACATGGACACCTTTAGGCTTTTTAACAAGATCCTAAACATCGTTCTTTGAAAACTGGTTAAGTTCTTCTTCCATCGCCAGAATCTAGTCTTTGTCCAGTAGAGCTTCATCAACAGATGTTGGCTCGATCAAAGACACCAAACCCAGAAGTGTTTCTTCAGAAGGTTTGAAGGCTGATCTGGTTCTGATAGGAGCGTCCTTGTTTCCCAGAATCAATTCTTCAGGGTGTGAAGTTGCAACTTTGCTTTTCTTTTGTTGGAAGTAGGAGCTTCTGAGTCTTTGATTTCTTCTGCCTTTTCCTTAGGTTCTGAAAAACTAATCTCCAAATCTGCAAAATTTTCAACTAGCTTTGACTTTCCAGAGTCAAGCTTATCATCGAATCTAACATGAATTGATTCTTCCACAATTCGTAATTCTATGTTATAGACTCTATAGCCTTTTGAGTGTTCAGAATATCCTAACAATAGACACTTCTGTGCTTTGGAATCAAACATTACTAACAGTTCCAGAGCCAATGATCTTCCCCTTCTGGTTTCCTCCGAAACCAACGACACCTCCAGACTTAAGTTCCAAATCTTGGAACATATGCCTTTCTCCCGTCAAGTGTCGCAAGCATCCACTGTCCAGGTACCATGATTGGTGTTTCAGTGGCGCCATCAAGGATGTCTGCAACATAGATTATCTCACTCTTAGGTACCCATTTTCTGGGTCCTTTCTTGTTAGTCTTTCCAGAGGTTCTGACAAATTTGGATTTCGGTGCAACAGGATAATCAAGTGGAATTTGTGCATGATATTTAGACTTAGTAGTTTCCTTCTGTGTTTGTGATTGTGGTGCAACAGAATGAGAACCTTCTAGTTCTGAACATTTCAGTTCGGTGCCAGCAGGCACAAAGTGTTCAGACAGAGGTTTTAGTTTGATACTCAGAGTCTCATCAATTGGTTTTGATGGTCCTGGATATCCCAGACCTCTATTTCCATTTTTGCTAACCCTATAGATCATAGAAGCCATCTTGCTTCTATCTATGCTTTTAGCAAGGAAGTGCTGAAAAGCTCTATCATATCTGATTACTTCATCAGTAACAGATATGTTAGAAGTAATCTCTTCTTCTAGTTTAGAAACTTTACTTTTTAGAGCAGCATTAGATTTTTCTAAAGAAATTTTTTTTCCATTTAAATCAGAAATATTTGGCCCGCTCTTAGTAGAGTTCTCAGAAACAGCCACAAAAGTCTTTTTCAGAGTTTTGTGTTTACTTAGAAGAAGTTGATACCTTTTCATAAGTTCTGATAAACCTAATTCAAGTTCAGAACGAGATAAGGAAGAAAGTACCCCTTTGTCGTCATCAGAGTCTGATTCTTCATCAAGTGTCAGTTCATCCTCTGATAAGGCTTCGCTCATGCTGGTCTTTGCTATGAGTGCCACGTTGGCATGTTCTTCATCAGAATCTTCTTATTCTGACTCTGAATCATCCCATGTTGCCATAAGACCCTTTTTAGCTTTGAAAACCTTCTTAGGTTTTCCATATTTCTTGAGCTTTGGACACTCGTTCTTATAATGTCCAGGCTCCTTGCATTCGTAACAAGTAACTTATTTTTCAGAATCTTTCCTTTGACCAGATGTAGACTCAGATCTATCTTTTCTTCTTGGCCTTATGAACTTGCTCTTTCTGTGTTTCCACAGCTGATTTATCTTTCTTGATATGAGAGACAGTTCATCTTCGTCTGAATCTTCTTCATATTCTTCTAAGTTCTCCTCTGCTTGGTAAGCCTTTGTCTTTTCAGACTTATACTTCAGAGCAACAGACTTACCTCTTCTCTGAGGTTCATCTTCTTGAAGTTCTATCTCATGGCTTCTTAAAGAACTAATCAGTTCCTCAAGACTCGTGTTGTTCAGATCCTTTGCCAATTTTAAAGTAGTTACATTGGTCTCCATTTTACAGGCAGACTCCTGATAATCTTCTTGACATGATCAGTAGTAGAATAACCTTTGTCCAGAACTCTGAGTCCTGCAACAAGCATCTGGAATCTTGAAAACATAGTTTCCACATATTCGTTGTCTTCCATTCTAAAGGCCTCATACTTCTGGATTAGGGCCAAAGCCTTTGTCTCCTTGACTTGAGCGTTGCCTTCATGAGTCATCTGAAGAGAGTCATAGACAGAATTTGCAGTCTCTCTATCTATAATCTTTTCATACTCTGTATATGAAATAACATTTAGCAGAATCGTTCTCGCTCTGTGATGATTCTTGTAGGTTTTCTTTTGAGCCTCTGTAAGTGAGCTTCTGGCAATCTTTTTGCCTTCAGAGTCTACTGGATATTTGTATCCATCGACTACCAGATCCCATAGATCCAAATCAAATCCCAGAAAGTAACTTTCGATTCTGTCTTTCCAATAGTCAAAATTCTCGCAATCAAAGATAGGAGGTTTTGCACTATATGAGTCTCTTTCATTATTATCAGAAGTGACATTAGAAGTACTTGCGGCAACCATTATTTTTCACACTTTGGATCGGTACTGAACACTGTTAGGTGCTTGATAAAAATTCAAACTTTTTATCTTCTCAGAACCGGAGCTCTGATGCCAATTGAAGGTGTGAAAAACACAAGAAAGGGGGGTTTGAATTGGGTTTTTAAAATAAAAACTATTCATTAAAAATAATCCCCTTTACAAATAACCTTCACTTCTTGATAATAAAGCAAGACAAACTGAAAAGAAATAACACAGTATGTTTATACTAGTTCACTTGAGAAACTCTCTAGTTAGTCTAGTCTACCCGCCAAGGTGATTTTGCCTCTCTCAAGCGAGGTCTTAATCCACTAATCAAACTGATTAATACAATGCACAAGCTAAACTGCAAGTGACTAACAACAATCTCTAAGACACACTAGTCCTAGACTTCTCAAGAATTCTGACCTAACCGGTCTCTTAAGGAAATCAAACAACTGTTTGAAAATACAATGCACAAGCCAAACTGCAAGTGACTAACAACAATCTCTAAGACACACTAGTCCTAGACTTCTCAAGAATTTTGACCTAACCGGTCTCTTAAGGAAATCAAACAACTGTTTGAAAATACAATGTGTTTACAGAAAATTGCTTCTACACAAGCTGATGTGTAAACAAATTTAAGAACAAAATGACTTAAGAATGATATGAACAATAAAGCGTATACACAGTGAAGATTGGTGCCACCATTATTGAAGTCTTCAAGCCTTTATATAGCCATGCATGTGATATGACCGTTGAAGGATATTTCTGACATTTTAGAATTATGGCGGCTTGAAAGAACGTGGGAGACAAATAGTACATTTGCGTCCGCCCTAGCCAGAGTTGAGCAAAGTGTCCTCGTCGTACTGTTGTACTGTTGTACCATGTTGCTTAGTCTTCTCAACTTCCTGACTTCAGAGGCTTTTGAGAGCCTGAGTTAGAAGAAGGGAAAACGTAACTTGGGTCTTAGGAGCTTCAAGCCTTCAGAGTCTACAGAGCTACACCTTCAGAGTCTTTAGCACTTGGTCTTCAGAACCCGTTGTCTAAGAAGCATAAGTCTTCAGCATCTAGACTTGTTCATCAGAACTTCTGTCTTTAGATCTTCAGAACTTGTTTTCTTTAGACATCGTATCAGAGTCATACAACTTCAGAGTCTTCTGAAGAAAATGCTACTGTTCAGCAGAACAAATGTAGCGCAGAAGAGGAACAATTTCTCTTCTAATAACTTAGTCACGCTATTTATCAGAAGCAGAACCTGTTTGTTAAATTCTCAAAAATAACAAACATTAGAATACCAAAATTGTTCATACAAACATACTTGTTTGTTATCATCAAAACTCAGAGGTATTATTGCAGAACCAAACCTTAGTCTAACATAAACCTTGATAAATGGGAAATTGGAAGGTTAACCAAAGCGACACACCGAAAGACTATCCTAAGGATACAGGACCTACTTCATAAGGCCTCTATGAGAGATGATATGAAGGAAAGAAGATGTGCCTATATAGCCACCATTGACTCAACAACAAGGGAAAATGTCACACAAGATGTTGTGACATTTTCTCACAATGACATGAGTACTCTTGATATCCTTAAAAATAAGTTTGGAAAACTAAAAGGTAAATTAGGGCTTCATCTATCTTGGGGCCTAGAGAGATTAACTTGTAAGGATACTGGTCAGGAATGTGCTTGTTTTCAACAAATTAAAGGCGGGTCTCAAAAGATATCAATTCAAATCAACCTAAACCGCGCTAAATTTACTATCGTCTCCTCAATAACCACGATCTCCCAGTACGAAGAACAATCCAATCTTGTCCTTCCTATGATGTCGCATCAACAAGGAGGAATAGAAGAAATCTCTACATCTCCCGCTACTAGGGCAAAACCGGGGAAGATGTCAGCTGAAGATGCGATTGATGTTGTTCCCCTGTCTATGGTGCCATGCAAGCCTGAGAAATTTCCTGCACAAAAAATTAAAACTCCTCTTGCAGGTAATACTTCTGAACCTATTAACTTTCCTCTTGATCCTAGAAGTAAGAACGAAATTATTGAGACTGATAAGAGAATAAGGAAACTAGTTGCTGAGAAACTGAATATTAGAAGCATACTGAATACTGATAGGAATGTGTCAGTCACATCGGCTCCTGGTAAGGAACAAGAGGGTGGTAAAAATACTAATGAAGGGGTTGAGTCTAGTAAGAAAAATGGTGGACTTAAAAAGGGAACACATTTATAACTAGCAAAACCTTAGAACAGGCACTGGAGAACATTGCTGAAGAGAGAACCAATCCAGAAATCAACCTTGATAATTCACCATCTGATGATGTAGTCATTGCTAGTGTAGTCAAGAGGCTGAAAACAAGAAAAAGGAAAAATAGGGATACTGAAAACAATGCTGTTAAAAAAAGCATTAAAATTGTAGTTGGACCGCATAAATCTTGGAGCAAGGTTGCGGTTGTGTCTGAGAAAAGAAAGGTGAAGTCTGACACTGAGTCAGACTATGATGTCACAGATGATAGCCAGGACATGACGCCTACAAAGGATCCAAGTGCAAAGAAACAGACTGTCAGTATTCCCAAGGCTCCACTGGATAATATCTCATTCCATGCTCCTGAGTATGTTCACAGATGGCCATATGTGTACCAAAGAAGAGTGACACTGGAAAGAGAACTCGGAAATAATGCATTAGAGTGCCATGAAGTGATGAAACTGATCAATGACGCAGGGCAGAAAATGACAGTTACTAAGCTTGGAAACTGTTACGAAAAGTTGGTAAAGGAATTCATTGTGAACATTCCTGACAATTATAGTGATGCAACCAACAGGGTAGTGTATGTCAGAGGAAATCCTGTGACATTTTCTCCCACAATGATAAATAAGTTTCTAGAAAGATCTGAAGAGTCTCAACCTGAATGTGAAGACACTGATGACCAAGTCTGCAAAGAGCTTACTCGCAACACTGTTAAGCAGTGGCCTAGCAATGGGAAGCTTTCAGCCGGGAAATTGAGTGTGAAGTTTGCAATTCTGTATAGAATTGACACCGTCAACTGAATATCTACCAATCATACTTCAACCATTTCTGCAAGTCTAGGCAGATTTATCTATATGATTGGCAAAGGAAAACTTCCTATATGCTACCCTACACTTATTTGTGGGATGATTCTGAATCAGTACCCAAAAGTCCTAGTCTCTGCAGATCAGGTAATGAAAAGAGCATCTCCCTTAACTCTGCACTATAAATTGTTCACTGGAAAACATGCCACAAATATTGCTCCAACACGTGCTCCGACATCTGCTGTTCAACTCTCAGAGGAGGATACTATTGCTCAGCTAAAGGCAACCTACAAAGAGCTTGATGATATTATCAAGGTAAGCACTGCCAGAAAAGAGAAGCTAGAATAATTGATACAAGTCTTGTCTGCTAAGCAGATCAAGGACACTGGAGTCAATGCTGGGGATGCTGAGAAGGGCGCTGAGAAAAACTGTGATGAAGGAGAGGAAGATGCTGAAAATGGTTCTGATGAAAGTGCAGGAGAAGAAGAAGATGATGAGGAAACTGAAGATGACCTCTGAGAGTTGTCTTCTCTTTAATTTCTTTTTGCTTTATGTTTTTTTTTTGTGTAAGGGCTGAATGCCCAGGATAATTTTGTTTCTGTTGGGTGTGTAATTTAACTACTATGAACTGTTTTATTGGTTTTGAGTTAGTCCTTCTACCTTTGTCATATTGTGGCTAAAAAGGGGGAGAAATACTAACATCTCTAACCACTGCTGCTGATTGTCTACTAACCACTGAGGTGGAGTAGATTTGTACTGATTGAGGGGGATACAAGTTAAGTTTCCGCTGCTGCTCCGATGGTGGTCTCCCTGATTTGTTTCTGCAGGTCAATGAAAGTTAGTTTTAGCCAAAATCTGCCAAAGGGGGAGATTGATGAGTCCTAGCCCTTGAGGTTGACATTAATTTTGGTAAAACTAACTTAGCAGAAAGATGTTGGACAAGATGTCCTGACATGATGAACTAACTGCAGGTTAAGATGTTAGACAAGATGTCCTATCAGGTGAATTCGACATCTTTGTCTGTTACAGTTTTGGGATTACTGTATTTTAGTAACAGGTGTGATTGGAATATGACTTGATTCCAGGTGGCATCTGAGATTGTGGAATCAGAGATTCTGATTCTAAATAGAATATGTGGTTTCCTTGTAAGGAGACATTTTTGGAAACTTGGGATTGAAGAAAGGATTAGGTCGCAGATTCTGAGGAGCATAATTGTTGCGCTTTTGAAGCCCAAGTCCAGTTGTGTTTTGCAATATAAATAGGTTGGATTTAACCTAGTTCATGTGTTGAATATTGCAGCTATTTTTAGAAGTACTAGGGTTTGTACTTGTGTGAGCCTCTCGTGTATTGTGTGAATACTAGAGAAGGACTGTTTATTGAGTTGTAATATTTTCAGTCACTGTTGTGATTGGAAGGGAATTGAGAAGGGTCTCATACCTAGGAGAGTCTTAGGTAGAAATCTAAGAATGATAGTTTTTAGGTGTTAAGTTGTAAACATTGAAGTTTAGCTTAGAACCAATTCTACTTAGTGATTTCATTCCTGGCTTGGTAGCCCACAGACGTAGGTGTTGTTGATCACCGAACTGAGTTAACAATTTATGTGTGTTGTTTACATTCTGTAGTTTTCTTTTGTTCTTCCTTAATCCTTGTGAGAAGTAGAGATCAAGTGTCACGACATCCTGTCTGACATCTTAGTGATCTGCTTAACCAGAATTTCATATATCTTCATGAGAAATAAGCTAACTATTTATATGACAAAATTGGTGAATAACAAGGTAGAGAAAGGAAATAAATGATGGGCGACAAGGTTTAATAACTTGGGCGGCAACATAACAAACCATATTGATTTAGTCAAAGTGGATGGTGTAACAATTTAACACATGTAAAATTTTGGGTCACGTTTTGCACTAAATTTCCATTGGTAGAGATTGAACTTTAAAATACTAATTTTCCAACGAAATATAAAATAAGGCTGGAAATTATTATGCAATATGAAAGATGAGGTAATGAGAGATATTATTGATATTGAAGCAACTATTTGTTTAACTATTTATATATGTATAATAGAAATGATATAAGGATTATTTAGAAAGTAGATCAAACCTTTTTAAAGTTCATTTGTCAATGTTAACCTATATAGGAGAGAGAAAGGCTATGATTCATGCAATGTTTGCCAGAGAGTGATGTTCATCTTTAGGTCAGACTCGTGTGAAGGATCATTCTTTCACTCCATTATGCATGCATGCGTGGCTAATTGTGGTCCTTACAATTATTAAAGGGTCATATCTTTTGCTCTATTTTCATAATCAACTCATATTTAACAATTTTAAATTTTTTGAGTTCTTTCTATTACTTTCATTTAAGTCATGGTTCACAAATGTGCTGCTTTTGCTTTGTACTTTTTTTCTCCCTTTCTTTCCATAGATAGATTTTGAAGCAAGATTTTTGTACCTATTTACAATAATAATAATAAGATTCTTTTACTTTTGAATGTGGGGATATTGGACATTATTTTTCAAATAGTTTCTAGTCAACTGTTCACTGTGCTAAATTTTAGTATTTGATGAAAACAAAATCTAAATGGTAAGGTTAATCATACAACCATACAATATTAATAACATACTAATTTTTTTTAAATATATTAAAAATTGATTTTAATTCTCCGAAAATTAATTTTTAAAATATTTAAGAATACTAGAAATATATTTAACCTAAAATATTATACATTAATTCAAAAAGCAAATAGAGGAAAATGGTAAGATGTGGCAAAAATGGTTAGATTTGGATTAGTCCAAGATGTACCAACCACATGGCTTGGGATGGTCCATATGCTTTTCGGATGGATCAACCAACCTAAAATATATAAGGGCCAGTTTGATACTAACTACACCCACCTAATTGCTTTACACACTTCTTTTCAAAAGAAATTACAAAAAGTTTTAAATCTATTTTTTCTTTCAAATATAAATTAATCAATATGGGAGAGATTGCTAAGAACACCCCAACCAATTACTTTACACAATCTATTTCAATTTCTCTCTTTTTTTTTTCTCTCATAGAAAAGAAGACAACGGGAGAATTCTACATGGCACCCCCATTTTAGTCTCAGCATCTCCATACTTTTTTTCGGTTTGCACCACCAGTTTAATCTGGTTCGGGGTCAGTTTTGGCATCAAGTGGTTCCAACTCCCTCCCGATCGCAGTTGCGGGGGATCGAACCGCAGTCCTCCCTACCAAGTCCAGCGTCAATCACCACTGGACCAACTAACGATTGGTCTCCATACTTTTTAATTATGGCAAAATTACTGTTGTCATTAATTATCCTATCTAAAATTCACAGTTTAAAAAAATCACTCTCAAAGAATCAGTAAAAGTAAAAATAAAAAAAAAAATTTGATAGTATATTTAAAAAATTAGGTAGACATATTACTAACCTAAGGCAAAAATTCACATTTTTATCAAATTTTTCAAAAAAATAGTATGAGTTTTTACCAATTTTTTAACAAATAATCTGGTAGGTGTCTTTATCTTATTGGACATTTTTAAAAATCAAGTATACCAAATTTTTTGCCCACCTTTAAAATTTGATAATTCAATTTAACATGCTTTACTTATTCGCGCATGAGGTGGATGGTTCTTTTGCAGATTTATCCAGTTTTTCACCATTAACTTACAAGATTTATTTGAACTGTTGAAAGTATTAATCGAGTTATGGTGTCTATGACTAATTCATTCATTATATTTTAATTTACAGATATTTCCCTCCTAAAAAGAAGTGTTATCATGGGCACAATCTATTGGGAGACAACATAATATTGTTGTTGTTATTGTTCGTTCTAATACATCAAATAGAAAAAGAGAGAGGAAAGACAAATTGATTATGAGTTGTAACATAGAAGAAAACTACAAGAACCAAAATTCCTTTCAAGTCACTTGTAGTAGAAGAGTTAAATGTCCATTTAAGTTGAGATTTGTGTCAAGCGGTAGCGGTTGGAAAGTAACAGTTAGACCTGGAATTCATAATCATGATCTAGCTAATGATTTAGTGGGTCAAGACATATTAGGTCGTCTAAAATCCGATGAACGATTGGTTGTGAATGAAATAACAAAATACTGCTTGGAGCCAGATACTAATAACTACTTTAAAAGATAGAGATCCTGATAATCTGATGAGTACAATGCAGGTGTATAAGGCAAGATCTATATATCAGTCTACTATCAGACATCCATTAACGGAAATGCAACATCTATTGGAACTAATTCATGATGAGAAATACATGTGTTGGGACCAAAAATAGGGATGAATCATATGTTATTATTGATATATTCTAGACACATCTTGATTAGGTGAAGTTGTTGAACATGTTTCATTTTGTCTTGATATTTGACTGTACGTACAAAACCAACAGGTAGTATCACCCACTACTTGAGATTGTTGGTGTTACGTCAACCAAGTTGACTTTGTCGGCTGGGTTTCCTACTTGGAACATGAAAGAGAGGAAAATTTCACATGATAATTAGAGAATCTTAAAGAGGGGTTCACATCCAAAAAGTTCCTTCCAAATGTCATGGTAACGGATCGAGAACTTACCCTGATAAATTCCATTGAAATTGTGTTCCCATCCTCATTTCATTTGTTGTGTGTATTCTATATATCAAAAAGTGTCAGTTCAAAATGGAATGAGTATGTTGAATCTAATAGGAAAGAGCATGTTATGGATCTATAAAACAAAGTCATGTATTCAAATACTCCCTCCGTCCCAAATTATAAGACGTTTTAGCCTTTTCACACAAATTAAGAAACTTAATTATTACTTTATGGGAAAGACAAATTATGTATAACTTTACAGTAATGCCTCTCATAATTATATATGAGAGAGAAATTAAAAGAGTTGAAAGAATAAATAATAATAAATATTTGAGGGTATATTAGGGAAGATGTCATTTATATTGCATTGGGAATGTAAGGTGACTTATAATTTGGGACAAATTTTTTTGGCAAAGTGACCTATAATTTGGGACGGAGGGAGTAACGTATTTGAGTTTGAGCAACATTTGCATCATTTTGAGGTAGTATGTGTTGATATCCCTTTGTTTGTTGATTATGTGCATAAAATATGGTTGACACCCTATAAAAAAAGTTAACTACTACATGGACTAACTGACTCACTCATTTAGGGAACACGATAAAAAATAGGTACATCCATGCGAGTTTGATTTTATTACGTAACTGTTTATCAATTTATTTATTATATATTTCTCTATTGTTATTTTAAAGGGTTGAGTGTGCTCATTGCAGACTTAAAAACATGTTGAGTACTAGTTGAGGAGATTTGTGCAGATATTGGGATGTCGTGAACACCATGTTGAAGTTGTAACTTGGTGAAATCAGAGTATCATTTCAAAAAAGTGTTGCCAATATTGAGCATCTGAATAACACTCTCTTTTACTCAATAATGCACGACTTTGTATCGAGACAATGTACACAACACATTGCAAAGGAGTTGGAAAGAGTAAAAATATTTTGTGCCAACAAAGTTGCATGTGGTTTCTTCATTAGAACAACACATGGGTTAACTTAAGTGTGTGAATTTGTAGGTCTTCAAATACAAGTTTACAACGTTCTATTAGAATTTATTCATGTGCCTTGGAAGAAGTTACACATTGAAGAGCAAGAATTCATTAAAGAAAAGAATGGGACACAGTTGAACTTAGAGGAAAAATGTGAAAAGTTCAAGAGGTATTTCAGCACTTTGGATATTATTGGAAAAAAAAGGCGACGAAGAAAAAAGTTTGTGAACTTACATATCCATGCACAACTTCCTTGTATCCACCACCAGTGAACTACTAGCCAAAAAAAGGGAGCTAAGAAGAGTAAAAAAAGGGGAAAAAGAGTAACGTGCATCATGATCTTTCACATTAGAAGTATGTTAAGGTCTCGCGGGGATGTTAGATATCAAAGAGATCATCTAGTAAAGCTCCACCAAGTCAACCATCTACCAAGTCTTCAAGACATATTTATATGTCTCAAGTTTCTTTTTTTGTACATGAATACATTAAAGATATTATAAATGTTAAGGGTGATGGAAATTGTGGTTTCTGTGCTATTGGAGGTTTACTTGGATGGGATGAAGAATCATGGTCCTCGGCTCGGACGTAACTTGATGGTGAAGTTTATTTAAACAGTCAGTTATGTTCCAAGGTGCTCTATGACACAGTCTCGAAAGTTATGAGCTCATGTGAATCTCTAGCTTGGAAGTTCAAGATCATGTAAAGTGGATGACGATTTCTAACACGGGTTAACATATTACTTCTAGATATATTGTGATATTGGTCTCATTGTCCAATAATATTAACATCACTTTCTTCCCACTTGTGGTTTCTCCATCTATGTCTACGAGTAGACATAAAATGATTGTAGTTGGTTTTGTTAACAACAATCATTGGGTTCAGGTGAAGTTGAAACCCAATTGTATGTTGCTTCCCGTCACTAACAACTGAAGACAGAACTATAGCGAAAGTGCAAAAACATGAGAAACAACATATGGGGGACGTATGAGGCATTGGGAAGAAGAAGTCAGGAAGTCAACATAATTTTATTTGTATAGTTGTGATTATATGTATAAATTATGTCGGGTTGTGACTGAACCAACATTTTTTTATGTTATGTCATGTTATGTTACATTATGTTCCTGATAAGATATGTTAAGTTATGCATATATTATAATATTATGGCATTAATTTTTATATAATGTCAAAAATATAGTAAAAGGGGTAATAAAAAAAATAAAACACACTACTGCCATCAGATTTGAAAAAAAAAACAATAACACCCTACGTGATCTGGGATGATCAGAATGAATTCTCGTGGCCTTCCGTGTAGGGCAGTAATGATGATTGTAGGAGGCGAGGGGGTGTACCTGCAAGGTACTCCGATGCCAAAGTTAGTTTTAGCAAGAGAGAGGGGGCAAGTACAAAGTGTTTAGGTACGAGTTAAAATGATTTAAATTGAATACCTGACCCTCTCACATGAGAGGGTATTTATAAGAAACCCCCGGCGCGGGGCAAAGGTCTCCAATGTGGCCGAAGTCGACCAATGGGAGACTTCCAGGCAAAAGATCTAGCGCGTGACCTTTTGACCTGGTCCAACTGTCCCCGGGGACTCTGGAGGGGCAGTTGGTCGCGTGAACTGTCAAGCGCGTGAGGAGGATGTCCTCAATGCCTATATTCTCCCAACGGCTATATCGTGCCCAACGGCTATATTGTGCCCAACGACTAGATTGTCTTAATCTCGTTATTGGGCCTTGCCTAACGCTGGACTAGTTTGGACCTTGCCCAACTATGGGCCATGTGCCGGTCCAGTCCAAAACAGGAGCCCCCCAAGTCGTTGGTCTAAGGTGAGGAGTAATGACTTGAGTTAGCCTTGCTGGTTGACCAAGGGGCAGGAGTTGCGTCGCGGGGAGGCTTTTTGAGGTCGTTATTTTTCGAACTAAAATCTTCGGGGACATGCCCTTCATTTTTCTATAGTTGGCATGGTCGACAGTTGGTTGTCCATAACTTCAGAGGTTCCTTGGGATGCGAGGACATGCTCGCGGAAGGGACGTTGCACGTCGACCTGCCTTGCGCATAAGGCAAGGAAATTTTTTGTCGATGAGGTTGTGCTCGGGTAATATCCTGCGTGCCTTGTTGTGGAGAATGTACTTGCGGGGAGCTAAAGGGAACTTGCTTTGGGAAGTGCGAGGTTTTCGCCTTGAGAATGCCAAACGAAAGATTCCTCTCTGACACGTGTGGCGGCGTAATTAATTTTTGTTAAGGCCTAGGGAATCTAGGCTAGCTAGCCAATGATGGTTGCCCTTTGCACTTCCCGGTGTGAGCAAGTGGCTATAAAAGGAGAACAAGAGGATTCATTTTTACACTTCACACAAATTTCTCTTCCTCAACATCCTTTGCTCTATAACTCGTGCTCTTCACCGGAGTTCTCACCGCCGCCGTCTATCTTCAAATCTAATCTTCAGATCCACGTAAGTCTTCATCTTCAACCTTTGAATGCTTTAAAGCTTTTTACGTTTTCCTGGAATTTGGATGAATTTATCCTGAATTTTTCGATGAGACATGAACTTTTCGGTTGAAGTTCATGTGTTCTTTGATGAACACATGAATTTTCTTGGAAATTCATAAAGACCCTGAAGAACATATGAACCTAGGATGAATGTTTTAGGATGTTGCGTAGAACTGCGTAGATCTTCCTAGGTTTTTGGTGGGAATAGTTTTTGTTCGTAGTCGGGCATTATAACTCTCATCGTCGAGAAGTTATTCTCGAATACTTGATAAGTGTTGGTTGTCGAGGAGACTCGTCCCCATAGGAATCTTCCTTAGAGTCGCGGAGACTCATCCTCGTTCTTCGGGAGGAGGTTACGCTACGTCCCTGTTGTGTCGACAAAAGCTCGAGTCGAGGACGCCTTCTCGTACTTATTCCTTGCCCTTTCACTTGATTTGCGGTAGAAGGGTGGATTTGATCTCTATTGTCGAATTCACTTTTGCTTCCTCTGTTTTTTAGGTAAAATGGCTGACAGGAACGAGGAGACCTCCCCGACGTAGAGATTATTAATGAGGAAGTTATGCATCCTGCTGAATACGCTAACGTCAAGGTAGCTCAAGAGGATCTTAGCTGGATCGCCCGAGAGCCCTTGGTAACCAAGTCAACTTTTACCGAGGACGAGGCCAACTCTTTCACTCTCCTCGAGGATCGGGCAGAGGGTGCCCCAGCAAACTGGAAGGCGATCAGCCCTACGGAGAATGATAGGATATGCTCGGTGTATCCGGGGAGAAGATTCCCAATGTATGAGTTTGTTTTCAGCGAAGCGGGGTATCACTTGCCCTTCACTGATTTTCAAGAGGAAATTTTCTGTCACCTCGCACTGTCTCCTGCCCAGCTTCATCCAAATGCCTTGGCGTTCATTTGGGCCTTCCAGCTGGTGTGTCGATACTTGAAGATTGACGCTACCGTGGAGCTTTTCTTCTATATTTTCCTCCTTCAGAGGAGCACAACTGGTCAGAAGCAAAGTTGGGTGTCCTTCAAACAGCAGAGCGGGTTGTTTTGGCCGTATTCGGAGTCTGTCTGAAATTTTAAGTTCAGATTCCTGGTTGTGAAGCCTCTCACGGAGGCGGCCAAAAACTATCTGGTCACTATGGAGAAGGTGGAAAAGGATGGTCGGGAGTTGTTGAAACCGGTGGCAAAGTTTCCACTCGAGTGGGTGTTCGCCCATTTCAGATTCAGAACCGACCAGTTCCTCATAAAGCATGACCAGTTGAGTGCCGAGGAGAAGGAATCATTTTGAGTGTTGACAAAGTTCATGGAGAGCTTTGTCCCCGCTACAGTTATGGACAAGGATAACAATCCGCTCCACACAGAGGATGAGGAGCCTGTTCGGGCGTCGCGCTATATAAACACGAAGGCCCTCATTGATTGTAAAACCGAGAAGGCTGCGTTTGAGCTTCTAGGTATAGATTAGTTTTTTGCTCGCATTGCTGATGTTTTGTGGAATGTGCTAACCCCTTTTTCCTCTTTTTACAGGGAAAATGTCGACCATGCGTGAACATCTTGTCAAGTTCACAGCTGCCAAGAACGTCAAGAAAGTGCCGATGTCAAGGGTCGACGGAGTTAAGCAGCTGACGACGCTGGAGAAGTTCGTGGGTGGTTCTTCTCCTTCTATGGGCAGCACCTCGACTCCTCCTACCCCAGATCCTCAGAAGAAAAGGAAACGGGATGACCTCAGCTCTTCCCCGGTCGAGGGCTCAAGTGGCTTTGTCGGGTGCAAGTTTATTCTGCCACCTTACTACTTGCATGAGAAAATCTTCGACGGGGAGGAATCAGTTGTCATTCCCGACCTTGAGGCGTCAGCTATCTTGTTCGCTGATCCTAAGGAGAGGAGGAAGCTCCTTTGTCAAGATGTGGAAACGATGATGAGGGTGCTGGAGACGGCTCTAGCTTTGGGCGACGCGGAGACAGTTCTGCTCAAGGAGTTCAAGAAGCTAAAGGCTAGGGAGACTGAGCTCGAGCTGGAGACGACTGAACTATTCAATAAGCTGACGGCTCTGCAGAGCAACTATGAGGCCAAGGTCGAGCTCCTGAAGGAGATGAACCAGATGAGGGAGAAGATCCAAAATGTGAAGGAGGAGAACGCTAATCTGAAGGCGATGATTGCTGAACTAGAGGGCTCATCGACTGTCGGTCAGGATGAGACTGAGAAAGAAAAGTCCTTGAAGACTCGGGGAGACCTGATCAGAAAAATCCGCATCCTTGAACAGGATAACCTGGGGGCAGCAGAATTTAGGTTTAACGCTTCCGTGGAGCAGATAAAGGCTCTAAACTCCGACGTCCAGTTGGTCAGCGACGGGATGGGAGTTTTGCATCAAGTTATTGATGACCAGGTGGTCCCTCCTGAGCTTCCATCCGAGGATGCATAGCTTCTTTTTGTAAATTAGTTTTTATTTTCCTGCGCGTCATTCTTATTGTAACTCTTGATTATCGGGCTTGGCCCGTATTTTGTAATATTTTGACAATTTCCGGCCTGGTGGTCAGATTTATATATACATTTATGTTTGACATTGCATGCCTTGCATTTTATTTTTTGTGTGTATGTCTTGTATGCTATTTTTGCGAGTTATGTTCGCTAAATATAGGAGTTTGCTCGACTCATTATGATGCTCGACAGTTTAGGGAACTTGTCGAGGAGGCGAAACTAGTTTCTGCCAGTCGTGAGACTAGGATCTCGGTCGAGGTCCTGATCACAGAGGGATTGGACTATTCCCATCACGAGCTGGGTGTCCTGCCATGCTGGTACGACAACGGCGGAGCTCGATTGAAATATCCCCGTTTGGCACAGAGTATGCTCGTTCCATGAGCAGAAACTTGCCTTCGTTGTAAATTTAAGGATTGTGCTTGTACCAGGGCACGCTCCCTTGGCCGAGCGATCTCTCCGTTATGGGGTGAGTTTGTCGGCAGTTAGTCTTGATTGATTGGTGGTCCTAACTATAATATTGTTTAAGCTTTTCAACGTTCCATGGTCGAGAAAATGGTTTTCCATTTAGATGTTCGAGATAGTAGGTGTCGGTGCCTGTTTTTGATTTTACCCTGTAAGGGCCTTCCCAATTTACGGCCAGCTTGCCCTCGCATGAATCTTTTTTATTTTTGCGCATGACTAGGCTTTCAACTTGGAAATCGCGCTTTATGACTCCGGCGTCGTGGCACAGAGTTATATTTTGTTTAAGTGAAGCTTCGCGGAGGGCTGCTCCTGATCGGATTTCTTCGACCAGATCAAGTTCTTCTCTTAACACTTCGTCGTTTAGTTCCTCGTCGAGAGGAGCCTCTGTTCGCCTAGAGGGTTCTCTGATTTCCACCAGGATTACTGCCTCAGTTCCGTATGCTAGTCGGAAAGGAGTCTCCCTGGTGGTTGAATACAGAGTTGTCATATAGGCCCAGAGTACGCTATATAGCTCCTCGACCCATATCTTTTTGGCTTCGCCTAATCTTCGTTTTAGACCTCGAAGGATCACCCTGTTCGTGGCCTCCGCTTGCCCGTTGGTCTGAGGATGTTCGACAGATGTGAAGTGTTGCTTGGTGCCTAGTTTGGCAACGAATTATTGAAACTTCTTGTCCGTGAACTGGGTCCCGTTGTCGGTCACAAGGGCCTGGGGCAATCCGAATCGTGCGAGGACGTTTCTTTTGTAAAAACGAAGTATTTTGAACGTTGTGATCTTGGTGAGGGTCTCGGCCTCAATGCATTTTGTGAAGTAATCGATGACCACAATAAAAAATTTGTTCTCATAGGACCCCATCGTGAAGGGGCCGAGGATGTCCATCCCCCACCAAGCGAAGGGCCATGGGGATGACAAAGTATTTTGTTCGTTGTGGGGTGCTAAGTGCATGTCCCCGTGGCGTTGGCATCTGTCACATTTTATGACGTGCTCCTTTGCGTCATGCTGCATAGTCGGCCAGTAATATCCTGCTCGCAGGGCCTTTCGTGCCAAGGATCTTCCCCTTAAGTGTTATGCGTTGATTTCGTCGTGAATTTCTTGGAGAATGTCGAGGATGTTGTCCTTCTTAACACATTTTAGGAGGGGGATGGAGAATCCTCGTCGGTAGAGTTTGTCTTCGACTAGGAGGTATGAGCAGGTCCTTCGCTTAGTTATGCTAGCCTCTTTACTGTCTACGGGAAACTCCCCCGTTGTGAGATAGTTGTACACCGGAGTTATCCAGCAGTTAGTGTCGCCAATGGCGTTGACGTCGGGCAGCACTGTTGGTTTTTTGATACTTGGGCGGGGAAACATCTCTTGTATAACAGACTTGTTGCTACCTTTTCTCCTAGTGCTGGACAATTTTGACAGGACGTCTGCCCGAGCGTTTTGTTTGCGGTGGATGTGCTGGACTTCCCATACGTCGAACCTAGCTATCTTTTCTTTTACCAGTGTTAGGTATTCGACGGGATGATCGTTTTTGGCCTGATATTCTCCCCGTACTTGGGAGGCCACGAGCTGGGAATCCGTGAAGATTTTTACTTCCTTAGCGCCTAGGTCCTCGGCCAATCGTAAGCTCGCGAGGAATTCTTCGTATTCAGCTTGATTGTTAGAGGTTGGGAAGGACAAGACCAACAATACTTCGATTAGGATCCCTTCTTCATTCTCGAGAATGATGCATGCTTCACTGCCGGTGGAGCTGGAAGCTCCATCGACGAAGATGGTCCACTTGTGTGCTCCGCTTGATGGGGACACTGGAGGTGTCATTTCTGCCACGAAGTCGGTCAGGACTTATGTCTTAAGGGCTTTCCTGCTTTCGTAATGGATCTCAAACTTTGACATTTCTAAAGACCATTTGAGCATCCTACCAGCCATATCTGGTCGGCCAAGCAGTTGTCTTATGGGTTGGTCCGTTCGTACCACTATCGTGTGGGCCAGGAAGTAGTGCTTTAATCTTCTTGCAACGTTGATGAGGGCCAAGGAGACTTTTTCGATCTGCTGGTATCTGAGTTCTGGCCCTTGCAAGGCCTTGCTTGTGAAATATACTGGCTTCTACCTGTCAAGGGTTTCTCGAATGAGGGCAACACTGACGACCTTGTTAGTGACAGAGAGATAAAGGTAAAGTGTCTCCCCGCTGTCTGGTCATTATAGAACTGGTGGTTCTGACAAGGCTTGCTTGAGGTGGAGCAGAGCCTTCTCACATTCCTCTATCCATTCAAATGTTGCCTCTTTTCGTAGAAGCTTGAAGAAGGGCATAGTGTGTTGGGCAGACTTGGCCACGAAGCGAGATAACAGGGTAAGCATACCATTGAGGGATTGTATGGACTTCTTCGAATTTGGTGTGGGGAACTCAAAAGATGCTCGACATTTGTCAGGGTTGGCCTTGATCCCCCACTCAGTGAGGTAGAAGCCGAGGAACTACCCTGCCCATACACCGAAGGTGCATTTCTCCGGGTTAAATCGCATTTTGCATTTCCTTGCTTGGTCGAAGACTTTTTGTAAGTGGAGCGTATGATCAGATTCCTCTTGGGATTTCACGATCATGTCGTCCATATATACTTCGAGCATGTCCCCGATTTCCGATTGGAAGACTTTGTTTATCATTCGCTAGTACGTGGCCCTAACATTTTCAGACCGAAGGGCATTATATTGTAGTAATAGTTGCCCGACGAGGTCAGGAAAGCGGTGTATCTCTTGTCCTTTTCGGCCATGGGAATTTGGTTATATCCCGAGTATGCATCCATGAAGGAAAAGAGTTTGAAGCCGGTAGAATTATCTACAAACTTATCAATGTTAGGCAAAGGATAAGCGTCTTTCGGGCAAGCTCGATTGAGATTGGTGTAATTAATGCACATCGTCCACTTTCCATTATGTTTTTTCACTAATACAATATTGGACAACCAGGTTGTATACCTGGCCTCCGAAATGAATTTTGCCTCTAAGAGGTCTTTTACAAGTTTTTCTGCAGCTTTTGCCTTCTCGTCGGACTGTTTGCGTCTGTGCTACGCCACTGCTCGAGCTGATGGATCGACGGTGAGCTGATGGAAAGCAGTTTCAGGATCGAGGTCGGGCATGTCTGCGGCTCTCCAAGCAAATAAGTCTGCGTTATTTCTTAGGTAAATCTTCAGCTGCTCTTTCACCTCTTTGGGCAGTCCTGCACCTATCCTGACTCCTCTGTTGGGATTTTCCCTGAAAGTGATAACTTCGAAGTCCCTGTCTGGTACTGGGCGCATGACAGTTGATACAGGGGAGTTGCCAGTCGATGCTAGAGTGTCTTCACTGCTATCCTCCTTGCCTTCCTCTGAGATTCGGCAGTTGAGGTCAATGGTGTGAACCGGGAGTGTTGGCTTTTTCTTGGGCTGGCTTTCTTCGCTTAGAAGTTCTTCGTCTCTTGCCCGTTTGACGGCTTTCGGTCCTATGATAATCGAACTCTGCCCTCTGGTAGCTGCTTCAAAGCATCTCCTCGCAGCCTCGATATCTCCATGCAAGGTAGCGACATGACCCTTCTCGGTGTAATATTTCATCTTAAGATGAACCGTGGATGGAACGACGATCAGCTCAGCAAGGGTTGGCCTCCCCAAAATACACTGGTACAAGGAGGGACAGTCGATGACCAGGAATTGTGTTTTAATTATTTTGGAGGCCTTTTCCTCCCCGAAGGTGACTGAGAGTTCCACGTACCCCCAAGGCCTGGCAGTAGCCCCATTGAATCCCTGCAGGTCTGAGCCCACGTACGTAGATAAGCTTTTCTGATCAAGCTTAAAGGCGTGGAACAAGCTGGTATACATAATATCCACCGAACTCCCCTGGTCGACCAGGATTCGTCGGACATCTGTGTTAGTTAATCTAGCCCTGATGAGTAGAGGGATGTGGGATTTAGGGGAGCCTCCAAGGAGCTCTTCACAATAAAACGTGATGGGCTGAGAGCGTCCTCGGAACTTCTCGAGTGTATACAGTCGGTCAGGGCTGCAATCGATCAGCTGATCGAATTTCCTTTTGACTGATCCTACCGTGATCTCGCTATACCCGATACAAGAGATGACCATCGCAGTGGGGAAGGCCTCCCAAGAGCTCTGTACGAAAAAATACGGAGGTTCCTCGAGATAATCTGGGATAAATAGTTCCTCTGGCCGTGAAACGGACATGGCAACTTGCGGGGGAGGACTAGAAGGTGAAGCTTCTGATTCCGTCTTCTTAGATTCACACGTCTCTCATCGGGAGGCTTCTCCCTTCTTCGTGTACTGCTTCAAATGACCCTCCTTGATGAGGATCTCGATGGCATCCTTTAGATGAGCACAATCTTCGGTCACGTGGCCATGACTGCGATGAAAGCTGCAATACTTGCTTTTGTCGGTGTTGCCCTTCGATGCTGTTGGTTTAGGGAAACAGACACCTCCTTGCTTAAACTAGGCGTTGATGCATTCGTAGTGAATGCGCTCGCGGGGAGCCGTTAGCAAGGTATACTCAGTAAAGCGACCAGTAGGTCCTTTGTGTTCACGGGGACGGTCATCTCGTCGTCTCTCTTTGTCGCGTCGGGGAGCTTCTGACTCATCCTTTTTTGACGCCTTGGAATTCTCCTGGTTCCTCGAATCCCGGGATTTGTAAGCAGCTTCTTTCTCCTCATATTGGATATAAGCTTGGGCCTTATGGAGGAGTTCGGCCAGAGAATGAGGTGTTTCGATATCCACTGCTTTGCGGAAATCACTATTTGATCTGAGCCCCTTCTCGAGGAGGTATTTCTTTATGTGATCCGTTGTGTGGATCTCTACTGTCTCCTTGTTAAACCTCTCGATGTATGCACGAAGGGGCTCATCCTTGCCTTGAATTATACCTTCGATCGTGGCTTCCGACTTGGGATGACGCATGGAAGCGGTGAAATGTTGGGCAAACTGGTTTTTTAGATCTCTCCACGAGGTGATCGAGCCTCGGGGAAGATTTTTATACCAGGCCATAGCTCCATTTCTAAGGGTGATGGGTAACAGTCTGCACTTGACTGCTCCGCCTACGTTGTGATAATGAAGCATGGCTTCAATGTTTTCTATATGGTCGCCAGGATCCGTGGTGCCATCATAGAGAGCCAGAGGATGAGGCTTCACCGGCCCGCGAGGGATACGGGTGTCCATGATCTCTTGGGATAGAGGTCCATGGACGTTGTCTTCATCGCTGGTGCTCGACGACCAGTATGGGGAACGGCTACGACGAGGGCTTCTGCTATGTTGAGGAGAGTGCCTGTGCCGGTGAGAATGATTGCGAGATTTCTCCGAAGGCTTGGTCTTCTTGGGAGCTAGAGAGTGTCTTGTCCTTCGGGGAGAGGTACGATGTCGTCTCTTCATGATTTCTTGCACTAGTTTTTCCAATTTCGATCATTCTTTGACTTGGAAAATACTTTGAGACTCGTCTCGCCGACCTTTCTGAGAGGGAGAACGAGAACTGGGAGAATGACTACGAGGCCTTTATGAGGGATATCGTTCTTGAAGGGCATTTTCCAGCATGTGGATCTTCTCGCCCTGCTGGAAGATCGTGTAGTTGGATTTGTTGAGGGCGGCGATGAGTGCTGCAATGCTGGGATCAGCATCTTGAGGCACGAGGATGGGCTCATAGACGTGATCGAAACTTTGGATCTGGGGTTTCACGTCGTCGGAGGATGGAGAGACAGTCTTTCCATCCCTGTGATCGGTCTCGTTGACCACAGCTCCAGGATTAGGGTTATCCCCGTTATCCAAGGCGACGACGATGGCAGAATCTTGAGGGTCATCATCGTTACGGTGAGAGGCCATGACGATCGAGGAAGGTTTTAGAGAGAAAAGCTTTGATCCTTGGATTGAAAAGATTGGGGATCTTAGTTCAAGAAAGACGGAGAAGCGGAGGTTCCCACAGACGGCACCACTGATCTGGGATGATCAGAATGGATCCTCGTGGCCTTTCGTATAGGGCAGCAATGATGATTGTAGGAGAGAAGGGGAGTGTACCTGCAAGGTACTCCGATGCCAAAGTTAGTTTTAGCAAGAGAGAGAGAGAGAGAGAGAGAGAGAGAGAGAGAGAGAGAGAGAGAGATGGCAAGTACAAAGTGTTTAGGTACGAGTTAAAATGATTTGAATTGAATACCTGACCCTCTCACATGAGAGGGTATTTATAAGAAACCCCCGCCACGGGCCCAAGGTCTTCAATGTGGTCGAAGTTGACCAATGGGAGACTGCCAGGTGGAAGATCTAGCGCGTGACATTTTGACCTAATCCAACTGTCTTGGGGACTCCGGAGAGGCAGTTGGTCACGTGAACTATCAAGCGCGTGAGGAGGATGTCCCCAACGACTATATTCTCCCCAACAGCTATATCGTGCTCAACGACTATATTGTGTCTAACGGCTAGATTGTCTTAATCCCGTTATTGGGGTTTGCCTTATGCTGGACTGGGTTAGGCCTTGCCCAACTGTGGGCCATGTGCCAGTCCTGTCCAGGACACTATGTATACCAAATTTTAATATATCTGATAACCCAAATAGGAGTCTTATTAGCTTTTTTAAATATCGAGTACAACTCCATATTTATATACCGAACTTTTGAAAAGTGTGATAGAAAGATATCTAAACATTAGATTTATATCGTATTTTCTAAATAATCTGGTATAACCTCACAATTTTGGTACTGAAAATTTATACAATTCGATGAAAATTCATGAGTTATCTGAAAAATTAATATATGATAAAAACATAAAAATTAATCAATAAATAAGGATTATTTGTAAAAAGCTAGTATTTGAACCAAATATTCGAACGAACACCTAACTTTTTGAAAAAAAAAATCCAAAAAACAATTATTTTATTGATTTAAGAATATTATGATAAAATTGTTGGTAACATAGAGGTGTTATAAACAATATGGGGGTGTCAGGCTAGAATTCTCAGACAAAAAGTGAAATTAGACTAGACTGACTCAAGTTTTGGAAGATTGGGTAGATTGCTAATTGCACCCTACCCAATTACTGGACACATTCGTTTCAATTTCTCTCTCTTTTTATTCTCAAAGAGAAGAAGACAACAATAGTCAAAGATAAAAGTGAAAATAAATTGTACTGAGTTAAATTTTGTAAGATTTAAGCTTAGTCTTAAAAATTCTAAGACCAAGTTTGACATATTAACTTAGTAAAAAATGTATTTCATACAAATTTATTAAAATAAGCAGTATACATATATTTAAATAAACTAATAAAGTAACATAAAAATGTGATTATATATAATAAAAATAAATTTAAATATGAAAAAGAAATTATCAAGTTTAAATTATTAAATTTGTTTTCAGAAATTCAGTTTTAATCAAGGCCTAACATCAGGCCCAATCCAAGGGATAGACAATTCAAGTGAGAACTTTATGCTTCTAAATTTGGGTAAAAAACAATTTAGTTATAAATAATTAAATACATAACATGTTTTATTTTTAAAAAGTGGGTTTTTTAGTTGAATTAGTAAAAGACCCGTAGCGGTCTTAAGAATGGAAAAATCTGAGGCACTTCAAACGTCCCAGCTAGTGAGAGTGAATCAATTGTCAGTTCTCAGGAAGAATGGGAGAAAGAAAGTAATTCAACTTGGGAATCTTCGACATTTCAGCCTCTGCGTTCATGCAACTCAAGTGTTCAGAGTCAGCAATCTTTTGGGTCTCAGCGTCAGACACTATCCTCTCCACAGAGACAATATTCTTCTCCAAATCGAAGACCTCATCATTATCAACAGTCCTACCGCCATCAGGCGCGGCAGCATGCACGACAAAGGCCAAGAAAGCCAAAAAGGAATTTCACTCCATTTCCAATACCATACAGTCAGTTCTTACCAGATTTAATCAAAAGTGGATTGATAATGCCAGAGGAGATAGATCCAACGTCTTTTCCAGGCTCGCCGGGCTTTGACATCGACGTCCGTTGTGACTACCATGCTGGGGCACAGAGGCATTCAACTGAAGATTGTAGAGTGCTCAGAAACAAGGTTCAGACTCTGCTTGACTCCAATATGTTCTCGTTCACGCCTCAAGGCATTCAAATCAACAATCCTTCACCTAATCAAGCAGATTCATCGGACTCTGAAATGGAAGAAATTGCTGAGAGTGGATGTGAAGATGATTCTCAGACTGATCTCGACAAACAATTCTGAAGACGGTTATCTCAGCTTGGCAAATCAAGAAGGAAATTCCAGTTCCCCGAAGCCGGCAAACTTTTGGCTGTTTAGCATTTTGTTGTATTTTATTTGCATGTTTGAATCTGTATTTGCTTATAAGCTATTTTCGTTTCAAATTGGCAAGATTAATGAAGTGTTTGTGCACCTTTTTATTAAGTCCATTCGTTTCACTCATTTACTTTTACGAAAAACAAAAAATATATTTTTATCTTGTTTCCTTCCACTTATCAAACTTTTTGTTCAAGCAAAGATTGTGGAGGATGATGAAAAATCCTTAACTACTGTGGTATGCTTTCGATTAAACCTGGCAGAGGATGTAAGGTATTGTTTCAATCCCTAAACACTGGAGAAATAAGGAAGATAATCCCTCGTTAACCCCTTCGAGCCTAGAAGTAGGAGTTTTCTTTCCTTACACAAAAAACCCTTAAATCTCAACCTTGGGGCAGGGTAGTTCTCAGTTTAACTTGGTTATGCATTCAGACGCAAACGCTTCATGAAAGACACCAGCCGGCTCTCTCCAATCAAGTGAGTAAGCGTTGCACAAGTTGTTCCCGAAGCGACAAATAAGGAAGGATCGTTGAGAAATCCTTAATCGAAGGGTGAGCCGAGTCCCTTTCAAGGCAAAAGCCAAGAAAGATGGGAAGCCCAAAACTTCGCCTTATACAGGAAGGTTCGTACAACGATCAAGACAAAGCAGAATCTCATAATCTCAATCAAGCAAAGAAGAGGTCTCAAAACCTCGGTGAAGACAAGAAGAGGTCTCAAAACTTCAAACAAAGACAATAAGAGGTCTCAAAACCTCAGTAATAAAGGACAATCAAGTGTTGTAAGGGAGTAATGACTATCCAAGGTGTCCGAATCATCATCAACTATCATCAGTTCAACTCCTAGCCTATAGGAATCTGAATGTATAACTTAAGTTAACTGAGCGTAGGATCGGAGTTCATCACGAATAGTGGGTGGGGACAAATAAACTTTGAGCCTTTATCTTTTGTTTCATAAACCATGAACCAGACCACGTTACAACCCTTAAAAGACCTAATTGAATTAAGGTTGTCTTGGAAGCATACTACAACAAGGTTGATTAACCTGACTCCTAATAATCTTTGCTAATTACGTGTGTTGATCACTTCATCTGTCATTCTGTAAATGGCTAGATCCACCTTTGTTGTTGATTATTTAAATCATTCCACTGTGTGTGTTTCATCAATAAAATTTTGATTTCAAAAGCTTGCATGAATTTTGCATTAAAATTGCCAATTTTTAATGAACAATACTTGTTTGCAAAGACAATTAAATGCCAAAGGAATCTCCACAAATGCAGCCAGCTAGGGAATTCGACTTGATAAAGGAAGCTCAGTCAGGGGCAACCAAGCGGAGGAATATGCCATTCCACCATCCCAAGAGCTACTAAATCAGAGGCAGAACTCTTCAAGTTCATAATATTGGAGCAAGCCTTCTTGAGGTCGCCTTATGAAAAGTTTGGACTCCAGTGACCCACCAACAGGGGCAAGTTTGTTCCCCAATTACTTCTACCACAGTCCGAGTACTTTGTATTGCAAAGACAGTGGAACTGGGGCAGTTATGTCAGGATTCATGAATCTTTTCAAAAGTTTAAAGATATTGAAGCATCTGGTTTGCCAATTCTTCTGTAAAATCCTTTTGACGACTTATCCTCACGAATCAGTTAATCAGAAGCAGTCAGGTCGAGATTTGACAAATCTCTCAAAGGTTAGTTAGCCTGGGGCACTTCCTTCACAGATCAACCAGTCTGAATAGCAAGTTCAAAGACTTTGTTGTGCTAACGCCGTTAATCTGGGGCAGTTACGCCGAGATTCATGAATCTAAGAGTTTGAAGATATTGAAGCATCTCGTATGTCGACTCTTCTGTAAAATCCTCTTGGTATTTTCTCCCAACAGACCATGTAATCTGGGGCAGAGAAGATTTGAGGGTTACCTGTTGCAAGAACCGTTGTTCATTATGGTAATCATCATGTAAGTCAGAATGCAAAATTACCATGCCCTCGTGATATCCTTTGCCAGCTTCCCAGTAAATTGTTACTTCGGTCGAGCTTGGCCAATCTCCATGGATTTTCCTCATGCAGTAGGGAAATTAAGCTCATGATGGCAATCCTAGTGAAGTCATGATGCTATACCTCAGGTGGAATACTCTTTTTCCCCGTGAAGTTGTTGATCATACTTATTCATCCCCAGTAATGGTCCAATCTGATAAGTTTGGCTGGGTATCGTTGTCGAGATGTTTATTTCATCTCTAGTCTTGCTTCCTTTTGTCTGTTTTGTCAGCATAAGCATAAGCATGGCATAAGCACTCATATGCATAGCATCTTAGCATTTTGCTATCCCTTTCTGGTGTTTACCTGTTTTGTTCACTTTGGCATTTATCTCCCCAAGTGACTGGGTTTGTCTATCCTCTCCAATAGAGTTGTCAGCCCTAAGCATAAAGTTCCCATCTTTTTTGAATTCCCCACAGAGTTTGATTCTCGTGGATGATGGTTGGTTCAGTTATCTTTTCCACATTTGGATAAGATAAATCCCCATTTGAGTTCATCCCTCAATTGGAGTCTTGTTTGACCTTTTCTTTCTAGCTTGTTCCTAGATTGAACTTTGATCCCTGGCAGGTGTGGTTTCCGAGCCCATCTTGCACGTGCATTTATTTTGCACTGTGTCTCGCAGAAGAATCTTCTATAGATCCTCATTGAAGATAAAATTATTCCTCTAGCAGTGTTGTAATATCAACATCTCTTTGGAATTTATACTCAACAACAAGTGGCAATCTCTTTGAGAAGCTTGTTTTACTATCATTACCTCTGCAACAATAAGTGGCAATCTCTTTCCCGAGAAGTTTATCCGTCCTTGGTTTTATTCATACTTCTACAGTTACCAATGGTGTTACCTTTAATCAGTCACTTTCCATCAACCCGTTTGATGTGATCCCTATTTGAGGTGTTTCTTCCCGTCAATCTGTTTGATGAGGTGTTCCGAGTCCAGGTTTCTTACCCTCGGATATGTATTATTTCCTTCCCGTCAATCTGTTTGATGAGGCGTTCCGAGTTCAGGTTTCTTACCCTCGGATATGTATTATTTCCTTCCCGTCAATCAGTTTGATGAGGTGTTCCGAGCTCAGGTTTCGTACCTTTGGATATGTTATTATTCCTTTCCATCAACCTGTTTGATGTGATCCCTATTTGAGGTGTTTCTTCCCGTCAATCTGTTTGATGAGGTGTTCCAAGTTCAGGTTTCGTACCTTCGGATATGTTTTTTTTCCTTGCCATCAATCTATTTGATAAGGTGTTCCGAGCTCAGGTTTCGTACCTTCGGATATGTTATTATTCCTTTCCATCAACCTGTTTGATGTGATCCCCATTTGAGGTGTTTCTTCCCGTCAATCTGTTTAATGAGGTGTTCCGAGTTCAGGTTTCGTACCTTCGGATATGTTTTTTTCCTTGTCGTCAATCTGTTTGATGAGGTGTTCCGAGTTCAGGTTTTATACCCTCGGATAGGTTTCGTTTCTTCCCGTCAATCTGTTTGATGAGGTGTTCCGAGTTCAGGTTTCGTACCTTCAGATATGTTTTTTTCCTTGCTGTCAATCTGTTTGATGAGGTGTTCCGAGTTCGGGTTTTATACCCTCGGATAGGTATTATTTCCTTGCCGTTAATCTGTTTGATGAGGTGTTCCGAGTTCAGGTTTTATACCCTCGGATATGTATTATTTCCTTGCCATCAAACTTCTTGATGATGTGATCCATGCTTTGGTCTCCTTGCCGTCAAACCAGGTCAGATGTGAACCTAAACTTCAGGTTATCGTGAACCCGTTGTTTGAAATCAGGTTATCGTGAACCCAAACTTCAGGTTATCGTGAACCCGTTGTTTGAAATCAGGTTATCGTGAACCCATTGTTTGAAATCAGGTTATCGTGAACCTAAACTTCAGGTTATCGTGAACCCGTTGTTTGAAACCAGGTCAAATATGAACCTAAACCTCAAAATCCATCTCATACTGGTATTCAAAATCCCACCTCATATTGGTGTCCAAAGTCCAGTCCTTGCTGGCAACCCAACTCAAATTATTATCTTATCTAACTCAAATTGATGTATACTAATATATCACTTCTGAGTCCAATCCTTGTTGGCACTTTAATCTGGTTCCCAGCAGAAGTTCAGTCATCATCAAGATCTCTTTGCATATCACTTCTGAGTCCAATCCTTGTTGGCACTTTAATCTGGTTCCCAGCAGAAGTTCAGTCATTATCATCATCTCTTTGCAAGTCCTTGTGATTGATCATCATTTGGCACACACAGTGTTTGGTCTCTGTCTTTTTTGGCTTTTCTTGAAGATCCCGTTTGAACTCTTCAATATAAGAAATCCCCAGAAACTCTTTTGTAGGATGTCTATCCTTTTATTTCAAGTTGATCCCCAGTGGAGATCATGTCTTCTTTCTGGTTTTATGCCCAGTAAGAATGTGTTTTATTTCCCCAGTGTCGTCCGGTCACATATGAACCTGTCGTCCATCTCCCTGGATCTTTCCCCAGTGGATAACACCTTTCTGACTCCTATCTCCAGTGAGGACTTGTAGGGTTTCCCCTCAGTTTCATTTTCTATCCCCAGTGTGTCCTCAGAGTCTCCCCATTGAGTCTCTCTTGTTAGTTAGCCTGTATCCCCAGTAAGTTTTCCTCGTGGATACTAACCTTCATCCTTCCCCAGTGTAAGCTCATCTGTGGTTGTTTGCTCTTTACCTTTAGTGTCTTGTTTGTCTGCATCTTTGCACTATCATACCATCATACTAGAAGTTCACAGCATGTCAGCATCTGCATGTTTGTTGCCTGTCCTTAGCATATGCATTCCATCTAAGGGCAAAATTTTCGGTTTGCTATATTTAAATACCTTTCACCTTGATGCCCCGAGGATTTCCGTTCCTCGTGTCATCCGGTAAAGCTATTTAAATAGGGGCAACTGTTGTACCCCAAGTTTTACCCCTTAGATGTCATAACATCTTGCATTTGCATTTAGATTCGATCATCTATGCATTGTTAACTAACCAATTTATCAACCTTTGTTGTGTTTTGTTTCACTTGTAAATCAGGGTCTGTTTCAAGATACCTCCTCTCCTCAATAATCCAATGTGATTTGTTTTCATCACAAGTTCTTCCTCAAGGACCAGGCAAGGTCGTCAGGTCAAGGGTCTGTGGGGTGTGGTTTGTTTCAGTGGGTTGCATCAGTATCAGGTTATCAGGTTATGGCAGAGATTCTGAATTAGGGTTTTGGTTCTCATCAAGTCATTGTTCCATCAGTGTACACCCAAAGCGAAGATTAAATATTGTTTCAGTTGGATGTGAACTGGTTTTGGCCAGGTTATAGAGCTGTCAGAGGTCGAAGCAGTTGGTACATTTCAAGTTGTGTGCAAGTGTTCGGTCATGTAGTTCAGGATTTGTGGCAGTCAAGTGCAGTAATCAAGGTTTAGGTGTTATTTAAGCATGGAAGTGCATATCCATTCCCGTAACCGTATTTTATCCACTTTGTTATTTATCCATTTTTTCAATTCAATTTTCATTGACCATTTTCATTCAATTACCCATTTCTCATAATCCATTTCTAAACTATTTTCAATTATCCACATTTTATTGCAATTATCCATTTTTTCTTTTAATCCATTTTTGGGTTTGATCACCCATTATCTTTTTATCCAATATCCATATTTTTATATTTTTTCCCTATTGTCCACCTTTTTTTATATATGAAAAAAAAATCTCTAGAAAATCCTAATCCAAAAAGAGTCCCTTATATTTCAAGATCACTACCACAAGAGTACTAAGTTATACAAAAACTTCTTAAGCCCGTTCCATATTTCTCTCTTAAAGCCCATCATATTACAAGATTACCAAACAAAGTCATTGTCAAAGAAAATTACAAAAAAATAATAATAAAATGGTCTTCATGAGTCTGCTACATCTTGTCTAAACCAGCAAATCGTATCACTTGACAGCAACAACACTGACTGCTACAATACAAAACAACTCTGCATCAAAACCAGCATGTTGTGCGCTATCACTGCCACAAAATAACAAAATCATCTGCTACAAGTGAATGCTACAACACACTGCCCTTACACAGAAATAAAACCTACATCAACTTGCCGCACAAAATACACCATCCAAAAACAATCTCGCTCACATAAACATTGACCAACATCTCAAAAGTACCAGATTCTACAAACTTCACATTGGCTACGCAAGTACACGCTGCTCACCTAATGCCAAATTCCTGAGTTCTGCATCATCAACCTACATCAACAAGGACACCACAATGCTATAAACCAAAACCTGTTATTGAAAGAGACCCATCAATTTCAAGACTTATCCAACAAGTCTAATTGTTTTTTAAAAAAGGAACAGATGAAGAGAATTTGGGGGGGGGGGGGGGGTCGAACGAAAAGGAAAATTCTGAAGAAGATTACCTTGTTTTTTTTTCTGTTCCATAGCCGAGGGCCTTTTAGCATAACTTACCACCACCTCTCTGTCATACCCCAAATTTTGACCACTAAGATTTCCCATCATTGTGAAAATCATCATCACAATATGGAGGAACCATCATACCTCATCAGTCTCCCCAAAGATGGGTGAGCATCCACTACAATCAAAATTAGGGTTTCAAGCCCTCTCAGAGCCTTAGACAAAGGATCAATCAAGGAATGACATGATCTTCAACTTGTCTAACCTCTCAAACATCCATAATGGATCAAAAGGACTCCCACTTCAAGGATTAAGCACAAGGTTGCTCCCTTCTAGGTGGATCAAGCTTCAAGATCGCCAGTGTCACCAAATTAGGGTTTTGGTCGACCAGGGCCTCCAGATGGAAAATTTTCATCTGGGCACAAGCCAATGATCCAAAACATAACCTAATATACTCCATGGAACCTCATGGACCCAATCATCAAGTCAATTTTGTTTCAGGGGATGCATTCATCAAAAATCAGGAATTAGGGTTTCTTGACCTAATTCACCCCTAAGTTGACTTTTGGGACAAATCATGAGCCAAGACCTCAAGACATGATTTGAGGGTCTTTAATATACCATATTGATCCATTTACAACAATGGATTAATCCAAGAAGCTTGAGCAACAAGTTCCAATTTCATCTGCACCACAATTAGGGTTTCGCGAGGAAAGTCAACTGTAACTTTGACTTTTGACCAGGACATGCTCCCAAACCCTAAGACATGATTTAATATACCCTATGACACCCATGGAACATGTCCATCAAGTTTGATTTAGGTCAAGGACATGATTTCCTGAAGAATTGCACAGTTTGGAATTCATCTGATAAAAAGTCAACTGTGCACAAAAGTCAACTTTGACTTTTTGAGATTTTTCACCAAAATGGATTTTTAACCCTAAAATGATGTTAATGTATGATTTGAATCATCATTCATCAAGAAAAATCAAGAAAAGTTGGATAACTTGTGAAAGGGGTAACCATAAAAACTTAGAAAATTTTCTAAGTTAAAAATAAAGTGACAAGGGTACCAACTTTGGAGGATCATAACTCCTAAACCACAAAGCCATTTTTTTTCATCCAAAGGTGGATTTGTAGCCCTCATTACCCTCTACAAAAACTTCAACTAGACCTAAGTCCAATTCATTAAGGATTTGGAGTTATGGAGTGATCAAAATGGCTGAAAAGTGAAAATGTCACTTTTTCCAACACTTAGTGAAATTTTCACTAAGTAAGAATCTGCCTTCACTTTTTGCCAAATGTAGGGGGGTTTTTCACTTGGATTCAAAAGAGATCAAAACCAAACATGTTCAAACAGTTGTTGTATCATGTAAGGGCTTTCCAAAATGGTCAAGAACATTACCAAATTCAACTTACACCATGAGATATGACATTGGCAAGTTGCCTTGCTGAAATCTGTCAAAGGCAAGGCAGAATTTGCAACTTTGCTCGATTTGCCAAAATCAGCCAAATTCAAATGCTCCTATCCACTTGGACACATCTGAGGATTGAATCTAAAGGGGACAATCACTGAGCCAAGCCTCCAAAGTCCATGGAACAAGAAATAGCATGTTGAACCTAGAATGGCCAAAATAGGGACAAGACTCCAAATTTGGATTGAAGCATTCAATGAAAGTATCAAGGTGGCATGGACTGAGCCATTCTCATCTGGAATCAGTCAAGACTTATCCAAGACCAAGGAAACCAAAGCTCTGTGCCCTAACCTCTAGTCAATGGCTAGAGGAGACTTGGATTTTCATTTGCCAACATTGGCCAAACCTACTTACCAGTTGCCATTCACTATTCCTTACAAAACAAACTTGCTCTACTATAAATAGAGCTCAATTGTGATCAGTTTGAGTACACAAAAGCCATATAACAGATGCTTTCCTCAAAATCTCTTTCTTTTGGCAAAAATGCCTTTCTTAGCAAGGTAGCTATCGGGTTTTGAGTTTGAGAGCTTTTCCAATCAAACCAATCACACACACACCTCACATACATCATATAGAAGTGATCCAAACACTCACATAACATCTGGAACACAGATATCACAAAATCACCAGCTGGTTGCTCAAACTTTCAATCAAGTTGCAGCTGAGGTACCACAAATCGTTCCAGCCATTTTCAATCAAGTCCAAGCATTCAAACACACTCCATAGGGTGTAAGGAAGCTGTTCAGATCATCACCACTCATCTGTAACACCTCCAAATCAAAAATCACACTGCACTTGCTGTCACGGCCTAGAGGTAAGCATAAACTTGGTCATCTCTCAATCTATGCATATTTCCTCGCACAATACTTTTGCCAAATGTTCATAATCATGCATGGAATGTTTTCCCTCAATTAATTGCATTGTTTGAATCGTGTATCAAAAATCCTAGCCTTCATGCAGAAATTAGGGTTCTTGAGGTTTCTTCGTGATTTCATGTTTTATGTTTAATTTAAATGAAATTAATGGACATAGACATGATCGTGAGGTTGAGACGAGCATAATGATATGTGGATTGCATGTTATAATCAAGTATTCAGGGAGATTGGATAGAAAATGCAAATCAGCCAAACCCAGAACACGCGCGTGTTCTTCAGCTGTTCTTGGCGCCTTTTTTGAATTTTCAAATATTAGAATTTTGTAATTTTTGTTTAATTGATTCAAAAATTAATTTCTCTCTGAGTTTTAAGGATTTTGAGTTGATTCTTTTTTTAATAATTCACAAAAATGTTAAAATATTTTATTTTCCCAAAAAATCCCAAAAATATTATTTATTTCATATAATTGATATTTTTGCAAAGAATTAATATTTTATTTGTTTTTGACATTTTAAATATTTTTTCCACATTGATTTTGTAACTTTTAATGCTTTCTAATTATTTTGTAGGTCAATACTTAATTTTTGAAGCATTAATCCAAGATCACAATTTGTTTTTCACATGTTAAACAATTTTGATCATTTTAATTGAATTTTTATTCAATTAAATACATTTTTGAAAACAAATTAGGGTTTTTGGATTAATTCAACCCTCATAAATCATTTTCAAAACACTTTGGGCCTCTAATAGAGTGTAAGACCCAATCCTTTTTTGACAAAATCATTTGGGCCTCAGTGCATTGTATAAGTCCCGATACCGTAAAAAACAAACGGCGCGATCATCGCCTTTTGAAAAATAACCTTGGGCCTCTCCTTAAGCTATAAGACCCATTCAAAACTATTGGGCCTCTATTAGAGTGTAAGACCCAATCCCCTTTTAACCAAAACATTTTGGCCTCACTTATTGTCTAAGTCCCTTTGCGTTAAAAGAAAATCTTAGCGCGTTCGCCATTTTAAACGAAAAAATCATCTGGGCCTACCCTCGTGTTATAAGCCCTAATCTTTTTCTTTAAACCATTTGGGCCTCTTGAAAGAGTGTAAGACCCATCCCTTTGTACAGAAAAACATTTTGGGCCTCAATCACTTGTATAAGTCCCTCCGTACAAATTCAAACAGTGCGCTCACTGATAAAACCCTGGGCCTCTCCTTGAGCTGTAAGCCCCAAATATTTCTTTTTCAAAGCACTTTCTCCTTTGATTTTGAATATACTGTTGTTTTCAATCTATCTTTGTTGAACAACTAACCAAACAGCATGGAAGCTCTACAACCGAGTAAGTGGTTATTGCTTTCATTTACCGCTTTCATATACATATAATTGTAGTGTGGGGCTGTTTCACTGTAAGTCTTCTTTCATAAACTCATATCAACTGTGTAATAATAGTATAGATATTTCGAGTTTCCCCGGCAACTACGTCGAGAACTAGGTGACGCCGTTTCGTTTAGTTCGTAGAAATAGACAGCTAGATCCCCAATAGGAGCACCAGATACAGTCTTCTCTTCGGCTGTCCTCATTAGGAATTGTCAAGAAACTCTATTCCCAGAGATGAATGTATTCTCCGTGAATGACATCTTTGAGTTTCTTCCAAATTCTCGAACTTTCCTGACTTGATCTATTCCTTGTGAATAGCTTGCCTTGAATTTCTCGGGGTTTGGGGACCCACGGGCTTCTTAAAAGAATCGGCCTCCTCTTGGGCATCGTACAAGGACCCACAGGCTTCCTAAAAGCAACCCCGCCTCCTCTTGGGCTTAGTACAAGTACCCTACGACTTCTTAGAAGTATTCACAGCCTCCTCTTAGGCTTCGTATAATGATCTCTTCCTCCGGGAATGATAGCCTTCTCTTGGGCTTAGTACAAGGACCGGTCGGCTTCTTAAAAGTTTCCAGCCTCCTCTTGGGCTTCGTATAAATTGTCCCGACGACCTCCTAGAGGTATAGGAACAGAACTTAGTCATCTTCATAGAAAAGTCCTTTCAAAGAGTCTACTACCGTTTCTCAAAGCACAGTACAAAAGATGACACTCTAGACTTGGATAGTCTAATCTCCTTGAGTCTCAAAGACATTCTAAAGTGACCCCTTCGTTAAATAGGAAGGAAACCCGCAGACTCAGACAGTCTCAATAGCCTTTGGATTTCCGTTTCCTTAAAGAACAGGAATAACCTGGATCCTTGAATCGAATCCATGAGTACAGTGTTGCTCATATAAGAACTGATTTTCTCTTTAAAATCAATATACTGGACCTGTCACTTAACTGAAACAGTAACCATAGCCTCCCTCTTGGGCTTTGTACAATGATTCTCCCCAGCGGGGTCAAACAACGTTTAGCCTCTCTCTCGGGCTTTGTACGAGACACATAAGAGACTCCCTCGTTGAGTCAATCACCCCTTTCGCCTCCATCTCGGGCTTTATACGAGATACAAAAAAGGTTCTTGTTGAACCAAACAAACAATAGTCTCCATCTCGGGCTTTATACGAGATACCAAAAGACTCCATCGTCGGGTCGAAACCTTTTAGCCTCTCTCTCGGGCTTTGTAGGAGACACATAATAGCCTCCTCTTAGGCTTTATATAAGAAAACCACTAGTTGATCCAATTAACCTTTTAGCATCAAAACGGTGCCTCGTTCACAGTGCACAAACATCAACAACTCCTTCCCCTCCATCTAACTGCTGTAAGCGACAAGCCTCTGGATCATCTACATCCATGCCAATGTCCCTCTTTTAGCATGAGAAATTCCTAAGGAAAGATAGCATTGCTCTACACTTAGTTAAAGTCTTCTCCTTCAGGTTAAAATCCCTATAAAGGAAATTATGGCATTGCCGGATTCACAAATCCCGGTTAAAGTAATTCTCCTTTATAAACATTTGTCATAGACAAGCCCCTCTTTAGAGATGACAAATTCTCTCTAAAGTAAACCCCTTTAGCTTCACATCTTGGGCTTTGAACAAGATACAAATCACCTTTCGCTTCACGTCTTGTGCTTTGAACAAGACACCAAAAACACCCATTTCCTCCCATAGAATAGGAGGAACTACGAACGCTCTGATTTCTCTGTTTCGGTAAACGGGAATACGTAGGCATAAGATCGAAAGAAAAGATCTTAGCGAGCACAATCAACAAAAAACCCAAATCCCATATCTCCATCAATCAAAAGCAGTAATTCAAAAGCATCAGTCCTAACATCCTAATCCTTGTTCCCCGCCAGAAACCTTCTGTCTAGATAAAAAGAAAGAAAACCGTATTGGCGAAAATACAAATAACCAGTACAAAGGCCCCCCCACATTGATAGCATTCGTAACCTAATAGACCGCTGTTTAAACTCAGTATGAAAAGCAGGGTTAATTGGAGACATCTATTTCCCTTCCTTATTCAGCTCACAATAGGATAAAAAATGAATCGACCTGTAGTTTAAGCTCAAACCGCAGAGAGCGACCAGCGCTTAAGAACCGCGTCCAAAATCGCTCGCTACAGAAAAAATGGCGCCCACCATGGGGCTTTTCAAAGTTAGATCTAGGCACGGTCTTCCTTTTTATCTCTTGTGTGATACCACAGATTGGGGCTTCCGCCGGGGAACCCATTTCTGTCAAGAACTTAAGATTCATAGCTTTAAAGGTCTAGGATGTTTAGGACAAATATATATACCGCTTTTCCTAATTGCTATACGTGTTTATTTTTCTGCTAATGGGAATGCGGGTGATGCCGTATGTGGAAAGATTGAGTATACACTTAAGATAAGTGATGGCGACGGGGTCGACCATCAACCTCAGTGGAGGCTAACCAACGCAACCCATTCTCTCACCTAGACAATGGGCCGGTTGTTAAGTCTGAGAAGCTGAGGAGCCAAAACCCTTTTGTAGTGCGGAAACTATCAGAAATAGTCGTTACACGATACTACCCTCATTTAAGGCTGGTGATCTATTCTCGATGAATGGCACTTACTCTAAGATTGCACTATAACTCGCTGGCGATCCGCTTGTTGTTTTGCTTTCCTGGGAGGAGCTGATCATAATGAGTACAGGTACAAAAATCACCCTAGTATAAACCTTTGGGGATGGGTAGAGCCTTGACTTCATGACAACGACCCTTTGACCCCATGTTTTTTCTATGTTTTTGTGTGCTGCATTCATGCATTCATTTTAAAAAACATTAAAACATTAAAAAAAAATCTTCTCTTCTAGTCTCTCTGTTTTTCAAATTAAACTAAGAATGTGATTGCAAATATCAGAGAAAGGGATTGAGGGAATCATGGATGCGCTCATTCAGTTTTACGATCCGGTTTATCACTATTTCACATTCCCGGATTACCAGCTAGCACCAACGCTGGAGGAGTATTCTCATCTCATTGATCTACATATCACAGATCGAGCCCCATTTTCTGGACTGGAAGAAATTCCAAAGAATCAGACCATTGCAAGAGCAATTCATTTGGACGAGTCTGAGGTTAGGACTCACCTTACTACTAAGGGTGGCATCCAAGGTTTGCCAGCCCGGTTCTTGACAAAGAAAGCCCTGTATTTTGCCAGTATAGGAAACGTGACTGCTTTTGAAAGCATCTTTGTCTTGCTCACCTACGGGTTATTTTTGTTTCCCAACATCAATAACTTCGTCGATATTGACTCCATTAAGGTTTTTCTCATTGGAAATCCTGTGCCGACTTTGCTCGTAGATGCATATCATTCTGTACACTTGGGAAATTTGTACAGCGGAGGGGAGATCACATGCTGTGTACCTTTGCTTTACAAATGGTTTATCTCTCACTTGCCCAAGTCTGCTTCTTTTTGGGATTGCAAGAGTGCCTTACGTTGGTCGCGGAAGATCATGTCTCTTACCAACTCTGATATAGATTGGTGCAATAGGATTTATGAGGGAATCAGAATCATTGACCGTTGTGGAAACTTCCCCAACGTACCCCTCATAGGAACTAAAGAAGGAATCAACTACCATCCGGTATTGGTTCGCCGTCAATTTGGATACCCGATGAGGCACATCCCACTGGGTGTTCATCTGGAAGGTCTTTTCTTCAAGGAAGGAGAAAACGACATAGCACTAAAGATGGAAATAGTGCATGCTTGGAAGCATGTTCATAAGAAAGGACGAAAGTCTCTAGGAAAACTGGACTGTGTCTCGATGGAGCCTTATCTCCATTGGGTACAAACTAGAGCTCTCAAGCTAAAGATGCCTTATCCTCATTACAGAATTCTTCCGCCGAGGGAATCTGTCATGTACTTCATGACGGAAACTGAAAAGCTTCAGGTTACTCTCAACAAAGTTCAAAAGGAGAGAAGGTCTTGGAAAAACAAGCACCGCACCCTCGACGTAGAGTGCATCAAAATACAGCAATTACTGAAAGAGAAAGATGCTCTGATTGAAAATTTGGAGCAGCATGCTGTAGAGAATCAAGATGACCAAAGGAATTTGCTCGCTCCTTTCACCTGGTAAAGGAATGACAACCCGACAACGGCCCAAGAGCCCCGGTCAAAGAAAAGGAAGATACCAGAATCAGCACCCGACTTCTCTTCAGAGAGGACTCGGGACCCATTAGTTTAGGTTTCTGTTTCCGCACCTTGTAATCTACTGTATTTCCGTTTCTGTAATCCTTCGAATTCAATAAAAAGGGGTTTCCCCACTGTTTGATATTTGCAATCTAATTGTCGAAGTTTATCTTGATTAAACCAAAAGAACAATTAATATAATCATTGCATTCATCATTCTCACATCGCGTATTCTTTTTACCTACGAATCTCACATTTGTGTCTCGGTTCTAGAGTCAAACTGTCTCATTCGTATAATACTCGGGCCAATCGTCAGAAAAAGATGGATGATCTTGAGGAAGAAAACAGAGAGTTGAAAGAAGAGATCGACGCTCTGAGAGAGGATATGAGAAAGCTTCGTAACGACATGCAAGCCATGGCAGAAGCTCAGATACAACGAACTGTGATCTCAGAGATTACCTCAACGCCCATAGTGGAGAAGTATGATCCTAGGTATCAAATACTGAAAGATAGTCCTTGGGGCATGCCTGTTAACTATATCCCGGAAGGATATGTTCCGCCGATCACTGAAGATCAGGGAATCACAACAGAAGCCGCTGGGCCTGAAGGTTACAAACTTCGGGAAAACAAAGATGCCAGGGGCATACTAAAGACTCCTGAAGGTTACAAACTTTGGGAGACGCCAAGACTCACTGCCGTAGTAATGGTACCACCCCCTGTGGTGCACACTGTCCCGGAAGGGCAGATTCCACAGACACCTTCTGGTAAGAAGGAAACTATGTTTGACAGAATGGAGGAGTTCCAAGAGCAGTTCTTGGAAATGAATAAGGAACTGCAAGCCATTCGCGGCCAGGATCTATTTGGAAAGGACGCCGCAGACCTCTGCTTAGTCCCAAATGTGAAAGTCCCGCACAAATTCCAAGTGCCCGACTTTGAAAAGTACAAGGGTAACTCTTGCCCTCAGAGCCATCTGGTGATGTACGCTCGGCGGATGTCAACTCAGACGGAGAATCAGGACCTGCTGATTCACTACTTTCAGGATAGTTTAACCGGTGCCGCACTCAAATGGTACATGGGTTTAAACCGTACTATGATCAGTACATTCAGAGATCTTGGTACTGCCTTCGTCCAACAATACAAATACAATTTGGACATGGCACCCGATAGAGATCAACTCAGATCAATGTCACAAAAGGACAAGGAAACCTTTAAGGAGTATGCTCAAAGGTGGCGTGAAATTGCCGCTCAAATTTGTCCACCTCTTGAGGAAAAAGAGATGACAAAGATCTTCTTAAAGACCTTAAGCTCATTTTACTATGACCGAATGGTTGCCAGTGCACCCTGTGATTTTACCGAAATGGTGGGCATGGGCGTACGTCTTGAGGAAGCCGTCCGAGAAGGACGTCTGGTAAAAGACACTGAATCGACGAGCAGTACTAAAAAATACGGTAGTGCTCTCCCTAAGAAAAAAGAGCAAGATATTGGGAATATCTCTCTCGGAAAGCAAAGGCGACGTTATCAACCGGTAGCAGCTGTAACTCCTGCTATCAACCCTGCGTTTATTCCTACGTATCAACCTCAGGTTGCGCAAAGCCAACCTGACCAACAAAGGACACAACAGCCTCTTCAGCAGGCTCGTCCTCCATACAACAACAACTGTACAACACGGCCACCAGGATTTGATCTTATACCCATAACGTACGCAGAGCTGTTTCCATTACTACTGGCTAAGGGGCACATTCAGACTAAATCTCCTCTTACAGTACCGAAAAATCCGCCTTTTTGGTTTAAGGTGGATCAAACTTGCCCTTACCATCAAGGAGGTTCAGGGCATAACATAGAGACTTGTCTCAATTTCAAATCTGACGTGCAAAAACTTGTTAGGAGCGGGGTCTTATCCTTCCAGGATACAAATCCCAATGTTCTTACGAACCCGCTGCCTCAACACGAGAAAGTTGCAGTCAACTTGATTGAGAAAGAGACTAACGATGTCTATCAAATTCACGATGTACTCTTATTGAAAACCAATTTGGTCAAGATGCATTGTAAACAGAGTGGATATGGCCATGTGCCACCTCATAACTATCATCAGTGTGATATCTGCTCTAAAGACAATCAAGGATGTTCTGTGGTGCAAGCAGCTCTACAGGAACAAATGGATCTCGGATGGATCCAAGAGCACCGAGTTCGTGGATTTAACATGGTCTACACAAACTCTAACATCATTCAGAACCACGATATCCGTGCAATGAATGTCAACTTGGTGGCAATGCACTCAAGGCAAAGCCAGTATCATAATCTGCTGCGACACGATTACAGTTCCTGTCTGATTTGCTCGGTAAATAAACAGGGATGCTCTTTCATACAGGAGGCCCTCCAGCGTCAGATGGATCTTGGATGGATCCAAGACTACCATGATAGGAACTCCTATCAAATCAACATGGTTCAGATCTTCGATATTTGCGTGATGAATACCAACCTGGTAGAGTTACATGCTAAGCAGGTCCGACTCGGATTCTTAACATCACATGACTATCAAAGCTGTAAAGCGGGTTGCGAAAACGATCGAGGTTGTACCCTTGTCCAGGAGGCACTTCAGCACTTGTTAAATCACTGGTGGATGCCAATTTATATGGATGAAGATACTCAACAAATTAGTATCAGTAGCAGGAATCCTACTCGGCGTCAGAGTCAGGATGTCCGATCAGTGGAAGCTAACCTAGTGAGGTTACATTGTATTCAAAGTGGGTGTGGCCAGGTGCCACCACACAATTATGACCGTTGTAGTGTCTGTTCAGAAAGTAACCAAGGGTGTTACCTTGTGAGAGCAGCTCTTCAGGGTCAGGTGGATCGTGGAGAAATTCGTCCATATATGGGTTCTAGACCCATCAACTGGACGCCGAATTACCTTGCCGATCAAGTTGAGGATGTTGTCACGATCTCTGGTCATCACAGGACCAGGGATGTTTTTGCCATTATCCCTCTACTTAACGAATCTAAAGTTCCCAACCGGGAACGAATCGAGATCACTTATGATGGTCAGAAAAATCAGAAGGTTCCCATAGTCATCTATCTACCGGGACCACTACCGTATGAATCAGCTAAGGCTATCCCTTACAAATACGGTGCAATAACAATTGAAAATGGAAAGGAAATTCCATTACCCTCCGTCGTGAGTATTGCAGACATCAGGACATGTAACACGGAGCGGTAGAATCTTCAACCAAGGAGTTGGAGAACCTAACAAGGAAAAGGAACTTCAGACGGAAACTCCCGATCCACCAGTCGGTCAATCCAGTAATCCCGACCTTTCAAAAAATAATTATGAGATGCTGAAGCTCATCCAAAGGAGTGAATACAACATTGTTGATCAACTATTACAGACTCCTTCAAAGATCTCGGTATTATCGCTGTTACTCAGTTCAGAAGCCCACAGGGAGGCTCTACAGAAAGTCTTGGAGCAAGCCTTTGTGGAACAGGATGTAACAATCAGACAGTTCGATAGCATTGTCTCTAACATCACTTCCTGCAATAATGTGGGATTTAGTGATGAGGAATTACCTGAAAAGGGTCGCCGTCATAACATGGTGCTCAATATCACAGTTAACTGCCAGGACGATGCTTTAGCCAGCGTACTGGTAGACACAGGGTCAACCCTGAATGTTACGCCAAAGTCCACTTTGATGCAATTATCATTCAAGGGCCCTCCGATGAGAATCAGCGAGGTCGTCGTCAAAGCATTCGACAGATCTAGAAAAACAGTTATCGGCGAAGTTGATCTTCCCATAACTATCGGTCCTCACACTTTCCAAGTCACTTTCCAGGTCATGGACATCCGGGCAACGTACATTTGTTTATTAGGAAGACCTTGGATACATCTGGCTGGAGTGGTCACTTCAACCCTCCACCAAAAGCTAAAATTCGTCAAGAACGATCAACTTGTCACAGTTTGTGGGGAACAAGCCTTGCTTGTAAGCAACTTGTCATCATCTACTGGTATAGAACCCGAGGAGGTTATTGGAACGCAGTTCCAAGCACTGTCGGTGAGCAAAGACAATCTGTTCAAAGGAGAAACCTCGATTTCCTCATACAAAGATGCTATCAAAGTGGTCGAGAGTACCGATACAACAGGATGGGGACAACTTGTCATTCCTACTGGCAATAAAACAAAGAAGGGTCTTGGTTTTTCTGCAACCTGTACCCAGACAGCTGTCAGCGATGAAAGTCTTCATCCCCTTCAAAATTTCTTCCACAATGGACGTTTCCTTCACCCAGTGTCTCAAGCAGTACATGCTATCAATGAGGAAGACCCCTCTGATCCAGATGAAGAATGGAAATCCTATCTTAATGAGGACGATTATATGTCTCAGGAAGAGGTACCTAGGCCTTTTTGCTTTCTCACAGAAAGTCTGAGATTTATACCACGGTCAGACGTCGAAATGATCTACGGAGATTGTGATCCAGAAGGATGTCGTGCTCCACCAAATTCATTAGAGGAGGACACTCTGATGAAATACAACTTTGACCACGATTACTATGGCCCAATGGATGGTCTGCCAATGTGGCAGCCTTACCCAGGAAACTTGGGGCAAGAAAGTCAGCCGAACAATGAAAATCAGCTGACCATCATTGAACAGAATACCTGTGTCCCCACCATGTCATGGGATCAACACTCAGGTCATTCAGAAACTACTCAACATGAAGATGAATTCGCAACGTTTGCAGGACTTGAGTTCATCAACTATGCTCTTCCTGAGGTTAACGTCATCTAGAGGGAGGACTCCTCCAGTTCCAAAGAAGTTTGGGACACGCTGGGAGAACCAAGTGGAAAATATGACTATATGGTCAAGTACACCGCTCCCGAAAGCTCTCGTATCAGGCTCGAAAACATCCAGCCAACTGGATGGGGAGGTACAGCTGAGAGCACAAATGCTATGCAAAATGCAACAGAGGAATTCTCCTACGACAATTCTGCCTGGGAGACAGATTCCAATGATCCTGCTCCACCAGAAATCAGCGTCATTTCTGAAGACAAATCAAGGAAGGTGCCAGACTTTGTGATTCACCGAGGAGTTCGTCGCCAATGGGTTGCCGTCGAGGTTCCGAAGGTCGTTCGTCAGTCAAAGTAATTGCCATCTTTAACCTTTCACCCTGCCCAGGTGAAACGGATGTTTTGATAGGGTTCGCTTTCTGTAAATTTTCCCTCTTCGCTTCGCCCAAAGCGACAAAGTTTTGTTTTATAGGGCTGTAGTTTCAAGGATTGACTTGTTCATTAATAAAATAACGTCGTTCTGTGATTTCCGCATTAATTGCTGTTTTCTCTTTTTACTTTTTCAGAAAATGGTAATCCTAAAAAACAAATAATAAAAACAAGCAGTAAAAAAAAATGAAACACTGCACACACTTGCATTTTTCTCTATCTCTTCTAAACACGAATCATCACGTCATGCAGATTGCTTGTTTTAAACCCAGTTGAAACATACGATCCGATGCCTTCTCCCAACTTTGAGTTCCCGGTATTTGGGGCTGAAGAAGAAGATGACAACGAAATTCCAGAAGAGATCTCCCGACTACTCAGACAAGAGGAAAGGTCCATTGAACCTCACAAAGAACCGTTAGAAACGGTAAACTTGGGTTCAGAGCATGAGAGAAAAGAAATCAGGATTGGGGTACTGCTCAGTCCAACTGCCAAAGAGGGTTTGATAAAGCTTCTCAAAGAATTTCCCGATGTATTCGCTTGGTCCTATCAGGATATGCCAGGGTTGGATACCAGCATCGTGGAACATCATTTACCATTGAGATCGGAATGTCTGCCAATAAAGCAAAGGTTGAGACGGACTCACCCGGACATGGCCATCAAAATCAAAGAGGAGGTACAGAAACAGATTGATACAGGTTTCCTCGCCACATCTGAATATCCTCAATGGTTAGCCAACATCGTACCCGTTCCCAAAAAGGACGGAAAGGTCAGAATGTGTGTTGATTACAGGGATCTGAACAAGGCAAGTCTAAAGGACGACTTTCCTTTACCACACATTGACATGCTGGTGGACAGTACAGCAAAGTTCAAAGTTTTTTCCTTCATGGATGGATTCTCGGGCTATAACCAGATCAAAATGGCGCCGAAAGACATGGAGAAAACTTCGTTCATTACCCTATGGGGTACCTTTTGTTACAAGGTAATGATGTTCGGTTTGAAGAACGCCGGGGCAACCTATCAAAGGGCCATGACTACTCTGTTTCATGACATGATACACAAGGAAATCGAGGTATACGTCGATGATATGATTGCAAAATAAAAAACAGAGAGTGAGCACATTGAACATCTGTCAAAATTGTTCGAACGTCTAAGAAAATTCAAGCTCCGTTTGAATCCCAACAAGTGCACCTTCGGTGTCCGTTCAGGGAAACTATTAGGGTTCATCGTCAGCCAGAAAGGAATAGAGGTTGATCCTGATAAGGTCAAGGCCATTCAAGAAATGCCTTCTCCAAAAACTGGAAAACAAGTCAGAGGATTCCTGGGACGGTTGAACTACATCTCCAGATTCATATTCCTTATGACCGCCACGTGTGCGCCGATTTTCAAATTACTGAAAAAGAACCGGAATTGCGTTTGGTCAGAAGATTGCCAAACCGCCTTCGACAGTATTAAGGAATATCTGTTGAATCCTCCGATTCTATCACCTCCAGTGGAAGGAAGACCACTGATCATTTACCTCACAGTCCTAGAGGGCTCAATGGGATGTGTACCTGGCCAACAAGACGAAACAAAGAGGAAAGAGTCTGCCATTTACAATTTGAGCAAGAAATTCACCGATTGTGAAACTCGGTACACGATGCTCGAGAAAACTTGCTGCGCTTTGGCTTGGGCAGCCAAACGTCTTCGCCAGTACATGGTTCGTCATACTACTTGGTTGGTCTCCGAAATGGATCCAATCAAGTACGTTTTCGAAAAGCCTGCTCTCACGGGAAGAATTGCCCGTTGGCAGATGTTGTTATCAGAATATGACATAGAGTACCACGCTCAGAAAGCCGTTAAAGGAAGTATTTTAGCCAATCATTTGGCTCATCAACCGATTGACGATCAAGAATCAATCGGGTCTGACTTCCCAGACGAAGATGTCATGTATCTAAAAATGAAAGATTGCGATGAATCGTTACCCAGTGAAGGGCCAGAACCAGGTTCCCAGTGGGGACTTATCTTTGACGGAGCAGTTAATCATTACGAAAACGGAATTGGGGCAATCATTGTTACCCCTCAGGGTACCCACATTCCTTTCACTGCTAGACTTACGTTCAAATGTACGAACAACGAGGCCGAATACGAAACTTGTATTATGGGTCTCGAAGAAGCGATTGATTTAAGGATTAAAAACTTAGACGTATACAGCGATTCAGCCTTGGTTATCAATCAAATAAAAGGAGATTGGAACACATACCAATCAGGACTGATTCCTTACAAAGATTATGCAAGAAGGTTGTTACCTTTCTTCAACAGAATTGAGTTTCATCACATCCCTCGTGAGGAGAATCACATGGCTGATGCATTAGCCACTATCTCTTCCATGATTAGTGTAGGTCAATGGAATAACCTACCTAAGATCGACATAATGCGCCTTGAACGGCCCACTTACATCTTCACGATTGAAGCAGTCATAGACGACAAACCTTGGTATCACGATATCAAACGCTTCCTTCAGGAACAAGAGTACCCATCTGGGGCACTCAGAAAAGACAGGAAAACCCTCAGAAGATTGGCTGGAAACTTTTTCCTGAGCGGTGACACTCTCTATAAGAGAAATTTTGACATGGTCTTGCTCCGATGCGTCGACAGACCAGAAGCAGAAATGCTGATGAAAGAAATTCATGAAGGGTCCTTTGGCACTCATGCCAACGGACACACAATGGCGAGAAAAATTTTAAGAGCAGGGTACTATTGGTTGACAATGGAATCCGACTGCTACAAGTACATGAGGAGGTGTCACAAGTGTCAGATATACTCTGACAAAATTCATGTACCACCATCACATCTCAAAGTTCTTTCTTCCCCGTGGCCTTTTTCCATATGGGGAATCGACATGATTGGCTTGATCGAACCTAAGACTTCAAACGGACATCGGTTCATCCTAGTAGCCATTGACTATTTCACCAAGTCGGTCGAAGCAGCGTCATTCGCCAATGTAACCCGGCAAGTGGTGGTCCGATTTATCAAAAACAATATCATCTGTCGTTATGGTGTTCCAAGCGAGATCATTACTGATAATGGATCTAACTTGAACAACAAGATGATAAAGGAGTTGTGCGCTGAGTTCAAGATCGAACACCATAACTCATCTCCCTACCGACCCAAGATGAACGGAGCGGTAGAAGCGGCCAATAAGAACATCAAGAAGATCGTTCAAAAGATGGTTGTAACCTACAAAGACTGGCACAAGATGCTGCCCTTTGCTCTTCACGGTTATCGCACATCTGTTCGCACTTCAATAGGGGAAACCCCTTTCTCTCTGGTGTATGGCATGGAAGCAGTGCTCCCCATAGAAGTAGAGATCCCGTCAATCCGATTATTGATGGAAGCTAAGCTCACCGAAGCTGAATGGTGTCAAAGTCGACACGACGAACTGAATCTGATCGAAGAGAAGCGAATCACGGCACTATGCCACGGTCCGTTGTATCAACAAAGAATGAAGAGGGCGTTTGACAAAAAGGTCCAACCTCGTGTCTTCAGAAAAGGAGACCTCGTGCTCAAGAAGATACAATCATTTCTCATTGATTCGCGAGGCAAGTGGACTCCGAATTATGATGGCCCCTATGTGGTCACGAAAGCTTTCTCAGGCGGTGCCTTGAGACTTGCAACCATGGACGGAGAGGAATTTATCTACCCCACGAATGTTGATGTAGTCAAGAAATACTTCGCCTAAACTAAAAAAAAAACATATCGGTGGATTGAAAACCCGAAAGGGCGGTCCAGGCAAAAGTTAGAGACAGAAAAAAAAAATCATCCCGATGGATTGGAAATCTCACAGTACAATCCAAACAAAAATTAGGGATAATGCCAAGTAACTATGTTCAACAGAGGCAAGTCCCTCAGCATCAGTTACACCATCCATCGGAAGAAAACTCCAGCCAAGGTCATCTTCGACAGAAGCTCAGGATGCCCCGAATTCAAAGTTGGTAGAAGGATAGTGGTCATTATGTTTCAACGTAGCCCTTTTCCCTGTAAATTACCATTTTCTAACTTTGTAATTACTCTTTGGAATCACGCGTTTAGATAATCTCCATCTCATCAATAAAATTTGAGCCCTTGTGCTTTTGTTTGTAATTCTTATTTGTTTTAGCTTTATAGAACGACGTTGTTAACATGATTAACGATTCTTGAAATAAAACAAAAATGAATTTACTTGTTAAAACTTTTTCTGCTTTTAAAATAAAGTCGGCAATTTCTTTTGACTGTTGAACATCAAAGGAACATCAACCGCTTCTTCAGAAGTAGGCGAACTTCAAAGTGCAGAATCAAAGTACTCCTTCTAATCCAGTCCGCCTAAATGAAGGATCAACTGTGTCAGAGACCTTGTTTCGTCTGACACACCTCGGCCGAGTTCTTATCTCCTAAGCCCGATCAACGGTGCTCCCAACAGGGACTATCTCTCCTAAGCAAGGTGGAATTGCTATTCTGAACCAACGTACTTCTTCGCCCCGCGATAGTCGAGTATCTAGTCGTGTTCACCCATTAGTTTGTATGTCGCGTCAGTTTTGTCAGCATAAACATACACACATCATGCATTATTGATTTGCATTCACATTTCATATTGCATCACTATCACTCTAGTCGGTCTTGTCCCCTAGTGATAGAAGTTTTCTCAATCGAGTCGTCAGTTCTTGCCTCGTCAGGAAACGCTGCGTCTGAACATTCTCTCTCCTCCAGTTTATTTCTGGATCAGAATTGGCCCTTGACCACTTTGATAACTTGAACCTCTGAAAGACCAGAGAACCTTCGACCGATGTCACTCTTCGCCATTGAGGATGATATCCTTGCTTTCCCGGATTAAAGAAAAATCCCCAGAGAAAGCCTCCTAAGCAGAGATTTGGCAGTACAGCTGCCATTCTTCGAAAAACCCACCGATGAAAAGGTCATCGGCACCTCAAAATTGGATCCCATCATATGGCATTTCTTCGGAAAGATCCCGAGAAAAGTATGATGTAAGCCCCCAAACGAAAACAGTCTCTCAAGAGACTCGATTTCCCCAGTAGAATCGACAAATGGCGTCTCCAACAGAGAAGTTTGTGCAACTCTACAACTCAGACGACGGGGTTCTCCAGCAAGTCTGACATCAAAACTTTTTCCGTCAAATGGCGTCTCCCCAGTAAAATTCGGCGAGAAGTTTGAGGAAAACCGCTACACATAGTGTCCCTTGTCAAATAAGTTTATTGACGAAAGAAACTAAGACCAGTTCCTCGGTAGGAAACCAGGATCGAGGGGAAGTTTACAAAAGAAACTAAGACCAGTTCCTTGGTAGAAAACTAGGATCGAGGGGAAGTTTACATCAGAAACTAAGACCAGTTCCTTGGTAGGAAACCAGGATCGAGGGGAAGTTTATTTAAGCAACTGAGACCAGTTCCTTGGTAGAAAACCAGGAACGGGAGGGAGGTTGACAAAAGAAAAACTGAGACCAGCTCCTTGGCTGAAGACCAGGATCGAGGGGAAGTTTACCTTTTCTAAGCATCATCGCTTAGCTAAAGAAGATGGATGCGATCCGCCATTCATAACCACCATCAAAATTTCGGGTATTCCGATATTTAATCCTCTTGCACCCCGAATGCCCGAATACCTTCGTCATTCACACCTTCAGGTCCAAGAAGATTAAATAGGGGCATCTGTCATACCCCAAATTTTGACCACTAAGATTTCCCATCATTGTGAAAATCATCATCACAATATGGAGGAACCATCATACCTCATCAGTCTCCCCAAAGATGGGTGAGCATCCACTACAATCAAAATTAGGGTTTCAAGCCCTCTCAGAGCCTTAGACAAAGGATCAATCAAGGAATTACATGATCTTCAACTTGTCTAACCTCTCAAACATCCATAATGGATCAAAAGGACTCCCACTTCAAGGATTAAACACAAGGTTGCTCCCTTCTAGGTGGATCAAGCTTCAAGATCGCCAGTGTCACCAAATTAGGGTTTTGGTCGACCAGGGCCTCCAGATGGAAATTTTTCATCTAGGCACAAGCCAATGATCCAAAACATAACCTAATATACTCCATGGAACCTCATGGACCCAATCATCAAGTCAATTTTGCCTCAGGGGATGCATTCATCAAAAATCAAGAATTAGGGTTTCTTGACCTAATTCACCCCTAAGTTGACTTTTGGGACAAATCATGAGCCAAGACCTCAAGACATGATTTGAGGGTCTTTAATATACCATATTGATCCATTTGCAACAATGGATTAATCCAAGAAGCTTGAGCAACAAGTTCCAATTTCATCTGCACCACAATTAGGGTTTCGCGAGGAAAGTCAACTATAACTTTGACTTTTGACCAGGACATGCTCCCAAACCCTAAGACATGATTTAATATACCCTATGACACCCATGGAACATGTCCATCAAGTTTGATTTAGGTCAAGGACATGATTTCCTGAAGAATTGCACAGTTTGGAATTCATCTGATAAAAAGTCAACTGTGCACAAAAGACAACTTTGACGTTTTGAGATTTTTCACCAAAATGGATTTTTAACCCTAAAATGATGTTAATGTATGATTTGAATCATCATTCATCAAGAAAAATCAAGAAAAGTTGGATAACTTGTGAAAGGGGTAACCATAAAAACTTAGAAAATTTTCTAAGTTAAAAATAAAGTGACAAGGGTACCAACTTTGGAGGATCATAACTCCTAAACCACAAAGCCAATTTTTTTCATCTAAAGGTGGATTTGTAGCCCTCATTACCCTCTACAAAAACTTCAACTAGACCTAAGTCCAATTCATTAAGGATTTGGAGTTATGGAGTGATCAAAATGGCTGAAAAGTGAAAATGTCACTTTTTCCAACACTTAGTGAAATTTTCACTAAGTCAGAATCTGCCTTCACTTTTTGCCAAATGTAGGGGGATTTTTCACTTGGATTCAAAAGAGATCAAAACCAAACATGATCAAACAGTTGTTGTATCATGTAAGGGCTTTCCAAAATGGTCAAGAACATTACCAAATTCAACTTACACGATGAGATATGACATTGGCAAGTTGCCTTGCTGAAATCTGTCAAAGGCAAGGCAGAATTTGTAACTTTGCTCGATTTGCCAAAATCAGCCAAATTCAAATGCTCCTATCCACTTAGACACATCTGAGGATTGAATCTAAAGGGGACAATCACTGAGCCAAGCCTCCAAAGTCCATGGAACAAGAAATAGCATGTTGAACCTAGAATGGCCAAAATAGGGACAAGACTCCAAATTTGGATTGAAGCATTCAATGGAAGCATCAAGGTGGCATCGATTGAGCCATTCTCATCTGAAATCAGTCAAGACTTATCCAAGACCAAGGGAACCAAAGCTCTGTGCCCTAACCTCTAGTCAATGGCTAGAGGAGACTTGGATTTTCATTTGCCAACATTGGCCAAACCTACTTACCAGTTGCCATTCACTATTCCTTGCAAAACAAACTTGCTCTACTATAAATAGAGCTCAATTGTGATCAGTTTGAGTACACAAAAGCCATCTAACAGATGCTTTCCTCAAAATCTCTTTCTCTTGGCAAAAATGTCTTTCTTAGCAAGGTAGCTATCGGGTTTTGAGTTTGAGAGCTTTTCCAATCAAACCAATCACACACACACCTCACATACATCATATAGAAGTGATCCAAACACTCACATAACATTTGGAACACAGATATCACAAAATCACCAGGTGGTTGCTCAAACTTTCAATCAAGTTGCAGCTGAGGTACCACAAATCGTTCCAGCCATTTTCAATCAAGTCCAAGAATTCAAACACACTCCATAGGGTGTAAGGAAGCTGTTCAGATCATCACCACTCATCTGTAACACCTCCAAATCAAAAATCACATTGCACTTGCTGTCACGGCCTAGAGGTAAGCATAAACTTGGTCATCACTTAATCTATGCATATTTCCTCGCACAATACTTTTGCCAAATGTTCATAATCATGCATGGAATGTTTTCCCTCAATTAATTGCATTATTTGAATCGTGTATCAAAAATCCTAGCCTTCATGCAGAAATTAGGGTTCTTGAGGTTTCTTCGTGATTTCATGTTTTATGTTTAATTTAAATGAAATTAATGGACATAGACATGATCATGAGGTTGAGACGAGCATAATGATATGTGGATTGCATGTTATAATCAAGTATTCAGGGAGATTGGATAGAAAATGCAAATTAGCCAAATCCAGAACACGCGCGTGTTCTTCAGCTGTTCTTGGCGCCTTTTTTGAATTTTCAAATATTAGAATTTTGTGATTTTTGTTTAATTGATTCAAAAATTAATTTCTCTTTGAGTTTTAAGGATTTTGAGTTGATTCTTTTTTTAATAATTCACAAAAATGTTAAAATATTTTATTTTCCCAAAAAAATCCCAAAAATATTATTTATTTCATATAATTGATATTTTTGCAAAGAATTAATATTTTAATTGTTTTTGACATTTTAAATATTTTTTCCACATTGATTTTGCAACTTTTAATGCTTTCTAATTATTTTGTAGGTCAATACTTAATTTTTGAAGCATTAATCCAAGATCACAATTTGTTTTTCACATGTTAAACAATTTTGATCATTTTAATTGAAGTTTTATTCAATTAAATACATTTTTGAAAACAAATTAGGGTTTTTGGATTAATTCAACCCTCATAAATCATTTTCAAAACACTTTGGGCCTCTAATAGAGTGTAAGACCTAATCCTTTTTTGACAAAATCATTTGGGCCTCAGTGCATTGTATAAGTCCCGATACCGTAAAAAACAAACGGCGCGATCATCGCCTTTTGAAAAATAACCTTGGGCCTCTCCTTGAGCTATAAGACCCATTCAAAACTATTGGGCCTCTATTAGAGTGTAAGACCCAATCCCCTTTTAACCAAAACATTTTGGCCTCACTTATTGTCTAAGTCCCTTTGCGTTAAAAGAAAATCTCGGCGCGTTCACCATTTTAAACGAAAAAATCATCTGGGCCTACCCTCGTGTTATAAGCCCCAATCTTTTTCTTTAAACCATTTGGGCCTCTTGAAAGAGTGTAAGACCCATCCCTTTGTATAGAAAAACATTTTGGGTCTCAGTCACTTGTATAAGTCCCTCCGTACAAATTCAAACAGTGCGCTCACTGATAAAACCCTGGGCCTCTCCTTGAGCTGTAAGCCCCAAATATTTCTTTTTCAAAGCACTTTCTCCTTTGATTTTGAATATACTGTTGTTTTCAATCTATCTTTGTTGAACAACTAACCAAACAGTATGGAAGCTCTACAACCGAGTAAGTGGTTATTGCTTTCATTTACCGCTTTCATATACATATAACTGTATTGTGGGGCTGTTTCACTGTAAGTCTTCTTTCATAAACTCATATCAACTGTGTAATAATAGTATAGATATTTCGAGTTTCCCCGACAACTACGTCTAGAACTAGGTGACGCCATTTCGTTTAGTTCGTAGAAATAGACAACTAGATCCCCAATAGGAGCACCAGATACAGTCTTCTCTTCGGCTGTCCTCATTAGGAATTGTCAAGAAACTCTATTCCCAGAGATGAATGTATTCTCCGTGAATGGCATCTTTGAGTTTCTTCCAAATTCTCGAACTTTCCTGACTTGATCTATTCCTTGTGAATAGCTTGCCTTGAATTTCTCGGGGTTTGGGGACCCACGGGATTCTTAAAAGCATCGGCCTCCTCTTGGGCATCGTACAAGGACCCACAGGCTTCCTAAAAGCAACCCCGCCTCCTCTTGGGCTTAGTACAAGGACCCTACGGCTTCTTAGAAGTATTCACAGCCTCCTCTTAGGCTTCGTATAATGATCTCTTCCTCCGGGAATGATAGCCTTCAATTGGGCTTAGTACAAGGACCGATCGGCTTCTTAAAAGTTTCCAGCCTCCTCTTGGGCTTCGTACAAATTGTCCCGACGACCTCCTAGAGGTATAGGAACAGAACTTAGTCATCTTCATAGAAAAGTCCTTTCAAAGAGTCTACTACCGTTTCTCAAAGCACAGTACAAAAGATGACACTCTAGACTTGGACAGTCTAATCTCCTTGAGTCTCAAAGACATTCTCAAGTGACCCCTTCGTTAAATAGGAAGGAAACCTGCAGACTCGGACAGTCTCAATACCCTTTGGATTTCCCGCTTCCTTAAAGAACAGGAATAACCCGGATCCTTGAATCGAATCCATGAGTACAGTGTTGCTCATATAAGAACTGATTTTCTCTTTAAAATCAGTATACTGGACCTGTCACTTAACTGAAATAATAACCATAGCCTCCCTCTTGGGCTTTGTACAATGATTCTCCCCAGCGGGGTCAAACAACGTTTAGCCTCTCTCTTGGGCTTTGTACGAGACACATAAGAGACTCCCTCGTTGAGTCAATCACCCCTTTCGCCTCCATCTCGGGCTTTATACGAGATACAAAAAAGGTTATTGTTGAACCAAACAAACAATAGCCTCCATCTCGGGCTTTATACGAGATACCAAAAGACTCCATCGTCGGGTCGAAACCTTTTAGCCTCTCTCTCGGGCTTTGTAGGAGACACATAATAGCCTCCTCGTAGGATTTATATAAGAAAACCACTGGTTGATCCAATTAACCTTTTAGCATCAAAACTGTGCCTCGTTCACAATGCACAAACATCAACAACTCCTTCCCCTCCATCTAACTGCTGTAAGCGACAAGCCTGTGGATCATCTACATCCATGCCAATGTCCCTCTTTTAGTATGAGAAATTCCTAAGGAAAGATAGCATTGCTCTACACTGAGTTAAAGTCTTCTCCTTCAGGTTAAAATCCTTATAAAGGAAATTATGGCATTGACGAATTCACAAATCCCGATTAAAGTAATTCTCCTTTATAAACATTTGTCATAGACAAGCCCCTCTTTAGAGATGACAAATTCTCTCTAAAGTAAACCCCTTTAGCTTCACATCTTGGGCTTTGAACAAGATACAAATCACCTTTCGCTTCACGTATTGGGCTTTGAACAAGACACCAAAAACACCCATTTCCTCCCATAGAATAGGAGGAACTACGAACGCTCTGATTTCCCTGTTTCGGTAAACGGGAATACGTAGGCATAAGATCGAAAGAAAAGATCTTAGCGAGCACAATCAACAAAAAACCCAAATCCCATATCTCCATCAATCAAAAGCAGTAATTCAAAAGCATCAATCCTAACATCCTAATCCTTGTTCCCCGCCAGAAACCTTCTGTCTAGATAAAAAGAAAGAAAACCGTATTGGCGAAAATACAAATAACTAGTACAAAGACCCCCCCACATTGATATCATTCGTAACCTAACAGACCGCTGTTTAAACTCAGTATGCAAAGCAGGGTTAATTGGAGACATCTATTTCCCTTCCTTATTCAGCTCACAATAGGATAAAAAATGAATCGACCTGTAGTTTAAGCTCAAACCGCAGAGAGCGACCAACGCTTAAGAACCGCGTCCAAAATCGCTCGCTACACTCTCCCTCACAAAACAATCTCAAACCACCCAGCTTCTCCGCCTTCATCAATATCAACAACAACAACCAAAACTTTCCAATCTTCAATCTCACTCTGAAACTTTTCAACCTCACAAATACTCCCTCAATCTCGCCGGAACCTCACCACCCAAAACCACAAAAACCCTCTATTTCAATCACTCTCTCACACTCTTCTGTTCCACCCTTCCTCAATCAACAACAACCGCTAACTCACCTTCAACCCACAACACCAACCACCTTCAATAAACCTCCCTCCATCCCTGTTCAGCCGTAACCTTCAAACCAGACCTTTTTTTCCAAACACAACATAAATCGAACAAACTGAGCTTGAATCAAACCAAGAAAGAATCCACACAGACGAACCCAATCCCAATCGAATCGCTGAGAGGTAAATCGAAGCACCTGGGTTCCCTTCGCCTTCGTTTTATTTTCGATCTATGGCGCAATGACGAATCGTTTCTTGTTTTAGTGTTGTTGGATTGTTCAAAGCCCATGGTGGGATCCATACTCGTACTCCCTTCCATTTACACACCCTTCTGAATCAGACGCCCCCTCATCTTTTTTTTTTTTTTTTTAAATCATTTTCTTTTTTTTGTTATTAACTTTTTCTTTAACAAGTTTTTTTGAGTTTTTAATCTTTAGTCTTTCTATGTTTTTTCACTAATTTTATTCATGTTAATCCACTTAACTTAGTGGTTCATTGCATTTCATTTTCTTTATCTTTTGGGCCAATGATATATAACAATCATGACCTTGTTGATTTATTTGAATCACTAAAAAGTCTTGATTTATATGAGGTCATTCTTATCTTTATTTTGTTGGTCAATGAAAGTCTCTTTAAAAGATTATTGATTTCTCGAATAAATCTTGATTTAGACGAGACCAACTTTATTTTCCATTTCGATTCCATTTTCACCATTTGGGCCAATGACATTACACAAATCTTGACTTTGATTATTTCAAATCAATAAAGTCTTGATAAATATGAGGCCGCATTTTTATTTTCCTTTTATTTGGTCAATGAAAGTCAAAAAATCAAAAGATTGTCGATTTCTCGATTAAATCTTGATTAAGACGAGACCAAATTTATTTTTCATTTCGATCCCACTTTCTTTATTTTGGTCGATGATATAACAAACTTCATGGTTTGGGTTGATCTCATTAAAGCGACAAAACTTTGATCAATATGAGACCATTTTCTCTTTATTTCAGTTTTATTCACTTTTTAGTCGATGAAAGTCAAGAATCATTGATTATTGATTTCTCGATTAAATCATGATTAAGACGAGACTATTTCTACTTCATTTCAATTTTTAATTTCTATGAATACTAACTTTTCATTTCTCTCTTTGGTGAGACTTGTAAATATTTCTGATAAAGTCTTGTGGATAACCCTCCCGGTTCTGTTATGATTGTGCTTGCTTATTGCATTTGACATCCTCAATACTCTTCCAAAGGAAAGTCCTCCTAAATTGACTCATAAGTCAATAAACAAATCACCCCACCTTGGCCTCATAAGAGCCTTTCCCTTTTCTTGGCCTCATAAGAGCCATTGAATCATAACTTAGCAATAGGTTAGAGTTTCGAACTCTATGTGATTCTCACCATCATGAGAATTCACTTTTCCCCTATAATTTAGATTTAGAGAGCTTTCTTGAACTCTAAAATGAGCTCACACTCATTTCCCCTTGGAACTTTGGCCATAGTCAATGGTTCCTCTCTCACCCTTAGTTAGGTGAACTACGGTTGCTCTGATTCTTTAGTCAGATACGTAGGCATAAGATGTGACGTCTTGGCGAGCAAACTTAGTGTACATACCCCTAGGTCCTTACCTTAGTATAGATATCTTAGCAAGCAAACATAACATAACGCAAACTAAACAAGAGGTTCCTGTAGAGTACTACAGATATTAAGGGTGCTAATACCTTCCCATAGTATAACCAACCCCCGAACCTTAGATCTCCCCCTCTAGGTTTTCTCGATCTTGAACATTTCCTTTGGATAAACCAAAGTCGGTGGTGAACTTCAAAGTTTTGCGATGCAAGTTAATTAATAGCTTGTTATCCGATTCTCACCGCAACACTCATTAAAAAATTGAATATCAAACTGATTTTCCATATCATTATGAGAGACATGGTTTGATGAAGTAAAGCGAGACACAATGATATACATAGCACAAACACCTAACATCTTAATGAACTTTATATAACACTTATTAAATTTGTATTTATCAATTGAGAATTATATCTCAATGCTTAATGATTTACAATATGTATATCATGTGATTTGTTAGTAGCTCCCATAAAACAATCCCAAAGCTATACACATTGACCTTATTAAGTTTAGAACTCATCGGTATATACATCGATAAAGAATTGAGCGACTAATACCAAAAAGAACCATCTACATACAATTTATCAAGTTATGAAGTGTACATGATAATTAATATATACTTCATGTTCATATACTGATAACTTCTGCTTTCCAGTTTCCATATATTGATGATGCCAACCTAAACAAAACTTTCATATTGAAACTTACCATTTCCTGATACCAAGACGTATCAGTGCAGAAATAACATAGGACCATGTCGCCCTTCTTAAGATTAAAAGCACCAATCACAGGAGCTTCATTCAGGTTCAAAGAAGCTAGTTGGTTCTGAATGGATTCTATCTTTTGATCTCCAACAATCTGGACATAAAATTTACCACCTCCCAAGACTTCTGTAACAGTTACCTATGAATGCATGACAGTGGATTAAGTACCTCCCCATTAACTCAAAAAGGAGTCATTGGTACTATTATTTTAGAAAAAGCAAAAAAAATGAATTAATAAGCCAGACCAGGCAAAAGCAATGCAAGACCAGGGCTACAACTGATACAAGCAAAAATCCACAAACCTAAAACACTGAGGAACCAAAGCAAAAGAGCAAGAAAGCCCCTCCTAAAAACAACATCACACAATTACAAAACACACGCATTGCAGCACCTAAAGAAAACCAATGTTCCAAAGACTATAACACACAACAAACATAGCCAGACATTCCTAAGACTATAATTCTGCTAAATTCAGCTAAAAACACAATCTAAACCAGCCTTCAATAGCCACCACCAGACGCCCAAGCCTACTGCTTCTACAAAAAACAACATTGCACCGACAATAATGATGAGCCAAAACAGAACTTGCATAACAACATTAGAAAAAAGCCACAATATAGCAGGCTTCCTAACAGGATTAACCTTACCAGTGCAAAAACAATGCCGATGATTTTGAGTCACCTGAACAATAAACTGCACACGATTCTAAAAATAGTGGATGAACCATAGTGCGAAGTTCTGCCACATGAAGTTCTTTAGAGGCTGAACCAATGCCAAAGAGGTAACTTGCTTTTCTGTTTTATTCTGTACTGGATTCGGGTGGAAATGTCCTCTGAAGAATGGCTTCCACTATAGCAGCAAATATTTTCATGAGACATGCTTCTGATGGGCTTCCACGAGGAAGATAATCCAGGAGCTTAAGTAAAGGTATATACAAATTGCACAACAGTATGAGCGGTTGGAGTGGGGCTGCAAGTATTATTTTTGGAAGATCAACAGCTGAGGAATTAGCAGGAATCAGACCATAAGCAGAATTTGAAAAAATCGTGAACTTACAACTCTGAAATTCTCAAGCGTAAGTTGTCATATATGTGAATAAATTTACCTCATATCGACTATTTATTGGTTTTAATCATTAGGATGCAATGGTTCTATCGGAAGTGATTCCACCGAGTCAAAGTAGAAAAACTGCAGAGGTCAGAAGAGAAACATAAGTTAAAATAACAACCACAAAATACAACTTTGTCAGAAGTTAAAACATGATATTCTCTGAGCAGCAAACTGAGCATACCGAGCATACAAAACTGAGCATACAAAACTCAACCGAAGCAGCAAACATGTCAGAGAGAACATCTCTGGTTGCAGCTCTTGTTGAATGGTTGTAGCTCTTGTTCACAATCAGTTCAACTATTTTTTTTAAAGGTGTCAGTATTCACATTTGTTTACAAACCTATGTATCAAAATATGAGGACGAAATAGTTGAATGGTTGTAAGAACTGGTGAACATAGTGTTGAAGAAGATTAATCCAGAGAATTCACTGTTTTTTGTCAAAACACTTCCAAGGAGGCTTCAAAACAAACACTTTGCACATTTCACTAAGGAGACTTCCAAAGCTGAGAATCATAAAAAAATAATCACGTTGAAAACAAATTCAAAACAAACAATCAGAGGAAGGTTACCACAGTGGAGAGAGAAATTTGAATAATACCTCGAGTATCTTGGAAAAACTTCAATTCAGGAGCACTCAGAAGTATAGTTCCAATGCTATAGGTTGCTTACTAATATTGTGTTAACAGCCTGCGCGTAATCATTCAGTACAACTGGAAAAATATTGTGTTAACAGGTTGCTGCCTTTGATGTCGCTCACACACATGAGTTGCCAATATAACCTACGACTTTGAGCTCGTTGTGCTACTTAATATGGACCTGAACACCACATGTCATACAAACCAAATGAAACTATATTTATTCATTAGCTACTTGCAGCAAAACTTTGATTTCTTGGAGTCCTAACACAAAGCCATTATTACTACGGGAATCAAGTAAATATTAGTAGAATTGGTTCCTGCCATTATTACTACTGGAATCAAATACACTTTGATTGCTTCACTAAAATATCAATTACAGTTTGGCACCTATGTAGAGAAAATTAAAGCAAGGACAAATAATGTCAAAATGACAAACATAAGTAAAAAAATAAATACATCAGAACATAGTATCAGCATTTACCAAGGTGTTTTATACCGTCGAGCACCAATCTCTAGACAAGTTATCAGGGCTTTTCTTTGTAACTTAAGGATTCACTTAGTTTCTTCCTCGTCTTCCTTCCTTATATTGATAGCTCTGTCATTCTTTGCACTTTTCTTTGTGGATTCAGGAATCAGAGCATCAAGTCCAAATGGGTCAGCTTCCTCCACACCATTATTATCCTCATTTGTGCCAAGCGTTTGACCACCTTCATCTACTGTAACTGTAATATCTTTCAGAGAAGTTGCTTCTTCTGTGTCATCCTCCTCTGTCGCAACAGGAAGGTTAGATATAGCTTCCTTGATTTGCGTAGCTGCTTTTGAGAACTGTAGAAGTATTGGGAAAGAAAAGAATGAGAAACAAATACAATCCTTATGGACCAAAATATCCAAAGAAAATCACGTCAAATAGAAAACAATATTCCAAATCTAAATCCAGTGACCAAACAAAAGAAAAACATGTCACAGCTGAAAAAATCCAAACAACATTTTCACAGTAATCGATTTGATGCATTATTATATAGCCTCTCCAAAATAAATAATGTCAAGCATTCATTCATTAGCAGAGTGCCAAGCTGAGAATTCATTAACCTAATTGTTAAGCTTTTCTTTATTAACCTAATTGTAAAACTTAATCACCACTCAAAAGAAGAATGTTGCACCTTGCAACCAGGCCAAACTTCAGCTACCCCAAAACTTATTGTTGGAGTCAGTCCATGAATTAGATTTAAGGGTAACACATGTCAAGCACCAATAATCAATCCCTCACTATACATCTGTAACAAAAAGCATGGAATAGATGAACTCATGGATAACTGTATTGAGAATAATGAAGCCTATCAACCTGTCATCCACTTAACAACTTGTCTCAAGGCCCCTTTTGGAATAATGACCCTTTCCAATATATCTTGACTTATGCTAGACTAATAAAATCATTAAAAGGTTACATCGAGACATTTAGATTAATCTTTGGTCAAACTTCATATACTTAATGAATTGATATGAAAAATGACACCTTCAAAGATAGGCACACTAAAGCAATAACAACACTACATGAACAATATGAATTGTATGCAAAGAAAAGGAAACTACATGGTGCACACTTTCATTTATGATGCACGGAACAACATTACATCTCAAAATTTGTTGCATATCGTTCCAATATGCTTCTCATTGCCTTGAATAAAAAGAAAACTACATGGTCTCAGGAGTTTAAATGAGCAAGTTCAAAATAACATTTAAGCAAGAACCATACCACAAAGCTATCATCTGTATATAAATCATTCACTACCACAACACTAGTTATCCATGTCGCCAATTGATTCTTCTGCTTCTTATTGAAGTGCTACAAATAACAGACAAAAGAGGGTCAATAAAATATTTACTGTAAATACAATTTCTAAAACTATAAATAATTTGAACAAATGTAAATCTTACTTATTTCGATATGCAACTTCCTGCAACAACAGTCCTCAAGCCAACCTTGCAAACTACCAACCGGGCAACTTACACATTAATTCTCAGCGATGATGCAACAATCATCTTGGATCGAACTAGCGTGGATCAATACGCAACAATTCCTACAACAGATTATGCAGAATGACTCACTTTCATGTTCTGAAAATTAAAGCGGGCTGCTAAATATTTGTCCTTCCACTTTTCCACCAATTTAAACGTAGTCTTAGATCGATCTCCAGTACCACACGCTGAGTATGAATTACACGAGTATGATGGTTAAAATAATATGAGAAAGTTTGGTTTAGGATGCTCTACCTCAAAGAACAAAGTTGTGCCATACTATACCTCTGCACCATTTCTTCGACGAACCGAGGAGGATGAGAACTTGCAACAACATTGTACCAATTTATTCCCCAACTTCCAAGTTCAGTTCCACTTTGAAAGTTCAGAACAACAGTAACTCCTTGCACTCAAAGCCACAAAAGTTACATAAATTCTTGCTAGCGGTGTCGGTACAGAACTATGGCATTGCCAAAAAGAAAAAAGGAAATAAATACATGAAAAAGTAGAAGGTATTATAGTATTTGTAACAAATATGAATACATCAGCTAGATAAATCAAATGATTATTCAAAAATGGAAAAGACAGTTTTGTCAATCGGTTGCTGAAAATAGCGGGATGCGTGAGTTCTGATAAACTAATGTCATACCGCTATTCGACAACACTTGATACAAAATTCCGTAACGAAAATGCCCTAACTCTTTCTTCTCTTGTTCCTGTAACAAAAATGCAAAGAAAACTCCTGAAGTCAGTAAATCAAAGAGCGGTAAATCAGGAAAAAAGTGTTAAATCAACATAAATTCGGTAAACCAAAGAAAATACCTTTACTTTGCAATGGTTGGAGATGGAGATCGATAAAGTTGCTCTGAAATAAAATATTTTTGGTTCTGTAAAGAGAACATGTGGAGAAGAGAAAGAAAAATGTTTTCTTTTTCCATTTCGAGTTGTGACGGTCGAAGAATGAGAAGCGGTGGTCGGTGACAAGGTTCGCCGAAACAAAAATCTATTGGGTTCATTAAAAAGGCCGTGAGATGTGGATAACGAAAATAGGATTAGTTTCTCAATCGGAGATGGTGATGATCATATATAGGGTGGAGAAAGTGGTTGCGGCGGCTAGGGTTGGGTGGAACGAAAGAGAGACGAAAAGAGAGGGAGACTGTATGAAGAGAGAGACAATTTTCAAAATTCAAAATGAATGGAGGGATTGAAAGGAAAGAGATGGGGATAGAGACAAGTACACAATGGGTCATGAAGATGCCAAGTGGCGTGTAACCATTTTGTTAGTTACTATTTCACCCAAAAAATAGTGTAAATATTTTTTATGGAAAGGGCAATTTAGACAGTTTGGTCAACTTACTAGTAATGGGTAGATAGTAGATTGGTAGAAGAATGTCTCATATCTTAACAGTTAAGTGTTCAACTTCTAATTACCACAAATTTTATTTTATATTTAATTTAAAAAGATTTTAATTTATATGTTGCTTTAAGCCTCTATTGATATTTGGTTAACCCTCTCTAACATCAACCAAATATTTTAATTTGCCTAAATTATTTCGCATCCCTAATAAAGAGGAAATCAAGGTGAAACTAATTAAAGGAAGAAATGTGTTTTAGGACAAATAAATAGAGGAGAGAGGTATGAGAGCTTAAACAATAAGACAATTTTACAATTAATAAAAACTATAACTATAATAAAAACAAAAATCATATTTGCAAAAGTTTTGTTTATCGTTAGAGAATTTAATAAGTCTCTCACGTTCTCACGTAAGTTATTAGAGATTTCATCACCTTTTTTTTTTCAATTTCAACCATTTAGCAGTAGTTTTAAATCGATGCTAAATAACAATTTCTTGTTTTTGAATTTTAAGCCGCTAAATTTCAATTGTTTTTGTTTTCCACATTTTAGTGACGGTTTTGAACCATCACAAAATAATTACTGAAAATTTATGACAGTTTAAAACCGCAGCTAAATGACTGAAATTGGGGAAAAACATGAAATCGCTAGTTGTTTACATGAGAGATCTATTAAGGTCTCTCACTGTAAATAACATCTACAAACAAATGATGTTTGTGTTTCAATCACTAAGTTTTTATTAATGTCGGGTAGTTAAACTTTAGTGACAAAAAAAAGTCATTAGGCTTAGAAATTTCTTTTTCCACCCCAAATTTCTTCGGAAGCACACTTATGAAAAAAAACGTATTTTTTGCTCTTGACTAATATACTTTTGAATAGCACTTGAAATGAGTTGAATTTGATTCAACTTGCTTCAACAAAAATTGAATTATTTTGAAATATGGTTCGAGTTCATCACAATTTTTTTTTCAATTCAAATCCGATTCGATTAAAGTTCATAAATAACTCGGTTTGAACTCGATCTACCCCGTTAGCTCAAATCAAATGAACCAAAACTAAAATTAATTAAAAAACTAAAAATTTAAATTAAAGGCAATATAACTTTGGACTAGGAAGATTTATTGGGCTTATAAGTGGACAACCCATGGTAAAGTAGATCAACTAAAGTGTTGGAACGCAAGGCGGGTGGATACTGAATCGCCTTCCTGGGTTGGGCGTTCTCTAAGTCGTGTCCAGTGGGTCAGTTCGAACTACGATTTGGGGGTTGCTTACTCATGGAATATGTTCAAGGAACAATGGTTGGAACGATAGTCTAAGGTGGAAAAACTATATCCCTGTGATTTAAGGATGAACCATTCTTCTCACATTCCCATGTCTTCATTAGAAAATTCAAGGAAATTATTTCTTTGCTTCAAGCCTGACCCATGAAGACTCATATAGATATCCATATATCAGAAGGTAAATGGGGTATACACCAATTCTAAAAAAAACCTAACATACACACATAATCTCTCTCATCCACGTATGAGATGAATCCCTCTAACATTTATTGTATGTTTCGCAAGTATACTTAACATCGTGTGTAAGGCCAAATAAAACTGACATGGGCCACACTCTCGTTTCAATTCATAAGTTGCCTCAATCATCTTTCTTAACATGGTGACAATGCGAGGTACTGTAACATGTACCAAATAGACCATATCCATTTACACCATATCATTGGGTTTGCTAAAGGTAGAGAATTTAGCTCCTCTTCTAAATGATATGCTCAACAAGTCTTGACGGTATATGTTTTACTCGCCCACCCCATACCAAATTCAAGAAATAAGTCAGTACGTGAGATCATTTTCTCCGATAAAGATGTCACTGGTATCCATCTTCATGAAAATGACCATATGATCATAATGGTGCAGTGTGATGATTGAGATATAAATGGGTATTGATTAACTCAGCGAGCTTATTAGCTGTCTTATTCTAGGACACATTTGAAAGGCTTTGGTTGGATCCAAATGACATCTAGGCACTCCAAGGTTCGCTAGTCTGGCTCACATGAGATCACGTACATGTGAAAGGCCATATAACTCTCATGAAAGTATTTGGAATGAACGAGAATGTAAAAATGATAAAGTTTAGATATCTCGTGGTAGACACACCTTCTTCATACAACATCATCATGGGGTGAATGACCCTCAACCTTTTAGGGGCCGACATGTCAACCTTGTATCTTAGTATTAAATATCCGCTACCTAATGAGTGGATTGGAATACTCTAAGGTGATCAAAGGTCGCCCATGAGTGTTACTAAGGTTGCCTCAGGATAAGCAGGTTAGAGATGGTTGTAACCTACATTTTGCAACCTAGCACACAAAGAATGAATTATGTGAATTTATATCCCAAGATAGAGCTCGAGAAAGAAAGACTGATACCCGCATAAGATCTAAAAGAGGTCCAGATTAGGCCCAAATGTTTTTAAACCATCAAGCTAGACACCTCCTTAACTAAAGCTGGATAAGAAGAGTTGATCCCTCTGCTAATATAGAAAGTATTACCATTTATTCCACTATGAAGCGTGTGGAACATAGAAAGCGTAAAGTTGGCAAAGAGAAGCAGACAATGATTGACATGAAGGTTGAAAAGTTAAAGAAGGCAAGCTTCATAACTAAAGTTAATATCCAACTTGTTTGGTTAATGTGTTCCTGGTTCGGAAATCATTAAATAAATAGTGGGTGTGCGTCAATTTCACTAATTTGAACCCATTGTGCCCTAGAGATCCGTATACATTGCCCAACAATGTTAGACTAGTTGACGAGTCCTCATGTTATAATACTTTGAGTTTCATGGACACTTACTCTAATTATAACCAAATAAAATGGATCCCTTGGACACGCACAAGACAATGTTCGCGTGCAACCATGGCAATTACTATTAGAATGTCATGCCATTTGGATTGATAACACTGACGCTGCCTATCAAAGACTAATGGATGTGGTGTCCTCAGACCAAATAGGACGTTATCAGAGGTATACATCAATGACATGATTATAAATACCCCTAAAGAAGGAAATCACCGTAAAGATTTGGAAGTCATCTTAGAGTTAGTTAAAAGATATAACATGCATTTGAACCCCGCCAAGTGCTCAATTAGGGTTTAAGCGGCCAAGTTCTTGGGATTCATGTTGACTAAAAGGGGGATCGAGGTGAACCCTAACAAATGTCAGGCTATCTTTAACATGAGGATCCTCTCTAGCATCAAGTAAGTTCAACGATCAACAAGGTGCTTGGCTGCCTTATTTTCATTTCTTTCATGTGCAGGTGACAAAGCATTCAACTTTTTGCCACTTTGAAGAAGAAGGAGAAGTACGAGTGGACAAACAAATGTGAGGAAGTGTTTGTAGTGTTGAAATATTTTTTGGCAACACCTCCCATTCTGACACGCCCTGAGACAATCTCGCCATTATGTTTGTATGTATATTAGTCAGTGATAGAGATCTATACTTAATTAGGAGAAAAACAAGATTGAATAATTGGTTTACTTCGTGAGCAACGTATTCAAAGGCATTAAGCAAGGTATCAAAAAATTGAGAGATTGGCGTTAGCAGTCATGATTAATGCAAGGAAACTCCTACCATATTTCTAGGGCCATCGTGTAATGATCAAAACCAACTATCGCATTCCCAAAATTCTAAATAAGTCGGATCTAGTAGGTAGAATAGTACCCCGGTCAGTTGAATAATCTAAGTATGTTATCCATTTTGTGCCTAGAGGAAGTATAAAATCTCAGGTGCTGGCAAACTTCTTGATGGAGTTCAATTCACATGTAGGTGAGAAGGTCCCCTACGTATAGATATTATCAATGTATGACGCCTCAATTCTAAAGGGGAGTGGTGCCGAAATAGTTCTAAAGGGCCCAAACAACCTCCTCTTTGGGCAATCCCTGAGATTGAAATTTAAATTCAGCAACAATCAAGCGGAGTATGAAGCTCTAATCACTGGTATGAACCTCACCATAGTGATGGCCGTTTCAAGTCTCAGAGCCAGATGTTATTCAAAGTTAATCACAAATAAGGTCATCATAGAATATCAGGAAATGAGGCCCATTGATCAAACATTTCATAAAGGTACGAGAATTATCTAATTGTTTCAAATTCTTAGAAGTAATATACCTTCCTAAAGAAAGAACCTCTTGAGAAGATATATGCTCAAAGCTCACTAGCACCAAGAAACTCAGCCATAATCGGACAGTCATACAAAAAACTCTAGTCGCCCCAATAATGAAACAGAAAAGACTAACGCCATTGAAGTCACCCAACCATCAAGTTGGATGATGCCTATAATACATTACTTGACTATAGACGAGCTACCTTAAGATAAGGTTAAGGCGAAGAAAATCTGATATCTTACAGCAAAATACACCATGGTGTCTGGAAAAACTTTATAAAATAGGAATGTCCTCCCCCATGTTAATATGTGTGGAGAAGGACTAGACCGCCTTGGTCCTCGCAGAAATCCACGAAGGAACATGCGGTAGCCACATAGACGGGTGATCTCTCACCCACTAACTGTTGAGGGTGGGCTATTATTTGCCAACCTTGATGAAAGATAGCACAAACTTCATCGAAAAATGTGATAATTTCCATAAATATTCCAATCTCATCACGTGTCAGTTAAGACTTTTCACTCTACCACATCGCCATGGACATTTTTCTAATAGGGCATGGAAATATTGGGTTTTTTCCCTTGGCGCCGAGGCAACTAAAGGTCATAATCGTCGGAGTAAACTACTTTACTAAGTAGATAGAGGCGGAGGCCGTCTCCAAAAACACGTCATAGAAGGTCGGCTATTCTATTGGAAAGGAATTATATGCAGGTTTGTCCTACCTATAATAACCATATCAGATAATAGTACGCAATTTGCTAGTTCAATTATGGTAGATTTTTGCCATCACTTGGGGATACAGACAAAGTTCATCCTAGTCATCCACCTGTAGGCCAACATATAGGAAGAGTATGTAAATAAGGTATGCTAAGTGGGATAAAGGAAAAAACTTGACGATTCCAAGAGCCTATGGGTCGAACAATTTCATGAGGTTTTATGGTCATATCACCATACCCCCTCATTCCACCATCAAGGAAGCGCTATTAACAATGGTCTACAGCACTGACGCCATGCTTCTGGTTGAAATTGACACACCCACTTGGAGGTGCACATAATTTAATGAAGAAGAAAGTGAGACAGAACTTAGGTGTGTAGTTTACATGATCGACAGAACTATGAAGATCACCCATATCAAGGAATTTTCCACCAAATAAAGGGCCGCTATAAGATAACATTCAAAGATGGTCCCAAGGAAAATGTAAGAAGGTAATCTCGTAATTAGATGAGTGGCCACACCTACTCGGTTGAGAATTTTTCTACCTAATCGGTAAGGTATGTACCTAATATACTAGAAGCTACCGTACTATGCCTAAAAGCTCGAAGAGCTGGACAAAAGACTTATCTTTAGGACCGGGAACTTATTTAATTTCAAATACTATTACAGTTAATTATTTAATGTTTCTTGCTAAATAAGGTGAATGCCTTGGCCCTCCAAATTATGGAAGGTAGGGTCACAATCTTTTACCCTAAAATGGAGTGGTTTTTCATGAGGTGTCTTGGCTTATTAACTATCTGATGTTGCAACAATCATATGCTAGGCCTTCACTGAAGAATCCTTATCGCTTATATGACAATTATACATTGGATCCTTGCTGAAGGATCATTTCCTCCTATAAGGAAATTATATTTTGGACCTTCATTGAAGGATATTTTCAATCCATAAGGAAATTATACGTTGGATCTTCACTGAAGGATCCTTTCTTCTTATAAGTCAATTATACATTGGACCTTCACTGAAGGATCCTTATCTTCTATAAGAAAGTTATATGATGAACCTTTACTGAAAGATCCTTGCCACCTATAAGGCAATTATATGTTAGACCTTCACTGAAGGATCCTTACCGCCTATACTGCAGTTATACGTTGGACCTTCACTGAAGGATCCTTTCCACCTATAAGGAAATTACACGTTGGACCTTCACTGAAGGATCCTTTCTTCCTATAAGACAATTATACACCAGGCCTTCACTAAAGGATCCTTACCGCCTATAAGGCAATTATATGTTAGACTTTCACTGAAGGGTTCTTTTCGCTTATAATACAATTATACATTTGACCAAAAATAAAGAACCCTCACCTAGGAACACTTTATTTAAAGCTTGGGTAACTTCTTTCAAACGAAGGTTGAGGGACTCACCTTAAATAGTAAATTCATGCAGCCATGGCAACATAAACCTTGAAAATAATGGGCAAATTGCGAAGTGTTTCAAACAAAATCAAATTAATCATAAAGTCTAATTTTTTTATTAATAAACCCTAAAAGGCGGGGTTGCATATGGGGATAGAATACAAAGACAAAATTAAACTCGCTTCAAGCAATTCCTGAGGTTCTACCTTCAAGCAATGCTTGAGGGACACACCCTCTAATATTCGTCTAAGGAACTAACCTTCAAAAGTTTGGCCCGAGGAACTCATCTTTACAAGCAATACTTGAGGGACTCACCCCTCTTAATTCTTAAAGAATTCCTTACCACACAATTCACTAAGATGGGCATCCGTTTTAAGTAAATCACTTTATTCTTTTTAGGCTTCGTGCTTGAGGGATTGTGGACTAAGATATTTTATTGGGCCTATAAGTGGATAGCTCATAGAGAAGCAGACCAACTGAAGTTCTGGAACCCTGGGTAGGTACATACTTAGTTGCCCTCTTGGGTTGGGCGCTCTTTGGGTCGAGCCGAGTGGGCCGTGTCACCCAATCCAAACTGGGATTCTGGTTCACTCACTCATGACATTGGCACGTGTTCAAGGAAAAACAGTTGGAACAACTGTCTAAGGGGGGAAATTTGTCTCTGCATGATTTGAGGAAGAACCAATCTTCTTCAATTCTCATGTCTTCGTCAGAAAACTAGAGGAAATTGTTTCTTTGCTCCTATCCCGACCCATGAAGACTCATATAAATAGAAGGTAAAAGGATATTTATTAATTGCTTTAAAAAAACCTAACATATACGCACATAGTCTCTCATCATCCACGTGTAAGCTGACTGTATATCAAGTACATATTTATGTAAGTTATATTTAGCATAATGATAAATTTTCTTAACAAAAGAAATTTTTCAAAACTCTCTCATGAGTGTTGGTGCATGTATATATGATAATAGAAGTGTACAAGAAACTATAATCTCCGATGCAAAACTAATAGTAAAATTGAAGAGAGTTTTTCATATATAAAATTTTTAAGTGTTGAAATTGACTAAATAGTAGAGCCGTCAAAATAGGCTAGCCCATATGGGCCGGCTCACCAAGCCCGGAAAATAGTAGGGCTTGAGACTTAAGATTAGAGTCTATATTTTTTAGAGCTTTTTTAACTCTGCCCTAAAACGTCTGTTACCCATTAGGAATAACATGTATGGGTTGCGGGTAGCCCGTTATGCCAACATAATATAAATTTTAAAAAATTATATTAATATTCATATTGTCTCACTCCAAAACAACACACTAATTTTTCTCACATCCCTAAATTTTATACATTAATATTCAATTATTTTTGTTTTATTTCACAATTTTCTCATAATTTATTAATTTTTCCTATTAAATATTTGAATATTATTTTATGCAATTTCAACTTGTATTATATTTAAAAACAAATTATAATATTTATAAAAATTAATATAGTACTTAAAAAAGTATTATACTTAAAATAATATAATTTTTTATTTTAATTTATATATAATTTTTTTTTTTAAATAGTTTATTTAGGGTTGGATAACCCATACTCATATATGGTCGTGCTCGAGTGGTAGTATTTGAGCTTATATTACAACATGACTTTTATGGTCCGACTCTAAAAAGCCAAAGTAATTTGTTTTGATAACTCTATAAGGTCAAATAGTCCGACACGCTTATGGCCAAATAGCCCGTTTTGATAACTCTATACATAGACAACTATAAACAATAATATGAATATCAAAAACAATTTTATTTATCGTTATTGTATTCTAAAATTTATAGACAAATTTTTTAAGTTTTATATAACACTAGTTTCATATCAAACCAATATTTATAACTCGCGATATTCTCATCAAAAGTACTTAATTTGTGCAATTAATATAACATCACATCTTAAATATTTTTCTTTTTTTATTATTGAATTTTATTATGCTAGAGATTAAGTTTGATTTTCTTTTTTATAAACAATAGAGTTTAAAATATTTTTATCATCTTACAAATAGTCTTTTATGAATTTTTTAGCAATGATTTTTAATTTTTTAATATCAATTTTTATTTTAAAATAATATTTGTAACTTAAATAAGACTATCTATCTTTATATTGTGTTAAACATCATTTTAAATATTTTTATTCTTATATCTAATACAATTGTGTTATATATGGGTGGGTGGGGCAACTCAAGTGTTATGTATTAGTTGAGTTAAAAGAGTGTAAATGGTTGGTGTAATGTCAGTATTTTGTAATATATATGTATTAATATAAACAAGTTATTTATATTTATAATTCAATTTTAAAAATAAAATATTTTATATACAAAATAAAAAAACATATAAACTAATTTAAAATTTATTTTGTGTGTATGTTAATTTTTCTAATAAAACAAATCGGTTTTGCAAATATGTCACTAAAGAAATTTCGAGTTGAGTCGCAGACTAAGCCACTCTCTTTAAAACGTTTAACGATACAACAAAAATTGTGCTAGACAAACGATCAACCAAGACATCTTTAGGATAAAGTAGTCAATTTCAAATTATTATGGTTACTACTGCATAGATGATAATCGATAAATAGTTACACCCCTATGGTACAAAAAAATCAATTGAATTTGGTATAAAAATCAATCGTATATGGCACACAGTAGCCACCTAAAAAAGAAAAGTATTTAGATGAAACATAGTTGAGAGAGAGAAGGGAGAGATTTTAATTTTACTGAAATATTAAGTGAAAATAATGAGGTGTGGAGACCTCTATTTATAGATGAAGTCTGAAACCTTAAATGAGAGAAAAGGGCGAGTATATTTGATCAGTTATTTCTAAGTTTAGATGAACCAGTTCCAAAAATTCGGATTTGTGGAAGAGAATGTTGAAGGCTTTGTCGGATAAACATAAAACATGTGTGAAATTAATGGAATGGATGAGAACAACACATTTAGTAAAATTAATATTAATTAATTTTTTCAATTTTGGATAACAAAAAATTAATTAATCACCGAAGCCCAAGCTCGATCGAACCGAGCCGAGCCAAGCAAGTCAGACAGTCAATGGTCGTGGTGCCCGCATGTGATGGTCATTCAAGGTGCATTTTCCCGCTTTTACAAAATTGTGTAACCCTTGAAACACACCCCTAAGAGTTTACCCCATACTATAGAAGCATTATTATAGTGTGTTGTCCCTCTAACATGGGATTTATTAAACTTTTTCAAATTCACACTTTACACAATAGTTCATACTTGTGCTCATTTCTTACCATATTCCACTAAAATATCCATTCAATTTCCAACAATCCCCTACTTGATTTTAAAAAATTATTTCAGAAGTAATGTCAAACATTTCTAAGATTGTGCATAAATAGAGGTTTCTACGACTTGAAATTTTGCATAACAAGTCCTATTTTAATTTAACAAGAGTAGCTCGTAGTCTTAAACTCTATCTTAGACATCAAAATCTCACACAATATTTTCTTAGGGTGTATTCTATAAGCTCGTGCTTTAGTGAAATGCATGTATATCCCAATTTAGTGAAAGCTCTAGGCACTCTATGAAATTTTGGGTCGAACTCTAGCTTTGTCGAGGAATAGCTTTCATGCGTTTCGACAGGAAACAAGAATGAAGTCGAAGCTAGATCACATGCTAATGTCGAAGGGTTACATACTGTAGTCGAAGCTAGTTCTAGTATGTAATGTCGAAATATAATGTTGACTTATTATGTCGAATTGGGCCTTGTGTTAAGGATCCAATTATTTAGTTAGCTTGTAATGTAAGTTAGCTAGTTAGCCTATAAATATGCTAGATCACTCAGGTTGTTGAGTGAGGCCAATTGTAATATTCATTTGTAAACCCTTATGAGAAAGTGAATAGTAAACAATTTGCCCTAATCTTTCTTCCTTCTTTCCTCTTTATCCTTTCTTCTTTCTCTCTTTGTTCTAACTGTTTTCATTGTTCACCCAAGAACTCTGTTTTCTCAATCTTTATTTGTTGCAAGGTATCGTTTGTGATCACAAAAAACTAGTGCGGTGAGCGTGGAGAAGATGTCGTCAACAAAGTTTGAAATTGAGAAGTTCATCGGAGTTAATGACTTCGGTTTATGGCGTTTGAAGATGCGAGCCCTTCTTGTTCAACAGGGTTCGCTAGAAGCGTTAAAGGGAGGAGATGCCATGGATGCTGCATTGACGGAGAAGGAAAAGAAAATGATGATCGAGAAAGCCCACATTGCAATTGCTCTGAGTCTTGGTGATAAGGTTCTCATCAGGTTTCGAAGGAGACGACGACAGCTGGTGTTTGGCTGAAACTCAAAGGATTGTATATGACAAAATCCTTGGTGAATCGTTTGTACTTGAAGCAAGCTTTGTATTCATTCAAGATGACTAAAGATAAAGCATTGACGGAGCAGTTGGATGTGTTCAGCAAGCTGATTCTTGATTTTGAAAATATTGATGTTACCCTCAATGATGAAGATCAAGCGTTGTTAATGTTGTGTTCTTTACCTAAGTCACATGCTCACTTCAAAGAAATCCTCTTGTATGGAAGAGAGTCCCTGACCTTTGAATAAGTTCAAGCAGCCTTGTATTCGAAGGATTTAAACGAAAGAAAGGAGCAGAAACCATTATCATCAGTTGGCGAAGGGTTGTCCGTGAAGGGGAAATCCTCGAAGAGAGATGGTAGGTTTGATAAGAAGAAAGGTAAAACTCAGCAGAAGTCTTATGGTGGTGATATTTCTGAGATTAAGTGTTATCACTATAAGAAGGAGGGTCACACAAGAAAGATGTGCCCTGAGCACCTGAATAATCATGGAGGTAAGGACAATGGCAATGCAACTATTGTGCAAGATGATTATGAATCATCTGATGTCCTTGTGGTGTCGAGCAGCAACTCTTACAAAGAGTAGATTATGGATTCAAGATGTACTTGGAATATGACTCCAAATAAGGATGTGTTTGAAAAATTATGCGATCAAGATGGTGGATCAGTGCTACTGGGAAACAATAAAGCTTGCAAGATTGCAGGTATTGGATATGTGAGATTCAAGCTCCATGATGAGTCAATAAGGCTATTGACTGGGGTTAGGTATGTACCTGACCTTAAGATAAATTTGATTTCTCTTGGTGACTTCGACAAGAAAGGATATGTCTTCAAAAGAGAGCAAGGTATCCTGGAATTTATGAAGGGGTCGAAGGAAGTCTTGAGAGGCGTGAAGAAACAAGGCTTGTATACCCTTAAGGATGAGGTTGTAAGTGGTTTAGCAGATTTTGCATCCACGAAACAAGTGTCGAAGACAGAATTATGGCACATGAGATTGGGTCATGTCAGCGAAAGAGGCCTGGTCGAACTGGGGAAACAGAACCTGTTACGTGGTGACAAAGTCGAGAAGTTAGAGTTTTGTGAACCTTGTGTATCTGGAAAATCCTGTAGGGCGAAGGTTAACAAATGTGAACAAAGAACACATGGATCCCTTGATTACATCCATACTTATCTTTGGGGACCTGCAAGGAATCATTCACATTCAGGGGCAAGGTAATTTCTATCCACAGTTTATGACTATTCTAGAAAATTATGGGTATTCATTCAGAAGACTTAGGATGAAACTTTTGAGAATTTCAAAAGTTGGAAGGTTTTGGTCGAAACTCAAACTGGCAGAAAGGTTAAGAGGTTGAGAACTGACAATGGCCTTGAGTTCTGCAACGAAGCTTTCAACAGTTACTGTGTTGAGTCAGGAATTATAAGGCATAAGATTGTAGCAGGTACTCCTCAGCAAAATTGCTTAGTTGATAGATTCAATCGAACAATCCTTGAAAGGGTTAGATGCATGTTGGTTATTGTTGGATTGAAGGAGGTGTTTTGGGCGGAGGCTGTTTCGACAGCAGCTTATCTGATAAATAGATGTCCCTCGTATGCCTTAGGAATTAAGACACCTAAAGAAGTTTGGTCGGGTCAACCACCAGATCTCGACAAACTGAGAGTATTGTTTAGCCTATGCTCACATTAGGCAAGACAAGGTCGAACCTAGAGCTCTGAGATGCATGTTCCTTGGATATCCTGAGGGAGTCAAAGGTTATAGGTTGTGGTGCCTAGCAACAGGTTACAGAAGATGTATCACAAGTCGTGATGTAGTTTTCAATGAAGTCGAGATGACGTTCAAGAAAATTGGTGATGCTGGTCAAAGTGCAGAAATCTCTGAAGAGGAGCTGGAACAGGTAAAGATTCCTGTTGAGGTGGAGCATAGTGATGCTGAAGTGCATAACCCAGATGAAGTCAAAGAAGAAGAGCAAGATGGTGAAGAAACTGAGGAAACTGTCAATGACTACCTACTGGCAAGAGATAGGTCGAGAAGAGTCATAAAGCCACCTCAGACACTTGGTTATGCAGATCTTATAGCTTTTGCCTTAATCTCTGCAAGTGAGGTACTTGAGGAAGAACCTAGAGATTACAAGGAAGCTATGAGGAGTTTAAACAAGACTGAATGGCAAAAAGCCATGGATGACGAGATGAAATCTCTTCATGATAATAACACTTGGGAGCTGATTGAGAAACCTACAGGAGCAAGGTTAGTCAGTTGTAAGTGGATTTTCAAGGTCAAGGAAGGAATCGAAGGAGTGATGTCGAAGCGCTTTAAGGCAAGGCTAATTGCCAGGGGGTTCACTCAGAAAGAAGGTGTCGACTTTAATGATGTCTTTTCACCTATTGTAAAGCATAAATCCATTCGAATGTTGTTGGCCATGGTGGCGAAGTTCGGTCTGGAACTTGAGCAAATGGATGTGAAGACAAAATTTCTGTATGGTGACCTAGATGAAACGATCCTGATGCGTCAACCTGAAGGGTATGCAGTAATGGATAACGAAGATTATGTGTGCAAGCTGAATAGCTCTCTGTATGGCTTGAAACAATCTCCTCGACAGTGGAACAGGAGATTCGACAAGTTCATGGCACACATTGGTTTCACTAGGAGCCAGTTTGGCCACTGTGTTTACTTCAGATTTCGACCTGGAAACTCACTTGTTATTTTGTTGCTTTATATGAATGATATCCTTATAGCTAGCAACAATGTCGAGGATGTAATGGAGGTGAAGGCTAAACTCAATAAGGAGTTCAAAATGAAGGATCTTGGAAATGCCACCAGGATTCTTGGGATTGACATCTGGAGAGATAGAAAGCAGTTAAAATTATGCTTATCTCAAGAGACATACCTACGTAAGCCTGTTGTGACTCCAACAAATCCTCAGTTTAAGCTTAGTACTACTCAAAGTCTGAGTACTGAAGCTGAAAGAATCTATATGAGTAGCATCCCATATGCTAGTGTGGTAGGTTCTTTGATGTATTTTATCGTTTGTATGAGGCCAGACATAGCGTATGGTGTGAGCCTTGTAAGCAGGTATGTGGCCAATCCTGGAAAGGTGCATTGGCAAGCTTTGAAGTGGATTCTCTGGTACATAAATGGGTCTTTGAAAAGAGTCCTGATTTATGGTGGAGCATTTGGTGATGATACCAAAGTCAAAATCGAAGGGTTTGTCGACTCTGATTATGCAGGTTATATGGATTCCATAAAGTCTATTTCTGGATATGTGTTCACTATGTTCGGCATAACAATCAGTTGGAAAGCAACGCTTCAGAAGGTTGTTGCCTTATCAACCATTAAAGCAGAATATATTGCCCTCACTGAAGCTGTGAAAGAAGCATTGTGGCTTGAAGGTTTTGCAAAGGAGCTAAAACTTCAAGGTCGAAGTATCACTATTAAATGTGATAGTCAAAGTGCAATACACCCGTCGAAGAATTCAACCTTGAAGGTACGAGAAAGACACAAGAAAAGGGGGTTTGAATTGTGAATTTACTATTTTCATAACTTTTTGCATCTTGTTAAAGAGACACTCAAGAACCTTCAAAGTTCGTTGAGAGATTCTGATCTCTTAACTATGGAGCATGAGAACCATATAGGTTCTGATCATAAGATACGATACTCAAAACTTGCAGTGCGGAAGTTTATCAGAGATAGGCTGCAAGGTTCTGACTTTGCTTAATATGAGGTTCTGATATTCAATGCAGAAATATAAATAGAGATACTAAGCAAGAGAGTAAAGGATACACGATATATCCTGGTTCACCACGCGGACTAATCCAGTCCACCCTCCTCAGGTGATTTCGCCTTGAACACAAGGTCTTAATCCACTATAACCAAATCATGATTACACTGTGACTAACAACCCAATGAACCGTTCAGGGATCCAACAGGATATAACATTCATTGACCGAGCAGACCCACTGCTGGGATTTCATAGCTAGCCGTTCAGGGATTCATCACAATGAATATAACGCTACTGACTATATTTCAGGATTTTCCATAATGACACCTAGCCATTGTCATCTCAAGTATCTGATCACCACGTGATCTACTCAAGGGCCTCAACTCACAGCTGAACCATTCAGGGATCCCATCAGGATATAACGTTCACTTGAGGAGTCTCAATTCATTTAGTTGAATTGGAAAACTGGAGATTGCAAATTGTGCTTCTTAATAAGCAAGTTTCTCCTAAGTTTAAGTACAAAGAACACATAAGTGTTCAAGCAAGATTTGAGCAACAACTCCTTGCTTTCCTAAGAAACTACAAAGATGTATTTAGATATTACAATTGTTGACATCTTGTAGATCTTCTTCTTCTTCGTCTTCTTGGTTGAGCAAGCTTTGAGCAGCAACTCCTTGCTTCAGATCTTCAATGTAGTCCTGACGAGAAGGTAGGTTGATGACTTGACAGATCTTCAATGTTGTCTTCTTCATCAACAGCTTCTGTTCTTGATTGTTGTTGTTGTGCTGATTTGTCTTCTTGAGTTTCAACAACAATTGCCATTAGTGATATAATGATAGCTTTGAATATGTTAAGTGTTACAACGAGAACTCATCGTTGTTGCTATCTTCACATAATGACTTGGTCAATTTTGTAGATGAATATTCAGTTCATGATTCTACAAGTGATCGACACCTCAGAAGCAAAAACTCTTTCCGTTAAATAGCCAGTAGAAATATAGCCGTTTGAGAATACTGTTGGCTGTTTGGAAAAGAGACGTTGTGATATAATGAGTTGTACTGACACATCTCCTTTTTGCAGTGGGAGAAGTGACCGGACATCTTTTCTTGGGCAGTGTATACATTTAACTCACAACAGTAATATTTAGACTTCAAAACTTCAGTGGCTTCTGATGTTAATTTGATGAAGCATGAGTAGAGTCTTCTTAGCAGAATATATGATGCTTCAAGTCTTCAGTCGATTGAAGAAGTCCATTAGGAATCAGTCTTCAGAACTTCAGCACTTGGTCTTTAAGGACGTTATTCTTTTCTGCTTTAAGTCTTTCGAATCTTCAGAACCTGTCTTCAAAGTCTTCAGAACTTGATATTTGAAACCTTGATCTTCAGAACTCATAAGTCTTCAGATTCTTTCTGCACTTGGTCTTCAACGCCTTCAGCCATCAGAACTTCAAGTCATAGGAGTCTTCCGCACTTTGGTTCTTTCAGAGTGTACTTCTTCAGAAGCTTCGCTATCTTCAGAATCTCAATCAATTTCAGAGAGCATCTACAAGAGCATTGCAACAGCAATCTTGGCATCCTTGGATCTGGCTAATCATGACTAGATAAAGAAGCGTTCTTGCTTCTCGCGACTTTAGTCACTCATAGTAACTTCGCTTATGTATATATTCAATCATAGTACATCTAGCTGGTGTATGTTGGTTCTGATGTCTTTAGTTCTTATGATCTTCACACAACACACGTTAGACCATAAAATGGTTCTTTCACAAATACTTATTGTTATCATCAAAACATAGATTGACTTGTAGAGACAATTCTTGCTCTCACAATCTCCCCCTTTTTTATGATGACAAAACCAAGTATTTTGATTGAACATTTTATACAAGCTAATCACCAAAGCAAACAAATTCAGAGTTTGGAATAACAGCTCCCCCTGAATGAGTTATCCTCAAAGCTTCATCTGAGATCATCTAGGATTTTATGTAATCCAAAGATATACAGAGTAACAACTTGAGTTGTCAGAACATGAATAGACAAGAGTTACTTCTCTATCTTGTCTTTAGGAAAACGAAGAGTCTTTAGCATCTGGACTATTTCATCAGAACTTCCATCTTCAGATCTTCAGAACTCAGTTTTCTTTGTTGTCATATCAGAGCTCATTATCTTCAGAGACATCTGAAGCATTTCTACTTTTCAGCAGATTCCATTAAGCATAAGATCAGAACAGTTCTTGACTGATAGTCATATCCTTGCTATCTATCAGAGACAGACAGTGTCTTTAAAGGAAACTCCCCCTGAGTTTCAGACTATATGAAGATTTTTGATTTTATATTTTCATCTTCTGGGTAGTCTCCCCCTAATTACCATAAGTCATATATTGGGATCTTCAGAATCGAGATTCAGAGTTGTAAGATTTTAATCACCAATGTGGAACATGATTTTTCAGAGTTTGACATTTGACCATAAGTTCTTATCTTGTTAATGTCACAGCTCAGTGGTTTATCAAAGCTTGATTTCTGATCAGATACCAATTTCAGGTTAATTTATGTGATCGATCAACGCTTGATTTTGAATCTGATACACCTTGTTTTGTGCTCATATAAAGTGATGTGCTGACTGAAGAAGTTCTTTTGACTTGAAGAATAGTTCCTTGATGTGCAAGGAATGGATACCAATGAAGGTATATAATGCTTCTCACAGCTTTGTCCTGATTGATATTGTAGACCTAGTCTGATACCAATCTTTGATACCAATCTTTGGTTTGAGACCAAATTGTTTACTTTTATATTGGTTCTTGGTAATCAACAGAATTACTTGTTCTTGAATCTTCAATCCGGATTTTTACTTCTGATTCATTCGTTCAGTCTATAGAAACTTAACCTGTTCTTAAAATGCCTAGTGAACTTGTTTAGAGTTCCTCGGATAATCAAACAGTTGTTAGTAATAACCGCATAAGCATTTTTCCACAGAGATTTCTTTCAATCAAAATCATTTAATTTCTCCCCCTTTTTGACATCATCAAAAAGTGTCAGGGCATATGAGCAATTAAGCATATATCTTTCAATCAATTAAAATCAAGTATATGAATGATATCAATTGAAGGTAATGGAAGCCAATTGTGAAGGTCGTGAAACTAGTGTTCAGGTATTTTAAAAGCAATTAGGTTTATTTTACTAATTTTTCGTTATGGCATAATTAATCTGAAGGACAATTATAATAACCAACAAGGAGCTTATTAAAAAGATTAAATACATTTAAACATAGAAGTTCATAGATTAAATTAAAGAATAAAAAACATAGATTACATTAGAGAAAGACTTAAATAAAAACACATAGATTAAATAGAAATATAGATTGTATTACGACGAATTTCATTAAAACATACAAATCTAGACTAGACGAAAACTGGTTCTTATAAGAGAAAACTTTTAGAGTCACGTATTTCCGTGTTATGAAGATTGAGATATTCCTCAATAGTTTATCAGTCGAACGGCTGTATGCGTATTTCAAGAGAATTGAACGGCTGAGAAATTTCTAGTAAGAAATAAGGGAGTAGCCTTTTGTACACAATTTCCTAGATGGGATAAATTAATGAGTTTCTTTTAATTTAGCCATTATGATTTCTAATACTGGTTGAATTATCTAAAAGACTCTATGAGAAAGAGTGAAGGAGTTAGGTTTTAAAATTTTCATATGAGACTAATAAAGCATTTTCATTAATTCAAGGTTGATTGTACATTAAACACAAAATATTAAAGACTGTAATTTTCAACACATAGCAACTGCTAGAAGATCATCACAACTTTAATCATCAGAATCCTCAACACTGTCCATACTTTCACAATTGATTTCAACAGGAGAAGTACCAAGTTCAAGCTTGATAATTAAATCCCAGGCCTTTTCTTGTAGAAGTATTTCCGATATTATTCTTCCATACGGAATGAAGGCCCGCACTTTGTTTCTAGAGACTTTGATAGAATGTTTCATATGGTTAAAAATGGTTTTAGGGAGATCTATTGTAACATGATGTGTTAAAATAAAGATAAGGATTCTGTCGTTGTGCGTTAAGGTGTTCTTAGGAGCCATACGAGGACGAAGGTTGGTCAAGGAAAATTTGAACCATGTTTTTGGAAAAGGGAGAAGCCTCTCAGGGTTGTTTGGTTCGTAAGGGACTGAGTCGTCAAATAAAATTTTGCACTGATCCACCAAGCTTAGGTTCGATTGATAGTCATCAATCATAGCTCTGAAGGAGACATATCCAATGATTTTCTCTATCGAGGAGACAGAGACAACAATGGGTTAAAGGTAGACTTCCGACCAAATGGTTTTTCCATCGTTGCTAATTCTAGCATATTTCCAGAACTCTTTAACAAGGTTTGGATAGACGGGACCATATAGTAGAGCGTAATAGCCCTGCCAAGACTGGGCTTGCATGCTTCTGAGTATCTCCAAACCATTGTCTCCGGGATGAGCAAGGTTGAGTTTCTTCTCAGGAATAAGGTGTAGATTTTCTTTGTTTCCAAGGAAGGTTGGTCCATTCCTTTGAGAGTTCATTGTTCTAGTGAGGGGATAGTATTAAGAAAGTAAGGATGGATTTGAGTGTAGTTCTGAGGAGAGAGACAATCCTAGTATTTATGGACGGGTTAGGATGAACGATCTTAGTGTAACGGGTCTGATTTACTATTTTCTAGATATGTTATGATTAGTTGAGTATACAAATAGATGTAATCGTGTGTGAGAAGGAATCGGAGTAGTTACTTCTTTATTGGGAAGAGTAAAAAGTTAGTAACTGCTTTGCATTCATTTATCATAAGATTTGATATATTAATGATGATTTCGTGAGCCGCAAAAAAGTTTTAATGATAGTGACAAGTCATTTTATGTTTACTTAGAATTTTTAATTTTGGTAAACTGATAGTATTCAAAGAGACCCCTTTTTAGTACGACTTTGTGAACTGGAATTAACAGAACAATAGCAGAAATAACTATTTCGACGGAAAAGAGATTTGAGCTAGTTACAAAATTCAGACAGAATTTGAACAGTTTCCTAGCTACAAAAAGATTCGCAATTAATCTTCAACAAGCAATTTTCTGGAAGGATATCGGACCCATCTTCCTTAATTCTTCCTTTGATCATATCAACGATCCCATCCCTGAAGAAAATCTCAGACAAAACTCTTCCATAAGGGATGTAGGACTTTGCGAGATTTCTGGATTCAGAGATAGTCTTCCAGAGACAGTTGAAGATGGTGTATGGTAAATTTATTCGAAAATCATTTATAAGAAGGTAAATAAACTCATGGTCATGAAATCTGATTTTGTCAGTACTTTCTCCTCTGGGAAAAAAATTTGTCAGCATGAGTTTGTACCAAGCTTTGGGAATAGGTAAAAGATTTTCAGGATTGTAAGGAATGTATCTGGAGGTTAGATCATGAAGGGAGGAAAAAATTTTAGCAGGAAAGAATTTGTGTATGTCAAAATTAACATGAATTCCAACATCCTCACATCCAGCTGCAAGGATCACTGAGAATAGGTTGATGACAATTGGGATTTCAAAAACATAGGAAGTGATGCATTTGCTTTCAATATCAAGATCAGCATGTTTCCAGAAATCTTTGACCAGGTTTACATAGATAGACTTTTCTAGCATCATGGAGTACCTAGTCCACTGTTGAGTATATAAAATATCTGCTATACTACAAGCAGTGCCTCTTGAGAGTGAAAGAGTAATGAATGAGAACTGTTTCTCAAGAATGAGTTCAAGAAGATTTGGATTACTGAGAAAGGTTAGTGGAGGCATGATAATGGATGGATGAAGAGGCTTAGAACTTTAGGGTTTTGAGTATAAGATGTATGAAAGGGAGACGTGATTTTATAGAATAAGTAGGTAGAATTATGCCTAGTCTAGGGAAGATATAGATTAGTGCAAAAGATTTAAATGAGATTTTATTTAGCTATCAGAGATATGTTGTGTTTTCAAAAGATTCACATTTATTATGGTGTTCCTTTGCGTGTAGATTTTGTTAAAGGATTTTCTTTTATCTAGCAATTTCTTACAACTAAGTTTTAACAGATATTCTTTTAGTGGAATAATTTTCCTAAAGAGGTATGTAATGAGTCCTAAACATTTAACTAGTAAGATATGTCATGACAATTTATAAAAGTATTTTATGGGTTTACAGATTATAAGAGAAAGAGAAAGTGTACCTTAGGGATGCTTAACTTTTGAAGAGAATCTTTTAGCTAAACCTTTTCGTGAAAGCATTCCTTTCTGAATCTTTGAGCATCTTTCTGATTCTGCCTATTTCCGAGTATGCTGCAGAGATTTCTTGGGTTCTTCAAGATACGCTTGTGTTCTGAATTCTGAGGAAAATGAATATTTTCTTGGAATGTGATCCTGGTTGAATTACAATTTTCTCTCTTTTCTTGTTCAACCGTGTCCATCAACTCTCTAGGTTATAATAACTGAGATTAAGACTTAACATGATCAGAGTGACCACTTCATCTGAACTTAGCCAATTACATGCAATCCTTTTGGTAAGGCGATGTAATGAATGTTCTGAAGGAAAATTGACACTCATATGCTTGGGAGCAGTACTGAGTGAACAATAAATTCTATTTGATGACCCCATTCATAAGCAACAGATTACATCTGTTTTTTATTGCTTCTCACTTCTCATTTCCTTGATCCATAAAACCTGTTTGGTTCCGATACAGTTCTTAAGTTATAGATCTGAATGTTAAACGGCAACCTTTGAGAATTGGTTGAGTTCTACTTTCATAGCCTGAATTCAGTTTGCGTTTGTGAGAATTTCTTTTCTTCGAAAGATGGTTGATTTCACAAGATTAGTGAGAACCTTTGAGAGGTTATACAAAGAAGAATTAACATATCAGCTTCTGACTTTGTTCCTCAAGGTTGTTTCAGAACTTGTTTAGAACCAAAACATCATCACACAACACATGTGTACATCACTAGACATGGTTTACATGAAACTTCTTGTTCTCACAATGCTGATCAACTTATTTGGGGTTGGTCACGCATATCTATGATTTAACTGATTTTTTCAAAAGAACATCATTAAAGTCATCTTTTAAGACATCAGTTAGAGAACCTAGATGTCTGGATTGATAGCTTCTAATTTCATAGCTCAAGTGGTTCTGAGAACACTTGAACTGGCGAAAATCAGATTATCAATAATTGGTTCTACTAGGATAGTCTTTGTTGGAACTTGATTTTTGAACCAGTTAAAACTTAAAAGTTCGATTAGGATCAAGTATTTACTGAATCTTCAGGATTCAGTTCTTCATTGAATCTTTTGATCTTTTCAGATTCTGATATTGAATCATTTCTAATAATTTGAATTTTTCAGATTCTGACTTCAGCAGAAATTTTTCTGAATTTCAAAGTCTTAGAGCAGCAATCTTTCTTCTTTACGTGAAGAGATTCAGAATGAGTTTTAAAAGAGAAAGTCAAGGGTGGACCTAATCCGTTTCTTGAAAACATCTCAAAAACTCATAAAGAATTAATCTTCAGCAAACAAGATTTCTTACTTTCTGATGATTCATCTTTTAAGCATATACGTGATTTTATTCACATGTATTTTCCAGGATGACCATTCAACAGATACAGTTTCTTATCTGATGAATTTATCTTATCAGCTGATTCTTCAATTTTTAATGAAACTTCATCTAGAATCAGTGAATTGCCCAAGAAGTAATCAGATTGATCATAATTTTGTACACAGTCAACTGCTGAACTGTTACAGAAATTGTAAGTGGATTTCAACCTCACCAAGAGTACTTCTATGCACCACATCTGGATCTTTTTCTGACACTGTTAAGTGTTTGATGTGAATCAATAACAGAACCGGAGCTCTGATACCAATTGAAGGTGCGAGAAAGACACAAGAAATTGGAGTTTAAATTGTGAATTTACTCTTTTCATAACTTTTCGCATCTTGTTAAAGAGACGCTCAAGAACCTTCAAAGTTCGTTGAGAGATTCTGGTCTCTTAACTATGGAGCATGAGAACCATATAGGTTCTGATCATAAGATACGATACTCAGAACTTGCAGTGCGGAAGCTTATCAGAGATAGGCTGCAAGGTTCTGACTTTGGTTAATATGAGGTTCTGATATTCAATGCAGAAACATAAATAAAGATACTAAGCAAGAGAGTAAAGGACACACGATATATCCTGGTTCACCATGCGGGCTAATCCAGTCCACCCACCTCAGGTGGTTTCGCCTTGAACACAAGGTCTTAATCCACTATAGCCAAATCATGATTACAATTGTACGGGCCACGCCGGTGACTAACAACTTACACAGCCGCACTGTGACTAACAACCCAATGAACTGTTCAGGGATCCAACAGGATATAACGTTCATTAACTGAGCAGACCAACTGCTGGGATTTCACAGCTAGCCGTTCAGGGATTCATCACAATTAATATAACGCTACTGACCATATTTTAGGATTTTCCACAATGACACCCAGCCATTGTCATCTCAAGTATCTGATCACCACGTGATCTACTCAAGGGCCTCAACTCACAGTTGAACCGTTCAGGGATCCCATCAGGATATAACGTTCACTTGAGGAGTCTCAATTCATTTAGTTGAATTGGCAAATTGGAGATTACAAATTGTGCTTCTTAATAAGCAAGTTTCTCCTAAGTTTGAGTACAAAGAACACATAAGTGTTCAAGCAAGATTTGAGCAATAGCTCATTGCTTTCCTAAGAAACTACAAAGATGTATTTAGATATTACAATTGTTGACATCTTGTAGATCTTCTTCTTCTTCGTCTTCTTGGTTAAGCAAGCTTTGAGCAGCAACTCCTTGCTTCAAATCTTCAATGTAGTCCTGACGAGAAGTTAGGTTGATGACTTGACAGATATTCAATGTTGTCTTCTTCATCAACAGCTTCTGTTCTTGATTGTTGTTGTTGTGTTGATTTGTCTTCTTGAGTTTCAACAACAATTGCCATTAGTGATATAATGATAGCTTTGAATATGTTAAGTGTTACAACGAGAACTCATCGTTGTTTCTATCTTCACATAATGACTTGGTCAATTTTGTAGGTGAACATTCAGCTCATGATTCTACAAGTGATCGACACATCAGAAGCAAAAACTCTTTCCGTTAAATAGCCAGTAGAAATATAGCCGTTTGAGAATACTGTTGGCTGTTTGGAAAAGAGACGTTGTGATATAATGAGTTGTACTGACACTTCTCCTTTTTGCAGAGGGAAAAGTGATCGGACATCTTTTCTTGGGTAGTGTGTACATTTAACTCACAACGGTAATATTTAGACTTCAAAACTTCAGTGGCTTCTGATGTTAATTTGATGAAGCATGAGTAGAGTCTTCTTAGCAGAATATCTGATGCTTCAAGTCTTCAGTCGATTGAAGAAGTCCATTAGGAATTAGTCTTCAGAACTTCAGCACTTGGTCTTTAAAGACGTTATTATTTTCTGCTTCAAGTCTTCCGAATCTTCAGAAACTGTCTTCAGAGTCTTCAGAACTTGATATTTGAAACCTTGATCTTCAGAACTCATAAGTCTTCAGATTCTTTCTGCACTTGGTCTTCAGCGCCTTCAGCCATCAGAACTTCAAGTCATAGGAGTCTTCTGCACTTTGGTTCTTTCAGAGTGTACTTCTTCAGAAGCTTCGCTATCTTCAGAATCTCAATCACTTTCAGAGAGCATCTACATGAGCATTGCAACAGCAATCTTGGCATCCTTGGATCTGGCTGATCATGACTAGATAAAGAAGCGTTCTTGCTTCTCGCGACTTTAGTCACACATAGTAACTTCACATATGTATATATATTCAATCATAGTACATCTAGCTGGTGCATGTTGGTTCTGATGTCTTTAGCTCTTATGATCTGCACACAACACACATTAGACCATAAAATGGTTCTTTCACAAATACTTATTGTTATCATCAAAACATAGATTGACTTGTAGAGACAATTCTTGTTCTCACAAACCTATCATGAGCGAACCAAGCACATCGATGTAAGGCTACACTTCGTCAGAGAGATAATCGAGGGTGGTGAAGTCCAGGTGCTGAAGGTTTTGACTGATGACAATGTTATTGATATGATCACCAAGACGTTGCTAAGTTGCAAGTTTTTCCACTGTATGGAGTTGATAAAGCTGCATGATGAAAGCTAGTTTATTCCCAGTTTTTTGTAGAGTTAGATCCAAGGTGGATATTTGTGAAATTTTGGGTCGAACTCTAGCTCTATTGAGGAATATCTTTGATGTGTTTCGATAGGAGATAAGCATGAAGTCGAAGCTGGGTCACATGCTGATGTCGAAGGGTTACATACTGTAGTTGAAGCTAGTTCTAGTATGTAATGTCGAAATATAATGTTGACTGATTATGTCGAATTGGGCCTTGTGTTAAGGATTCAATTGTTTAGTTAGCTTGTAATGTAAGTTAGCTAGTTAGCCTATAAATAGGCTAGATCACTCAGGTTGTTGAGTGAGGCCAATTGTGTATTCATTTATAAACCCTTATGAGAAAGTTAATAGTAAAAAATTTTCCCTAATCCTTCTTCCTTCTTTCCTTTTTATCCTTTCTTCTTTCTCTCTTTGTTCTGACTGTTTTCATTGTTCACCCAAGAACTCCACTTTCTTAATCTTTATTTGTTGCAAGGTATCATTTGTGATCAAAACAAACTGGTGCGGTGAGCATGGAGAAGATGCCGTCAACAAAGTTTGAAATTGAGATGTTCACCGGAGTTAATGACTTCGGTTTATGGCGTTTGAAGATGCGAGCCCTTCTTGTTCATCAGGGTTCGCTAGAAGAGTTAAAGGTAGGAAATGCCATGGATGTTGCATTGACAGAGAAGGAAAAGACAACGATGATCGAGAAAGCCCACGGTGCAATTATTCTAAGTCTTGGTGATAAGGTTCTCAGGCAGGTTTCGAAGGAGGCGACGGCAGCTGGTGTTTGGCTGAAACTCGAAGGATTATATATGACAAAATCCATCGTGAATTGTTTGTACTTAAAGCAAGCTTTGTATTCATTCAAGATGGCTAAAGATAAAGCATTGACGGAGCAGCTGGATGTGTTCAGCAAGTTGATTCCTGATCTTGAAAATATTGATGTTACCATCAATGATGAAGATCAAGCGTTGTTATTGTTGTGTTCATTACCTAAGTCACATGCTCACTTCAAAGAAACCCTTTTGTATGGAAGAGAGTCCCTGACCTTTGAAGAAGTTCAAGCAACGTTGTATTCAAAGTTTGTCTAACATTTTCACCATTTGCAACTGATTGGTTTGCAATTAGGAAACAGGTCTATTATGTGCTAGGACTTATTAAATTTTATAAAATCCATGTCATTGCTAATATCTTCTTGTCATAAATCTGCATCCATGAATGAAAAGCCTTCTTGAAGATTTGATGGATATTCTTCAATTGTATAGGCCTCATAATCGCGTCCATAGTCTTTAGCGAATATTACTTTTTTACTTTTTTGAAGTTATATTTCTCCTACATTTTTATGTTTAGTACTTCTTATCACATGAATGGGATTTGATTCATTTCCCCCACTATTTCTCGATTTGAAAGGAAAATTATTTTCATAGAAGTCGTTATCATTTGATTCTATAATCACTTTAATGTTTAGGCCATAAAATCAATACAACTTACTTTTTATTGTATACATAATGAATACACATTCATAGGCTCCACCACCTAGTTTAATTCGCTTTGGATCCTAAATTTTGACATAAGCCATACAACCCCAAGTTCTAAAACAAGACAGGTTTGGCTATCTTTTCTTCAATATCTCATAATGAGATATTGTATTTTAGATTTGGGAGCTCTATTTGGACTATAGCAAACAAACAATTAAATTTTCTCCCACTAGTGAGATGCAACATCATAATTCAGCATAATAGCAATGATTAATTTTATAAGAGTTATATTCTTTTTTTTTTGCTTTACCGTTCGTTTAAGGAGAATGTGGTGTAGTAGTTTTGTGTACAATTTCGTATTGTTCATAAAATTCATTCAATCAACTAGAATAATGCCCAATTCTTTTATCACTACGAAACCTCTTAATTTTCTATTAAATTGATTTTGAATTTCATTCACTAGAGTCATAAATATATTAAGCACTTTTCTTTTACTCTTTATTAGGTATACAACACTATAATCATAGTAATCATCAATAAAAATGATGAAATAACATTTACTATTTCTAATTTTGGTTCAATCAAGTTCCCATATATAAAAATGTATTGGATATAAAGGTTTAGATTCTCTAATTACTGATTTATGAAAACTTATAGTTATTTTTAGCTTGAATGTGAAATTCCCATTTTTCTAATTGAATGACATTTAACTTTTGAATTAAGCCTAAATTGTTTAAATTAGAAATAATGTGATTATTAACATTACAAATTCTAACATGTTAAACATTAAAATCACAAACATATTAAATTGAAAGAGACATTTTATTCATTTCAACATTTAATTTAAACATGCCATTAGTGGCATATCCTTTCTAAAAAATACCATTATTAGTGATGGTATGCAAATCTTTCCCAATAGACTGAGTAAATCGTGTCTTACTCAAAAGAAACCCAAAAACAAAATTCTTTCTACTATCATGAGCAATAAGTGTTAGGGGATGATTTTCAACTAGGGAGCATTGAACATTGTGGAACTTTCTTTTATTGAGCAACACCTTTTGTGAGAGACACACCACATACTCACCCAAAACCTTAAGGTGATAGGTGTATAGGTTCTCTCACTTATAAATGCTCAAGTCACCGCATTCCTATCCAATGTGGGACTATTACTCACACTAATCACACTTGTTAATACTTAACAATAAGAACAACCAAGCCTTATCCCATTAAGCGGAGGCCTCCTACATGGACCAACTTCCACCATAATGTTCTACCTAAGACCATTCTTCTATCAAATTATTAATCTCGAGATCTTTCTTAATAACTTCTCTTATATTTTTTTCTAGATTTTTCTCTACCACTAGGTGTTTAAATCGTTTACATTTGATCTACTCTCCTTACCACAAAATCTAGAGGTCTTGTCTCTACATGCCCAAACCACCTAAGTCCATTTCCACAATTTTTTCTATAGGTGTTATCCCAAACACTCTCTAATATTTTCATTTTAAATATTATCACATCTAGTCTTAGCACATATCCAATGCAACATCTTCATCTCTTATACATTTAATTTATTCTCGTGTTGATTATTAATTTGACAACAATATGTCCAGTACAAGAATATGTCCAGTAAATACAACTCAAATGAAACTTTTCACTCTCTTGGAACTAATACAACTCTAGTGAAAAAAGAACTTTAAAGATGAATATGAGAAAGAATGATATAAGAATATTTCTATACAGAAAATATGTGTGTTTGAAATGAGGAGAATACTCCTGTATATAGGAAAAAAAATAGGCTCAAAAAAGAAACAAGACATGGTCCTTTTTAATGGGTTAATTGATTATAATCATGCACTAATAGATTAACCAATCTAAAATATGAAAGTTTGATTTTCTATGTCACTTAATTGATTACTAGCCCCATTAATCGATTAGGAGACACTACACTTTGATTTAACTAATTAGAAGGACCTCTTAATGGATTAGACATTGTATTTTTACATTCCTAATTGATTAAACAAGCTTTTAATCAACTAAGCTCTTGTATGAATTGGTTTTAAGAAGTTTTATCAAAAGACAAGAGGTTTAAAAACACTTTTTTGTGCAGATGTGCATTGTATTAGTACCTCAAGACATACTCTTATTCCTTTTACAATAAACATGTAAAAACTAGGAAAAATCCAAAGCATGAGACTAGGTGAGATTTCACACTTTCACATCTTTAACTTCAAGTTCACAACTTCAAGATCTTTTTCTTGATTCAACATTTTCTATCTCTTTCAACTTGAACTTGATATATTTAAATGATGAGGCTTGTGATATCTCTTTCTTATTTAGAATCCATCATTAAGAACCTTTGGAAGAGTTGTTGTGATTATATCCATTATACAGTTGTAATCAACACAAACATTTGATAGATGTCATTATCACTGCCATTTGACAATTATCATCAACACCACCATGGTGATCATTGTCATCAAGACCAATCGACAGTTTACACAAACACTATCATTTGAAAGTTGTCATCATCCAAATCTGTAACGTCCTGTATAATATATACCTAGAATAATACCATACAAGTGTTTTTATTTGGTACTGACACCATCATAAGTGCCTATTGGTATAATTCACATACTTGACCATTCTAATACATAAATACAACCTATGGTACAAGACATGGAAATTAGCCAAAAAAATAAAATCTAAGATCAATGTACAATATCCTTAATTGTACAAGAACATATTACACAACGGAATAAAACTCAACTAAGCTTCTCTTGAAACATCCAAGCATAATTCCACTTGTAAATCAAACCTGCAAACAATACCTGAAAAATAACAACAATAATGGGGTGAGATATTAATCTCAGTGAGTTCCCTATCTTATGGATTCTCTCGGCTTTACAGGGTTCTAGCCAATCCTAACTCAAGTCAAAAGGGAAGGGAAAAGACTTTGAGTTCACATTCTCACACTATATGGAAACACGTTCATGAGTTCACCAACTCAAATTATCACTAATCGGTAAACTCATCAAGGCATCCCTTTTTCCCGTCCTCTTCTACGTCTAGAAGTCGGCCCGAGTCATGGATCATCGCACTTACTTGACATACGAAATGGATTCGGATCCTAAGGGACATATTATCACCTTACGAATTGTCACTTCACATGGTCGTTAGCCATCACAAGTCTCTACCCGTAGGTTCCATTCGTACTACATGCGGGAATCAAACCTGACAAGTAATTATGCGTACATTCCGGAGGAGCTCTCTATATAAGCCTCAACTCGCGAAACGGCAAGTCTCAGGGAAACGGTTCTGATTACGTGATCTAACACACAAACGTGATTGTATTCGACAATCACAAGGCCACAATTGCCTTAATCACAAAGAACACAAGGTTCACACACAAGTTTCATACTAGTGCCTCACTCTCCTCTAGACCATTACTCGTCTAGGATGCACACTTAGGCATCGAATGCACGAGCATCGCCATCTAGATTCTCTATCACATTCCTAGTCACAACTAGGTCACAACATTAAACTATACCATTTGGTTTTGAGGTAAGGTTTCTTCACTCTTCCTATTTCATTTTTAAGCATGCATTCTCTCAATCATACTTAACAACACATAGATAGATATAGCATAACTCAAATAGCATAAGAAAACACATGTAATAGCACCTCACATAAAAACATTACTTTCATTCAATTTCCACCAATTAATTAATCCCACACTTAAATCAATATTTTCACTTTTTATTGCGTAGAATATAGTCATAACTTTCCAACGCTTCTTACTACGCCTCGATCAGAATCACGGTTCAAAAGTTATGGATTTTAAAAGATTTTCACAATTCAAGACAATGTTAATTGGTTAACAGGATATGGTTAATCGGTTAACCATGTTGAACTGTTCACACAGAATCAAAATGAGAGTTAGAGGCATAATTTGGTTAATCGGTTAAACATATTCTGGTAACCGGTTAACCAGCCAACACAAGCGTACAACATCATCTTTTCATGGTTAATCGGTTAACCCCATACCGTTAACCGGTTAACCCTGTTGCAGAGGCTGAAAACTCTTCTTTTCTTGATACAAAATCCACCCAAACTCATTCAAAACATGAGGAAACATAACAACACACATTACCGATTAAATTTCACACATAACCCGACTATACTACGCATTCTATTCCACATTTGAACCGTTAAAACATTAATCCACATAATTTCTCACAATCTATCAATTTCTATTCTAGGTTTTTCAACCCTAACTTCTACACTTAGAGTTCTACCTAGAACCCACCTTGATAATCGAATAGGAGGTTGAAGAAGAAGATGGAGATGAGATGATGATGAAGATTCCAAGCTTTTCTCTTCTTCCCAAGTTCTTCCTCTCTTCTTTCTCTTTCTTTCTCTTCTTTCTCTCTTTCCACGTTTTTCTTCTTCTTTCTCTTACCCACTTTCTATTTCTTCTTCTCATATATATATAACACTTATTATATAATATAAATCTAAAATATCTCCAATTGATATTTTATCGTCTCACACCAATTGATCAATTATTAGAGTTACCATAAAATCCTTTCTTGAACTAATAAATATTGATTTGTCTCTTTTGTTAATTAATTGATCTATTCAGAGCTCACTTGTTGCTCTATTGATCCCAATTGACAATACCTAGAGCATTTAGGAGATTCCTATATTCCAATTAACCATAGATAGAGTACATAGACACCCATCTGATATCCAATTGAGCATTTAAAGAATATGGGGTATTACAAAATCCTTTGACGATATTACTTCCATATCACGTAGAATCACACACATCTCCAATAATAGAAACATTAGTGGTGTGGGCATCTCCCAACAATACTTTCTTATCTTCGTCACACATGTATGTTTTGAATATTGCCTAATCATAACAGACATGATGAGGCACTAGTGTCTATCCACTAACCATCATATTAACCAACTATGTTGATTTTAGTGATCATAGCAATAAATTATTCATTTGTATGTTTAGCCTGTGTGTTAGGGGAACAATAAGTTTAGGCATGTTCCTATATTTTTAATCCATATGAACTAGATTTCCATAGTTGTAGCAAGTGAAAGCATAAGCGTAATTTTTTTTAGAGTGTGGTTGTTGTCTAGCAATTGGGTCCATTGAAAGGTTCCCATTTTTGTTGTTTGAAACAACCATAACTTCTTTCTTTTGATCTTTTCGCTGAAATTCTTCTTCAATTCGGAGGCAAGTAGTCAGACTCTTAATTGAAAATTGTTTTGTATTGCGACGAAGTAAATTTTTGAAATCTTTACAATCAGGAGGCAGTTTGTTAATAATAACAACAATTTGAAGTTATTCATCTAAGGGAAACACCTTCAATGATGATTTCGCGAACAATATTTTGAATTTCATGAGACTGAGCCTCCATGGATATTTTATCAACTATCAGATACTTCAGGTAGCGACTAATAACATATTTTTTGCTCCGGGTTCCTCAGTATCATACTTCTTTTTTAGAGTCTCCTAAACCTGTCTTTTAGTATCATAGTTACTGTAATAATCATACAAATCATCTACGAGTCCATTCAGAATATGATTTTAACATAGATGATCATTCTTTTTCTATAAGAGTAATTATTTTTTTAGTTGTAAATCATTTTCTTTAATCTATGCAACTATTTTAGATGTATCAGACTCTATAGTTTTTTACATATGAGTTCACATATTTCTTACTATTGATTTTTTCATTTGATCCTGAAGAAGCAGGAACAACAAGAATTCCATCGGACAAAACATTGACAACCTTTTATGGTTAAGAAAAATTACATTTTCTGTTGCCAACTTTTGTAATGACTTCCCTTAAACTTGAAAGATTTATCAGAGAGAGCATATTTACCAATAATTTATTCGGTAATCATGGTAGTTGCAAAAAATCTTATAACTGTTAGTTTTCAATTTAAAAATTAGTTTTGAAAATATACCACTGAAAAAATTATCGGCTCAAGTCGTGGACTAAGCCTCTCTCTTTAAGACGTTTTACGACAATACCAAAATCATGCAAGACATGCGATCAACCACGACATCTCTAGGATAAAACAACTTATTTCAAATTATTACGGTTACTACTTCACATTAGATAATCGATATAGAATTACACCCACTATGATATAAAAATCTGTCGAATTTGGTATGGAAACCAATTTTATATGGCACTCAACGGCAACTAAAAAATGAAAAGAAAAAGAAAATTATTTAGATGAAATAGAGTTGAGTGAGAAGGAGGAGATTTCAGTTTTACATAAATCTTGGGTGAAAATAATGAAGTGTGGAGACCTCTTATTATAGCTAAAGTCTGAAACCGAAAAGGAGAAAAAAGGGGGGGAGCGAATTTGATAAGTTTTTCCAACATTTAGATGAACGAGTTTCGAAAATTGGAATTTATGAAGGACATTGTCTAAGAATTGGTCAGGCACAAATAAAATATGTGTGAAATTAATGCAATAGATGAGAACAACACATTAAATAAAATTAATATTAAATTAATTTTTTCAATTTCGGGTAGCAAAAAACTAATGTGTCACCCAAGCCCAGGCCTAAACTCGACCCCATTGAGCGGGTGGATGCGCGCGTTCTATGGCATGAAAACCATTCAAATTTGGTATGAAATCCAATCATATATGACACACAGCGGCCACTCAAAAATAAAACAAAAAAAATGAAAATTATATAGATGAAACAAAGTTTAGAAAAAAGGGAGAGATTTCAGTTTTATATCTGAAGTATAATGAGGTGTAAAGACCTCTATTTATAGCTGAAGTATGAAACTGATAAAGAGAGAAATGGGGTATATTTAATGACTTATTTCCCATGTTTAGATTAATTAGTCCCGAAAACTCAAATTTGTAGAGGTGTAGAGACCGTTAAAGGTTTGGTCAGACGCACATAAAACATGTGCGAAATTAATGCAACAAATGAGACCAACACAACTAATAAAATTGCACCCTTTTATAAAATTGCATACACTAAGACTTTGTTTGGAGTGATAGAATCGGATGGAGCGGAATAAAATGGAATGATTTTCCATTGTTTCGATCATTTAAAATTGAATGGAGCGAAGCAAAATAAAGTGGTATGGATTTCATTCCATTCCATCACATATCACCATATTTATTCTCCTTCGATTTGAGCGAAATGAACAACTTGCTTTGTTCCTTCCTAAAATTTTCAAACAAGATAATGGTATCTTCGTTCCGCTCTACTCCATTCTACTCTGTTTATTTTATGATATCCAAACATAGCCTAAGAGGCCACCCTCCACTATATAAGCACTATTAGAGTGTGTTATCCCTTCAATAGAAGACTTATTGAACTTTTTTGAATTTCACACTTCACCCTAATTCATACTTGTGCTTATTTCTTACCAAGTTCCAACAAACTCTCCTTTCAATTTCCAACAATATATATCAAGTTTATTCCTGAACTTAAATCAAACTATCAAGAATTAAAATTTAACTCATTTGTTTTACATTTAATTTTGAACTTAAGTGATTTGGAATACAAATTCAACAAGTTAATAACAAAATCAAATCTCAAACTAATTTTTTCAATTCCAAGTAGAAAAAATTAATGTGTCACTGTCATACCCCAAATTTTAACCACTAAGATTTCCCATCATTGTGCAAATTATCATCACAATATGGATGTACCTTTATGCCTTATCAATCTCCTCAAGAATTATTGAGCATTCCCTGCAATCAAGCATTAGGGTTTTAAGCCCTCTTAGAGCCTTAGACAAAGGATCAATCAAGAAATGACATGATATTTAACTTGCCTAGCCTCACAAACACCCATAAAGGATCAAGAGTCCTCCCACATCAAGAATCAAGCACAAGGTTGCAGCATTCCAAGTGGATTAAGCCTTAAGATCGCCAGTGCCACCAAATTAGGGTTTTGGTCGACTGAGGCCTCCAGATGAAAATTTTCATCTGGCCATGAGCCAATACTTCAAAGCATGACTTAAGATACTACAAGGGACCTCATGGACCCAATCATCAAGTCAATTTTACCTCAGGGGATGCATTCACCAAAAATCGAGAATTAGGGTTTCTTGACCTAATTCACCCCTAAGTTGACTTTTGGGAAAAAACATGAGCCAAGACCTCAAGACATGATTTGAGGGTCTCTAATAAACCATATTGATCCATTTGCAACAATGGATTGATCCAAGAAGCTTGATCCACAAGTTTCAATTTCATCTAGACCACAATTAGGGTTTCAGGGAAAGAGTCAACTGTACCTTTGACTTTTGACCAAGGCATGCTCCCAAACCTTGTGATATGATTCAATACACCCTATAACACCTATGGAACATCTCCATCAAGTTTGATTTAGACCAAGGACTTGATTTCACAAAGGGTCACACAGTTTGGAATTCATCTGGTAAAAAGTCAACTGTGCACAAAAGTCAAAGTTTAACTTTTTGAGATTTTTCATAATTATGGTTTTTTAACCCTAAAACAATGTTAATATGTGATTTGAATCATCATTCATCAAGAAAAATCAAAGAAAGTGGGATAACTTGTAAAAGGGGTAACCATAAAAACTTAGAATTTTTTCTAAGTTATGGAACAAAGTGGCTAGGGTACCAACTTCCAAGGATCATAACTTGAGATCCAAGCAACCATTTTGAATGATCCAAAGATGGATTTGGAGCTCTCATGGCATACTTCAAAAGTGTTAACTACACCTCATTCCAATTCCTCATAGATTTCAAGTTATGATTGGATCAAAATCACTAAGAACATGAAAATACATCTTTTCCAACACTTAGAAGAAATTGTGTCCAAGTCAGAATTTCAAGTGAAACACCAAAACTTGGGCCATTTTTTCACATAGTTTTAGGCTGAATCAAGTCAAGACATAAACATCAAAGTTGTTGTACATATTGCCTACAATCCAAGGAACTCATTGGCATGAAACAAATCATCTTGAGCCAAGAGTTATGGCTGCTGCAACACACCATGGCAAGGCTGTCATGAAAAACCAGTTTTCAAGTTTTCTTGTTTCACACGATTTCTGAGTCAAGGCTTATGATCTTTATGCCACATGTATTCAATCAGATCACAATGCATCTGATCCAACCTGCTAAGTTAGGCCAAGAATGTAACGCCCCGTTTTGTCCAATTTATTTAATCGAGTCGATTTAATTATTTTTGTTTTTATATTATTTTATTCTTGACTTTTATTTTCCAATATATTATTTTTCATTGTTATTATGTTTTATCGCGTTTTGAGAGCGTTTGCGAGATATTTGAGAGTAAGGATATTTTGGTCTTTTTGCTGGGTTATTTTTCATAAAATAGAAAATAGAGAGAAAAAGAGAGAAAATAGAAAGAAGGAAAAAGAGAAGAGAGAAAGGAAGAGAAGGGAAAAAGAGACGAGAAGAGGAAAATCAACATAGCTCCGTTTCAATCGCGAATAATCAGGTAAGGGTGAGAAGTTTCAATTATGTCTTGCTTGTGTATGTATATGTGTTGTTTGTGTAATTGTTTTGGTTGTTTCACAACTTTTTATCATTGACAAATTGATGAATAATTGTTAGAAATCGATGTGTTCATAGCCGAAACTCGATATAAACTGCGTAGAATACTTGTTGATTATGTGGGGAAATGTTTGGGATGATATATTGTGAATTGGAAGTGTTTAGATGAGATTTGGAGAGGAAATTGGATGATTTTCGCAGGAAAAATTATGGGTTTTCGCTGCCCATACGCATATCAGGCAAGGCAATACGCGTATTGGGTTGGGCAATACGCGTATGGCAAGGAAGGAATGTAGGCATTACGCGTATGGGAGTGGGCAATACGCGTATGGAGTGAGGCAATACGCGTATTGGATTTTTAGTGGAACTTTCGGGGAAAAATCAGTCTCTGCCTATACGCGTATCACTTTGGGCAATACGCGTATGGATGGGCGAGGGAGTAAGGCAATACGCGTATGACTTAGGGCATTATGCGTATGGCCAGCACGATTGCAGAATTTTGTCATTTCGCGATTTCGTTCCCGATTTCGCGTCCGACGCCGTAACTTTTGATCCGTAACTCGGATTGAGACATTCTTGGTATCGTTGGAAAGCTAATGAAATGTTCTTTCTTATTATAATGGTTTTGAGATTTGTGGCCAATTTAATTATGTCGGGAATTTGGAAATGTGTCGTTTTGTCAACTTTTACTGTTATAATTGTGTGTAATTGATGTGTTATTATGCAACATGCCTTTGATATATAACGTGTAGCTTGTGTGCTATTATATGATGTGAATGCATGTGATGAAATGTTGTGATGATGGTTTGTGGCCTCATGGCAAATAAATGCATTGTTTTGGGCTTGATTGCACAGCATGATTATTGTTGATTGAGATGATTCATATTGTTGGTTTGTGAAGATGCATCTGATTTTTATGAGTCTTTGTATGCCAAGCATCATGATATGCATCTTGTGATGTCGTGTGCCCTAGTGGGTGTGAGCGACGAACGGTTCCAAAGGGAATCCGTTATAACATCGTGTGCCTTATACAAAGAGGTGTGAGCGACGATTATAGACGATCGTGTGCCTTATACAAAGAGGTGTGAGCGATCGGGTCGTGTGCCTTATACAAAGAGGTGTAAGCGACGGGGAAAATCGTTTACCCGACGGGGAGTTACACTAAGTAACAAGCGATGATTCCAATAGTTCCTGAGTGAACTAGTGATGAGAATGATGGATGGATAGTACCGCATTTGCATAGAGTCGTTGTGTCAGTCTCTTTGCATTTGCATAAATCATGAATGGATTGATTATGTGTGGAAAATCATGAATGGATTGATTATGTGTGGAAAATCATGAATTGATTGAGTATGTGTTGAGATTTATGTTTGAATTGGTGAATTGATGTGCATATGTGATAAATGCATTGGTTGTGGATAATATGTTTATTCATAGACATATGCTATGTGATGTGGTGGGGTGTTTCCATATGTTATGACTTTGGTGTGTCTTATGTGTGAATATGTGGTTATGTTGGTGTAATTGATATATGCTATGTGTATTAGTATGTGATGCTTGTGGTGAGAATAATTATGCATGTGAATTTATATGTGTTGCATACTATTATGCAATCTTGATTTAGTTGTTATTTCTCACCCTTCTGCTGTGGTTTGTTTCTCTATGAGGCAATTGCAGATTTGTAGTCTTGGAGGCTTTTGTGAAGATTAGTTCTCCATCCTTTTGTCGGTCTGTCTGCTCTGATACATAACACGGGAGTCAGGGAACGCTTTTGTTATATATGTATACATTTGTTGGATCTATTTTGTATTAACTTTGTATGAATATTTTGATGTTATAAAACCATTTATTTGTAAAACAAGTCAGTTATGGATCTTTCCGCTTTATTCCATAATTGAACTTTCCTTTTGTATGGAAAAAGTTTCCCTTTGAGGTTATTCCATTTTGTATTATGTATCAAAATTTATGAGCAGGGATTGTGTTTTCTTTCTATTGACGTGGCATCCTTGTTTCTGTCGGAAAAATAAATTTTTATCTACTCTGATTTATTTATGTATTATTTATTCGCGATGGGAATTAGGGTGTTACAATAGTGGTATCAGAGTAGGTCGGTCCGTCCGGCCAAGTTGTTGAGTCAGTTGGTGTGACAGTTGAATACTGTCGATGTTGTTTATTCCTTAGTATGTGATATGTGTATGAAACACTGTCAGTGCTTTCTGGTTTTCTAATCTTTTGGCTTCAGGTTTGGGAATGAGATAAGTGGGGGAGAAGCTGGTGCTTCTCCAAGTTGCTTCAGTTGTGGAGCGTTGGTTGCAAGATTGTAAGTGTTGTTTGGACAGTGTTGTTCCCGAATTCCGGAGGGAGTGCGGAGGTAAGGTTTGTCTCAACTAAGGATTTGTGCCTTAGGTAGTTTTGTGCACAGGATGTAAGGAATGCTATTATAGTTGGTAAAGACGGTTTATGCCCCATCATGATTGTCGGTTGTCTATTGACAAATTGAGGAACTGATCACCCTTAATCTCTTGTTGATAGCATACGGGAATTATGTTGGATGGAATAGACGTGTCTTTCAGGCTTCGATAGTGTGTGAAATGAATTGTTTGGGATTAAGGAAATAATTACGGATTGTTTTGATGAGTCGATAAAGATTCTTATATCGGAAAATGAGGAGGATTAGAGGTTTTGGTATGTTGGTCAAGTTGGGAAGTCATTGAGAGAGAATGATTGGGTATTGTTAAAGGTTGTTCTCAGAGAGTAGAGTGTGAACTCAAATTTGACGAAGGGGAAGATTTGAGGTTTGGATCTTCTAAGTAAGTAGAAGAACTTTTAGGAAGTGAAACTCAGATTGAAAGAACGGTTGGAAGATTTACTGGAAAAGGGATTTGTGAGACCAAGTGTGTCGTCTTAGAGAGCTCCGGCTTTGTTAGTAGCAAAAAGGATGGATGATTGAACGGAATAACAAGCATGATGTGTATGATGGTATTGAGACTATGGAAAGCAAAACTTAGAGTTTTGGAGTTTTTAAAGTTTTAGGGCATTAATGGAAATCTTGAGAAAACCCTAAGTGTGGATGTGATATTTGAGAGGTCTTTTTGGTTGGTTGTTGCTACATGTTGGGATTTATGAAATTTGGACTGTTAAGAGAAGAAATTGTGTACGGATTACTAACAGTTGAATAAGGTAACGATTGAGAATAAGTGCCTCCTTTCATGAATAGATAACTGGAATTGGTTTGGTTGAGTTTAAGTGAAATCACAATTGTTTGGAATGTTTGATAAGAGTGGTGAATTGTGTGAGTTAAGGCTTTGATCGTTTTCATGTGACTGGTTATGGTTGTTATCATCGGATTAGGGTGTTATTTACTCGGTTAAGCTTGTATGTGAGTAACCAGTTACCCAGTGAAAATTTTTGCAGAACTTTAAGAATTTATATCTTTTGGAATTTGGTAGGGCATTACAAGGTGCAGTGATGTTGTTCGGTGAGAGTAATGCGTCTGTAATGTTGTGGAGTATATGAATCGTATCTTCCATATTTAATTGGATGAGTTCGTGGTGGCTTTGATTGAGGATATTCGGATCTGTTATAAACTCAGAGGAAGAACAGGTAGAGTGTTTGAGATTTGAATTACAAGGGTCGAAGAGAGACGAAGTTTTATGCTAAGTTATTCAAGTGAGAATTTGGGTTGAAAAAGGTTAGTTTTATTGGATATGTTATTTCAGATGAGATGATGGTTATGGATCCATCGGAAGTAGATGCAGTTCTACATTGAGAGGCTCCGAAGTTGGTTAAGGAGATTAGAATCTTTTTGGGACTTTAGTTGATTATTACCGGAGGTTATGGAAGGTTTTTCCACGTTAGCATTTTCGTTACTTCGGTTGACTTGCAAAGGGTGAGTCGTTTGTTTTGGATGTTCGTTGTAAGGAAAGTTTCAGAGAGCTAAAGTAGAAGTTGTCTATGGCTCCAGTTTTGATTCTATGTGATCCTAATAAACTGTTTGTGGGGTATGGTGATGTGTCTTTGATAAGTTTGGTCTGTGTGTTAATGCAAGAGGGTAAAGTCGTAGCTTATGCTTTACGACAATTGAGGATTCATAAAAAGATCTATACTATTCCGGATTTGGGATTGGTCGCAGTTGTATTGTGTTGGAAAATTTGGAGGTATTATCTTTATGGTTCTAGGTTCGAAGTGTTTAGTAATCACAAGAGTTTTGAGTACCTGTTTGGTCTGAAGGAATAGAGTATGAGACAACGAGGAGGGTTGGAATTCGTGACGAGTTATGAATTTGGCTTGGATTCTCCTTCTGGAAAAGCTAAGGTTGTGCCTGAAAAGTTAAGTTGAAAGTTTTTACGCATGTCTGTTTTGATGGTCAGAGAATTAAAATTATTTGAACATTTCAGAGACTTGTGTCTGGTGTGTGAGATAACACAGGAGAGTGTGAGGTTGGGAATATTATAGTGAACCGTGATTTTTGGTAGAGGTGAGAAAGAGTTAGACTTTAGACGTGAGACTGGTAGACTCGATGGTTTCGAGTAATCAGAGTGCGTGGCAGAAGCGTGATGTGGCACATTTGGTATTTGCGTGTGTGGCTTGTAAGAGTTCATAGGTTGAACATTGGAAACATGTTGGGATGATGAGACCATTGGACGTTTCAGAATGGAAGCGTTAGGTGAAAGGTTTAAATATTATTCATGGGCTACTATGTAGATGGACGTTTTGGCTGTATGTTCGATTGGTAAATCGTAGCATTGTTGAAATATTGTTGTGTGACAAGGATGTTTGGTATTCTAGTTTTGACGAGGTTGTTGAAACAATGTTGGGTTGTGGAACTTTATGTTCTTGTTTGTGTTGTTGCCTCGTTTCCATCGTGATGGTCCGAGTGCGGGTAGCTAATTCCTATGTGTGTTCGTAACTTGGGTATTCTTCGAGTCGCGAGTTAGTCGTCAAGTGTATCGTATAGGCTTTGCATCTTGTCGTTGTAGTGGTCGTCATTGTCGTGTCGTTGTTGTAGCTGTTGTTAGCAAGGTGGTTTGTCAGTTTGTGTTATTCGTAATGCGTCTTTGGTCGGCATGTCGGTTTGTTAGTCGGATGCGAGAGTCGTATCCGGAGTTGTTCGTATCGGTTATATTTTCGAGGACGAAAATGTCTAAGTGGGGGAGAATTGTAACGCCCCGTTTTGTCCGATTTATTTAATCGAGTCGATTTAATTATTTTTATTTTTATATTATTTTATTCTTGAATTTTATTTGGCAATATATTATTTTTCATCGTTATTATGTTTTATCGTATTTTGAGAGCGTTTGCGAGATATTTGAGAGTAGGGGTATTTTGGTCTTTTTGCTGGGTTATTTTTCATAAAATAGAAAATAGAGAGAAAATAGAAAGAAGGAAAAAGAGAAGAGAGAAAGGAAGAGAAGGGAAAAGGAGAGGAGAAGAGTAAAATCGACATAGCTCTGTTTCAATCGCGAATAATCGGGTAAGGGTGAGAAGTTTCAATTATGTCTTGTTTGTGTAATTATTTTGGTTGTTTCACAACTTTTTATCATTGACAAATTCATGAATAATTGTTAGAAATCGATGTGTTCACAGTCGAAACTCGATATAAACTGCGTAGATTATTTGTTGATTATGTGGGGACATGTTTGGGCTGATATATTGTGAATTGGAAGTGTTTAGATGAGATTTGGAGAGGAAATTGGATGATTTTCGCAGGAAAAATTATGCAGGAAAAATTCTGGGTTTTTGCTGCCCATACGCGTATCAGGCAAGGCAATACGCGTATTGGGTTGGGCAATACGCGTATGGCAAGGAAGGAATGTAGGCATTACGCGTATGGGAGTGGGCAATACGCGTATGGAGTGAGGCAATACGCGTATTGGATTTTTAGTGAAACTTTTGGGGAAAATCAGTCTCTGCCTATACGCGTATCACTTTGGGAAATACGCGTATGGATGGGCGAGGAAGCAAGGCAATACGCGTATGACTCAGGGCATTACGCGTATGGCCAGCACGATTGCAAAATTTTGTCATTTCGCGATTTCTTTCCCGATTTCGCGTCCGACGCCGTAACTTTTGATCCGTAACTCGGATTGAGACATTCTTTGTATTGTTGGAAAGCTAATGAAATTTTCATTCTTATTATAATGGTTTTGAGATTTGTGGCCGATTTAATTATGTCGAGAATTTGGAAATGTGTCGTTTTGTCGACTTTTACTGTTATAATTGTGTGTAATTGATGTGTTATTATGCAACATGCCTTTGATATATAACGTGTAGCTTGTGTGTTGTTATATGATGTGAATGCATGTGATTAAATGTTGTGATGATGGTTTGTGGCCTCATGGCAAATAAATGCATTATTTTGGGCTTGATTGCACACCATGATTATTGTTAATTGAGATGATTCATATTGTTGGTTTGTGAAGATGCATCTGATTGTCATGAGTCTTTGTATGCCAAGCATCATGATATGCATCTTGTGATGTCGTGTGCCCTAGTGGATGTGAGCGACGAATGGTTCCAGAGGGAATCCGCTATAACATCGTGTGCCTTATACAAAGAGGTGTGAGCGAAGATTATAGACGATCGTGTGCCTTATACAAAGAGGTGTGAGCGATCGGGTCGTGTGCCTTATACAAAGAGGTGTGAGCGATCCATAAACGTCGTGTGCCTTATACAAAGAGGTGTAAGCAACGGGGAACATCGTTTGCCCGACGGGGAGTTACACTAAGTAACAAGCGATGATTCCAATAGTTCTTGAGTGAACTAGTGATGAGAATGATGGATGGATGATACCGCATTTGCATAGAGTCGTTGTGTCGGTCTCTTTGCATTTGCATAAATCATGAATAGATTGAATATGTGTGGAAATCATGAATGGATTGATTATGTGTGGAAAATCATGAATTGATTGAGTATGTGTTGAGATTTATGTTTGAATTGGTGAATTGATGTGCATATGCGATAAATGCATTGTTTGTGGATAATATATTTTATGCATAGACATATGCTATGTGATGTGGTGGGGTGTTTCCATATGTTATGACTTTGGTGTGTCTTATGTGTGAATATGTGGTTATGTTGGTGTAATTGATATATGCTATGTGTATTAGTATGTGATGCTTGTGGTGAGAATAATTATGCATGTGAATTTATATGTGTTGCATATTATTATGCAATCTTGATTTAGTTGTTATTTCTCACCCTTCTGCTGTGGTTTGTTGCTCTATGAGGCAATTGCAGATTAGTAGTCTTGGAGGCTTTTGTGAAGATTAGTTCTCCATCCTTTTGTCAGTCTGTCTGCTCTAATACGTACACGGGAGTCGGGAAGGCTTTTGTTATATATGTATACATTTGTTGGATCAATTTTGTATTAACTTTGTATGAATATTTTGATGTTATAAAACCATTTATTTGTAAAACAAGTCAGTTATGGATCTTTCCGCTTTATTCCATTATTGAACTTTCCTTTTGTATGGAAAAAGTTTCCCTTTGAGGTTATTCCATTTTGTGTTATGTATCAAAATTTATGAGCAGGGACTGTGTTTTCTTTCTATTGATGTGACATCCTTGTTTCTGTCGGAAAAATAAATTTTTATCTACTCTGATTTATTTATGTATTATTTATTCGCGATGGGAATTGGGGTGTTACAAAGAATGCTTCAAAGCTCATCCTTTGGCATAATGAATAGTTGAACAAATCCTTGGAATTCAAAGGCAATTTAATGCAAATAGTGCACTTTCAAGATTCTGATCACTTGTAGTCAAAATGCCCTATTAAACAACAATTAAAGTGATTGAGGAATGTGCAATCAGTCAAGGCATAGCTGATCTATTTGGGGAAGCTGTTACACCTAGTGCAAGAGGCATTTATGCCAAGCCAAATCCATTTGAATGTGATCTGATCCAGCAGCCATTCATTATTCCTCCAAGACAAGAATTGATCCATTATAAATAAATGTCATAACTGATCATTCAAACCACACCAAAGCAGCTTGCAACATTGCTTTCTCTCATTCTCTCCTTAAGTGCCAAAACTCCATACTTTGAGCAAACATTATCGGGTTTTGAGTTGCAGCCTCAAGCAACTCAAACCAACTTCTCAAACACATCACATATTATGTATATGAGATGTTCAAACACTTAAACCATCTCTGTAACACCTCTAGCCCAAAATCACTCTTCAACTAGACCATTGTGCATCCATTCTGCAACTTGGATACCACCACTTGATCTAAACAATTTCCAAGAGGTCCAAAGGTTGAAATCTACTCCATAACATCCATTGGAGCTGTAGAGATCATCAAATCACTTCAGAAACACCTGAATCATAATCTCAATCTTCAACCTACCTGTTATGCAGTTGGATTTCTCCAACTTGATCCAAAGATTTTCAAAGTGTTCCAAGGCTTGTAATCCACTCAACAACATCCATTGAAGCTGTAGAGGTCATCAAATTACTTCTGGAACACCATTTGTGCAGAGATTCAATCTCACCTGCAGCAAGGTAAGCCTCAAAACTCTCATAACATGATCCATGCATATTTCCTCGCATGATACTTTTGCCAAATGTTTAATATCATGTTTTAAGTGTTTCCCCTCAAAAAATTTGATCATATCACTCAAAACCATGTCTGCACGATTGCTTTTGCAAAATTAGGGTTCATACATTCATGTTGATATAACTTGTTGCACACTAAAAATAAATGAAATCAAATATTGCCATCATATTCCTTGTTAAAAAACGCATGAGTTTGGTGTTTGAATCATGTCAAATGATTGAGAAACGACTGAGATAAAGAGCTTCACACATCTGAGCTTGAGGTTGAAGATGGCCATGGTGCCATGCTTCAGAAATCCAACCAAACTTGCCTTATATTTTTCCCTTGCCATGTATATTATGAATTGGCATTGCGCCCCAGTGGTTGATCAACTGGTTTGTGTGTACTAGCGAGTGGAAGGTCTGGGGTTCGAATCCCCCTCTCCCCAGACCTCTTTTTTATCACTTTTCCCACTTTTTATTATTTTTCATTTTATTTTTATTTATGATTTGAAAAATTAATTCCTCATTCAATTTTAATCATTTTTGGTTGATTCTTTTTCTGAAAAATCACAAAAATAGTAAAAAACTTTATTCTACAAAAAAATCAAATTTATATTATTTATTTAATATAGTTGGTATTTTTGTGAATAAATTCATTTTTAATTGTTTTAAACATTTTAAAAATGAATATTCATCTTGAAAATCAAGACCAAATGAGTTTTAAATCATCTTGTGGTTAAAACCTCATTTTTCAAACCTTAACCAAAAATCACAAGTGGTTTATTTAAACTTATTTGGTACTTTTATCATTTTTTATTAATTTTCTTTGAAAAATTACTTTTTAAAAGTGAAAATTAGGGTTTCTTTGATTTTTAATCATACTCAAAATATTTCAAACTCTTTGGGCCTCTTGATAGAGTGTAAGTCCCACCTCTTTGTACATAAATAATTTTGGGCCTCAGTGCATTGTATAAGTCCCGATACCGTTTTAGAAATTCCGACGTAATCGTCGTTTTCAAACTTTTTCAATTGGGCCTACCCTCGTGTTATAAGTCCCGTTCCTTTTCTTAAAAACTCTTTGCGCCTCTCCTTGAGTTGTAAGACCCAACCCTTTTGTAAATAAACATTTTTGTGCCTCACACATTGTATAAGTCCCTCTGTATATTTTCAAAACAACGGTGCAATTACTTTTTAACCTTGGGCCTCTCCTTGAGTATAAGCCCCAACAATCTTTTCAAAGCAATTTCTACTTTGATTTAGATTCAAATATACATGTTGTTATCAAAACTTTCTTTAATTTCTTTGTTGAACAACTAACAAAACAGCATGGAAGCTCTACAACAGATAAGTGTTTATCCGCTTTCTTTTATCTGCTTTCATATACATAACTGTATTGTGGGAAGCTGCGCATGGTTAGTCTTCTTTCATACTCTTTTAAATACTCGTCATATATCAACTGTATATATACTAGTATAGTTATTTAGAGTTTCCCCTGCAACTAGGTCTAGAACTAGGTAAAGCCCTGTTGGTCGCTCTTAAATACAAACAAAACTAGATCCCCATAGGGTTTCCAGATACAGTCTTATCTTCTCTTGGGGTTAAACAATATGGAACAAAGAGAAAGGCAGTATTCTCGGTGAACCTTTTCTCAGACTGTCACCCTTAGAAATTTTCAAAGAAATTCTACTCCCCGGAGTTGATATATTCTTTGTGAATAGCATCTCCTGAGTTTCTTCCAAACCCTCGAAATTTCCTGGAATGATCTCTTCTCTGTGAATTGCATTTCTTGAACTTCTCTTGGTTTGGGGACCCACAGGATTTCTAAAAGCATCCCCGCCTCCTCTTGGGCTTTGTACAAGGACCCTTCGGCTTCTTAGAAGTTCTCATGCCTTCTCTTGGGCTTAATACAAGGACCCTAACAACCTCTTAAAGGTATAAGATAGAACTTAGTCATCCTTTGCTAGAGCAGTCTTTCTAGTGTCAAACCTCAGGCCACTTTAGGGTTGATTCTCATCCCTTAAGGCCCTTGCCCTCTTTTGGACATCCTACAAAAGATAAAACTCCTCCACACCAGTAGACTTGGACAGTCCATATCCCCTCTTGAGTCTTAAAGACATTCTCAATCACTGTAGAAACCCTGGTCACTCTGGATCAATCTCTAGTAGAAATCCAGTCTCTCTCATGAGAGTTCCCCAACCAGGGTCAGCTTATCTCAGATCAAAACCTCAAGGTCTCTGATATCTCTACTCTTCTGTAATCCTCAGCAAGAGTTGATTCCCCACTTGGACCTGCCTAGGGATCTCAATTATCCCCAGCAGTAAGATAGCCTCCTCTTAGGCTTTGTATAAATGATTTTTCCTCAACATAGTCAGCCTCCTCTTGGGCTTTGTACAAAGATTCTCCCCAGCGGAGCTAACCCTTTCAGACTCTCTTGTTGAGTCAACACCTTTTTAGCCTCAATCTCGGGCTTCGTTCGAGACAGTAAATCACTCTCTTGAGTATAAAGGACTCTCTTGTTGAATCAATCAACTTTTGGACTTTCTTGTTGAGTCAACCACCTTTTCAGACTCTCTTGTTGAGTCAATCTTTTTCTAGCCTCAATCCTGGGTTTTGTACAGGACAGATAAAAACACTCTCTTGTTGAGTTAACCCTTTTAGCCTCCTCTAAACCTTTGTATAATGATTGTCCTCTGCAGACGCCCATACAAGCACTCTCTTGTTGAGTCAATCTTTTTCTAGCCTCAATCCTGGGTTTTGTACAGGACAGATGAAAACACTCTCTTGCTGAGTCAAACCCTTTTAGCCTCAATCTTGTGCTTTGTACAAGACATAAATCTCCCTCTCTCAAGCTTGGGACAGATACCTTCCCAAGCAGAGTCATTCCCTCCCAGCCTTCCTCTAGGCTTCGAGGACTGATTTTCCCCAAGAAGAGTCAAACTCATTTCAGCCTTAATCTTGGGATTTGTACAAGACACGTAAAATATCCTCACCAGAGTCGGTTAAATTTCAGCCTCAATCTTGGGCTTTGTACAAGACACATACAAACCCTCTCCAACAGAGTCAAAATCCCTTTTAGCCTCAATCTTGGGTGTTGTACAAGACAGATAACACTCTTTCACAGAGTCAAACCTTTTGGCCTCCTCTTAGGCGTTGTATAATGATATCCCCAAAGAGTCAGTCTCTTTTTTACCTTAATCTTGGGCTTCATACAAGACACCTATAACTACACTCTCTTGTTGGGTCGGTCATTTAGCCTCCTTTCCGGCTTTATATAGGGAAATCCCCTCGTCGAGTCAATTAATCTTTTAGCATCAACCTTGTGCTTTGATCAAGGCACACAAAAATCAACAATCCCTCTTTAGAGATGACAAATTCTCTCTCAGTCAAACCTTTTAGCTTCAATCTTAGGCTTTGAACAAGACACAAATAAACCCTTTTAGCTTCAATCTTGGGCTTTGTACAAGACAACAAAACATCTTTTTCCTCCCTTAGAATAGGAGGAACTACAATTGCTCTGATTTCCCTGTTTCATTTAAACGGGAATACGTAGGCATAAGATTGTGAAATCTTAGCGAGCATACCAATCAAAAACTCTAGGTCTCGTACCTTCATACCAATAAAAAAAACTCTAGATCTAGTACCTTCATATCAATCAAAACCCTTAGGTATAATACCTTACCAAAAACAATCGGGAAAGAACCCGAGCATTAACAAAAACTCACTCACTCTCTCATCTCTCCCAAGAAACTTCCCCAACCCATTAACAGATAAACACCATCAATTACAAAGCGAAACCTAAAGCTAACATCGTGTGGATAACCACATATAGGATGGGTAATTGACGACTACCCATTGTATAACCTGACCCCGGACTCCCCAATCTCTCTTAAGCGTTTTGTTCAGTTAAACATTGCGCATGCAAGGTTAGTTTTAGATAGCTTCCCTTTCCCTTCCAGCTTCACGGGATAAATAAGAAATCAGAAAGTAGCACCACCTTTCTCCATTGAGGAGAAAAACACCCCAGCGATAAGGTGGTCGCGTTACCGACAAAAATCGCTCGCTACAGGAAAATGGCGACTCTGCTAGAGACACATTGACTGTATAAGATTATAGGCTATAGCTCTTAAGAGGTCTAGGATGTTAGTTTTAGGTACAAATATATATATATATATATATATATATATATATCGCTTTTCCTAATTGATATCCGTGTTTATTTCTATGCTAATGGGAATGCGAGTGATGCCGCATCTGGAAAGATTGAGTATACACCTAAGATAAGTGATGGCACTATATGGGTAATCTTACAGGGAGTGACTCCCAAATAAGAGGTCCCGGTCGACCATCGAATCAGTGGAGATGCCCTTTGCGGATTCAATGCCTATACGACTTCGGTTGTTGAATGCAGATTGTTCGATTGGGTTATCTGAGAAGCTGAGGATTTTAGTAGACTGAAACCATGTTACTATTTTGTAGTGCGGAAGCTATCGGAAATAGTTGTCACGCGATACTACCCTCATTTGAGATTACTCTAAGATACTGCAGCTCGCTCGGGTGAACCAGCCTGCTGTTGTTATCCCAAAAGGGGTCAATGATTGTGAGGACAGGTACAAAAAATCACCAGTATAAAATTTGGAGATGGGTAGAGCCTTGACTTCATGACACCGAACCTTTGACCCCATGTTTTTTCTATGTTTTTGTGTGCTGCATTCGTGCATTCATTACATTAAAAAAACTTTAAACAAAGAAAAATCTTCTCTTCTAGCCTCTATTTTTCAAATTAAACTAAGACAATGATTGCAAATGTCAGATAAAGAGATTGCGTTATGGATTTCGGTAGGAGGAAGACTCACAAGTATACCTTCAAGGTTCCAAAATTAGAGGATTTGAGAGGGTTGGCAAGGATGATCACCAACCCTGATGCTTTCAGAGCTAAATACGGAGGACTGCTGTCTCTGTTAAGGGTCCATGTAATTGAGGGAATCCTGGCTACGCTCATTCAGTTCTATGATCCGGTCTATCACTGTTTCACATTCTCGGATTATCAACTGGCACCAACACTGGAGGAGTACTCTCACCTGACTGATTTACCCATCACTGACCAAGCTCCCTTTTCTGGACTGGAAGAAATTCCAAAAGATCAAACCATTGCAAGAGCAATCTATTTGGACGAGTCAGAAGTCAGGACTCACATGACCACTAAGGGTGGAATCCAGGGTTTGCCAGCCAAGTTTTTGATAAAGAAATCTCTGTACTTTGCTAGTATAGGGAACGTGACTGCTTTCGAGAGCATCTTTGTTTTGCTCACCTACGACTTATTTTTGTTTCCCAACATTGATAACTTCGTTGATCTCAATGCCATTAAGATTTTTCTGATTGGAAACCCTGTACCGACCTTGCTCGCAGATGCTTATCATTCCGTACACTTGAGGAATTTGTACAGCAGAGGAATGATCACATGCTGTGTACCCTTGCTATACAAGTGGTCCACTTCCCACTTACTCAAGTCTGCTGCATTTTGGGATCAAAAGAATACTTTACTTTGGTCGTAGAGAATCATGTCTCTTACCACCTCTGACATCGATTGGTACGATCGATTCTATGACGGGATAAGGATCATTGACCGTTGTGGAAATTTCCCTAATGTACCCCTCATAGGAATTAAAGGAGGAATCAATTATCATCCAGTTTTGGTTCGTCGTCAATTTGGATACCCGATGAGGCATGTCCCGCGTAATGCTCATCTGGAAGGTCTTTTCTTCAAGGAAGGAGAAAATGACAGAGCACTAAAGACAGAAATAGTGCATGACTAGAAACGTGTTCATAGGAAAGGAAGAGAGTCTTTAGGAAAACCAGACTGTGTCTCTGTGGAACCTTATCTCCACTGGGTACAAACTAGGGCTCTCAAACTGAGGATGCCTTACCCTCGTCAAGAAGTTCTTCCATTAAAGGAGTATGTCCTTTGTTTTATGTTAGATACGGAAAAACTTCAGGTTACTCTCAACAGAGTTCAACAGGAGAAGAAGTCTTGGAAGAACAAGTATCATATTCTCAATGTGGAGTGTAAGAAAATACAACAACTGTTAAAAGAAAAAGATGCTTTGATCGAGATTTTGGAGCAACATGCTGTAGAAAACCTAGATGACCAAAGGAATCTGCTCGCTCCTTTCACTTGGCAAAGTAATGACAACCCGACAATGGCTCAAGAGCCCCGGTCAAAGAAAAGGAAAACACCAGCACCTGAGCTCCCCTCAGAGAGGACTCAGGATCCATTAGTTTAGACATTTCCTTTTACAGCACTATGTAAATTACTGTATTTCCATTTTCGCAATTTTGAATTCAATAAAACGGGGTTCCCCCCATTGTTTGATATTTGCAATCCAATTGTCGAAGTTTATTTTGATTAAACAAAAAGAAAAATTAATTAATATAATCATTGCATATCATTCATCATTCTCACATAACACATTCTTCTTACCTATGAATCTCACATTTGTGTCTCGATTCTAGAGTCAAACTGTCTCATTCGTACAATACCCGGGCCAGTCAACAAAAGAAAATGAATGACCTCGAGGAAGAGAACAGAGAGTTGAGAGAAGAACTCGACGCTCTGAAAGAGGATTTGAGAAAGCTTCACAACGATATGCAACCTCTGGCAGCAGCTCAGATGCATCAACAAAGGATTGTGATCTTAGAGATCACATCGACCCCCATAGTGGAAAAGTATGATCCTCGATATACCATGCCTAAAGATCATCCCTGGGGCATGCCACTCAACTATATCCCAGAAGGATATGTTCCGCTGATCACTGAAGATCCGGAAACTGCAGCAGGAACCGATGGGCCTGAAGGTTAGAAACTTCGGGAAAGCGAAGATACCATGGGGCATGACAAAAACTCCTGAAGGTTACAAACTTCGCGAGGCACCCAGAGTAACTGCCATAATGACTGTACCACCACCCGTGGTACACACTGTCCCGGAAGGACAGATTTCCCAGATACCTTCTGGTGGAAACGAAAGTATGGACGAGAGAATGAGGGAATTCCAGGAATAGTTCCTGGAGATGCAGAAAGAGCTGCAAGCCATTCGCGGTCAGGATCTATTCGGAAAGGACGCCGCAGACCTTTATTTGGTCCCCAATGTGAAAGTTCTGCACAAATTCAAAGTGCCCGAATTTGAAAAGTACAAGGGTAAATCTTGCCCTCAAAGCCATTTGGTGATGTACGCTCGGAGGATGTCAACTCAGACAGAGAACCAACAGCTACTGATCCACTACTTCCAGGATAGTTTAATCGGTGACGCACTCAAATGGTACATGGGATTAAACCGCACTAAGATCGTCACTTTCCGAGATCTTGGAGCTGCCTTCGTTCAACAATATAAGTATAACCTAGACATGGCACCAGACAGAGATCAACTTCGAGCCATGTCGCAGAAGGATAAGGAAACCTTCAAGGAATACGCTCAGCGATGGCATGAAATTACCGCTCAGATTTGTCCACCTCTTGAGGAAAAAGAGATGACAAATATCTTCTTAAAAATTTTGAGCTCATTTTACTACGACCGAATGGTCGCCAGTGCGCCCAGTGACTTTACTGAAATGGTAGGCATTGGAGTTCGTCTGGAGGAAGCAGTCCGAGAAGGACGTTTAGTAAAAGATGTCGGATCATCAAGCACTGCCAAAAGATACAGTAGTGCTCTCCATAAGAAAAAAGAGCAAGATATTGGTAATATCTCTCTCGGAAAGCAAAGGTAACGGTACCAACCAGTAGCAGCAGTAACTCCTGCTATTAACCCTACGCCTATTCCTACGTATCAACCTCAAGTTGCTCAGAGCCAACCGAATCAACAACAATATCAGCAAAGGACACAACAACCTCTTCAGCAGGCTCGTCCTCCGTACAACAACAACCGTATAACGTGACCACCGGGGTTCGACCCTATACCAATGTTGTAAGCTGAACTGTTTCCACTACTACTGGTCAAGGGACACGTCCAAACCAGGGCTCCTCTTACAGTACCGGAAAATCCGCCTTTTTGGTTCAAAGCGGATCAAACTTGCCCTTACCATCAAGGAGGACCAGGGCATAACATAGAAAACTGTCTCAGCTTCAAATCTGATGTACAAAAGCTTGCCAGGAGCGGGGTCTTATCCTTCAAGGATACAAATCCAAATGTTCAGACAAACCCGCTGCCTCAACACGAGAAAGCTACGGTAAATTTGATAGAGGGAGAGTCTAACCACAGCTATCAAATTCATGATGTACTCTTATTGAGGGCCAACCTGGTCAAAATGCATCGCAGACAAAGCGGATATGGACATGTACCATCTCATAACTATCACCAGTGTGATATCTGCTCTAAGAACAATCAAGGATGTTCTGTGGTGCAATCAGCTCTATGGGAACAGTTGGATCTCAAATGGATCCAAAATCACCGAATTCGTGGGGTCAACATGACTTACACAAATTCCAACGTCATTCAAAACCAAGACATCCGCTCGATGAATGTCAACTTGGTAGCAATGCACTCAAGGCAAAGCCAACATCATAATCTGCCACAGCACAATTACGATTCCTGTCTGACTTGCTCGGTAAACAATCAGGGATGCTCTTTTATACAAGAGGCCCTCCAGCGTCAGATGGATCTTGGATGGATTCAGGATTACCACGATATAAATTAGTATCAAGTAAATATGATTCAAATCTTTGATATTCGTTTGATGAATACCAGCTTGGTGGAGTTACATGATAAGCAGGTCCAGCTCGGTTTTCTGACTTCGCATAATTATCAGAACTGTAAGGGATATCGTGAGAGCAACCAAGGATGTGCTCTCGTTCAAAGAACTTTGCAACACTTGTTAAACCACGTGTGGCTTCCGATCTATCTAGAAGAAGACACACAACAAGTCAGCATGATTAATGGGAACCCTACTAGACATCAAGGTCAAGATGTTCGGTCAATGGAAACAGACCTAGTGAGGTTACACTGCATACAGAGCGAACATGGCCAGGTGCCACCAGACAACTATGAACGATGTAGAGTTTGCTCTGAAGATAGTCAAGGATGTTACCTCGTGCGAGCAGCCCTTCAGAGTCAATTGGACAACAAAGAGATTCAATAGTGTCCAAGTTCTGGGTCAATCAATACGATGCCATACTATTTCGCTAATCAAATCAAAGATGTTGTCATAATCTTTGATCATAAAAGGACCAAAGATGTTTGTACCATCATCCCTTTACTTGACGAATCGAAAGTTCCCAACCAGGAACTGATTGAAATTACTTACAATGGTCAGAAGAATCAGAAGGCTCCTGTAGTTATCTATCTATCGGGACCATTACCGTATGAATCAATTAAGGTTATCCCCTACAAATATGGTGCAACAACCATTGAGAATGGAAAGGAAATTCCATTACCCTCCATCGTGAATATTGCAGACATCAATCGAGTAACACGGAGTGGTCGAATCTTCAACCGAGGAGTTAGAGAGCCTACCAGAGAAAAGGAACCTCAAACAGAAGTTCCTTATCAACCAGTCGGTCAATCCAGTAATCCCGACCTTTCAAAGAACATCGATGAGATGTTGAAGCTTATCCAGAAGAGTGAATACAACATTGTTGATCAGCTGTTGCAAACTCCTTCAAAAATCTTTGTATTATCTCTATTACTTAGTTCCGAAGCTCACAGGGAGGCTCTACATAAAGTCTTAAAGCAGGCCTTTGTGGAACAAGATGTGTCAATAAGACAATTCGACAACATCATCTCCAATATCACTTCCTGCAACAACTTGGGGTTTAGTGATTAGGAATTGCCAGAAGAAGGCAAAATTCACAACATGGCACTAAATATTACAGTCAACTGCCAGGGTGATGCTTTAGCCAGCGTGCTGGTAGACACCGGATCGGCTCTGAATGTTATGCCGAAGTCCACTCTAATGCGACTATCATTCAAAGGATCTCTGATGAGAGGCAGTGAGGTCATCGTCAAAGCATTTGATGGATCCTGAAAAACAGTTATCAGCGAAGTCGACCTTCCCATAACTATCGGTCCCTACACTTTCCAGGTCATGGACATCCGGGCAACATACAGCTATTTGTTAAAAAGACCTTGGATACACGAGGCTGGGGCAGTCACTTCGACACTTCACCAAAAGTTGAAGTTCGTTAAGAACGACCAACTCGTCACAGTCTGCGGAGAGCAAGCCTTGATCGTGAGTAACTTATCATCATCATCATGTGTAGAACCAGAAGAGGTTGTTGGAACCCAGTTCTAAGCACTTTCGGTGAGCAACGACAATCAATTAGAAAAAGGAACGTCGATTTCCTCGTACAAAGATGCTCTCGAAGTAATCAAAAGTAACAATGCCAAAGGATGGGGACAAATTGTCATTCCTACTGATAACAAAGCGAAGAAAGGCCTTGGTTTTTCTTCAAACTGTACCCAAACTGCTTTTAACGATGAAAGTCTTCATCCCATTCAGAACTTCTTCCACAGTGGAGGTTTCCTTCACCCAGTGTCTCAAGAAGTACATACCATCAACGAGGATGATTCCTACGATACAGATGAAGAGTGGAAGTCCTATCTCAACGAGGACAGTTATATGTCTCAGGGAGAGGTGCCTATGCCATTTTGCTATCCCGCACAGAGTCTGAGATATATACCGAGATCAGATGTCAAAATGATATATGAAGATTGTGATCCGGAAGGATGTCGTGCTCCACCAAACTCATTAGAGGAAGACACTCTAATGAAAGACAACTTTGACCATGACTATTATGGCCCAATGGATGGCCTGCCTATCTGGAAGCCATACCCAAGAGACTCAGGGCAAGAGAGTCAGCCCAACGATGCATATCAACTGAGCATCATTGAAAATAATACCTGCGTCCCCACCATGTTATGGGATCAACACTCAGAGCATTCATAAAATATTCAGTGCGACGATGAATTTGAAAAGCTTGCCGGACTTGAATTCATCAACTATGCTTTTCCCGAGGTCAACGTCATCGAGAGAGATGACTCCTCCAGTTCCAAAGAAGTGTGGGACACCCTAGGACAACCGAGTGGCAAATTCCATTACCTGGTCAAGTACACCGCTCCTAAAAGCTCTCGTATCAAGCTCGAAGACATCCAGCCAACTGGATGGGGAGATATACCTGAGAGTGCAAACATTGTGCAAGGTACAACTGAGGAATTCTCCTACGACAACTCTGCCTGGGAGACAGATTCCAATGATCTTGCTCCACCAAAAATCAGCGTTATTTCTGAAGACAAGCCAAGAAGGAAAGTGCCAGACTTTGTGATTCACCGAGGAGTTCGCAGCCAATGGGTTGCTGTCAACGTTTTGAAAGTTGTTCATAAGTCTAAGTAATGGCCATCTTTATTTTAACCTTTCACCTTGCCCAGGTGAAACGGATGTTTTGATAGGGTTCACTTTTCTGTAAATGTACCTCTTCGCTTTCCCCAAAGCGACTGAGTTTTGTTTTATAGGGCTGTAGTTTCAAGAATCGACAAAATCATAAATAAAATAACGTCGTTCTGTAATTTCCGCATTTATTGCTGTTTTCTCTTTTCGCTTTTTTAGAAAATGGTAATCCTAAATGAAATTCTGGTATGACAGATCCTAGATGTCCTACAGGATGTCGAGACATCTGGTCTGTTACAGATAACATGGCAAGGTATAAACAATAACAGTACTAAAAAGCATAAACAACACACAGAATTTGTTCACCAAGTTCGGTCTAACAACCTACATCTGGGGGCATACCAAGCCAGGAAGGAAGTTTACTATCAGCAGTATCAATTTATAGACCCTACAATCAACACACCCGTTGATGATCTACTTACTTAATCACTACCCAATGACCCTTCTACCTAAGTCCACCCTAGATAAGAGACTTTATCTCACTTCCAATCATCGCAATGATGTCTAGCAGTCAACATCTCAGCCACTGTATCAACAACTTGATTTACAACAACTCTTCAATCACAGACAAGTAGAAGGCATACTTCCATCACAATACCTAGACATGACACACATGACTAAGAGCAATACTTAGAGTTGCTTAACAGCTTCCTCCAAGAACAACACTCACTCTTGCTTAAAAGCTTCGAGGAGTACAGTGACCATCTCACAATCCGAGTGGTTCACACATACCAACTCTCCTAGAGAGTGGTTCACAAGAACGAAACCCTAATAATTTTACATCTTGGAATCGTTACAAAATCAGGTTACAAACACTCCTATTTATAACCTACATCCCAACTGGATTTGGGCTTCAAATCACAGCAAATAAGCTGCTACAAATCAGCAGAAACTTCTGCTACATAATAGGTCTTCAATCAAATATTTCCTAATATGTCTCCATATTTAGAAAGTAGTGAAAATCTGAAAACCAGCACAAAATCTCAACCCAAATACTTTGGACGCCACATAGGGTAACTAAATATTCACAGAATATTCAATAACAAATAACAACTAACAGAATCTTCTTTCAATCCAATAACAGACGCGATGTCCTATGATCCAGGATGGGACATCTTTATCCGACATGTTTAATGTAGAATATTAGAACATCTTGTTTCAACATCTTGCTGCTAGAATAGTTTTAGCAAAATAAATGCCAACCACAAAATCAAAGAAATAACAATCTCCCCATTTGGCTTATTTTGGCTAAAACTACACAACACATAATCTTGCAAAGATAAATCAAGCAAAACAACGATATCAGAGACAGCAGCGAAAAACATAGCATAGCAGCAAAAAAAACTCCCCTTCAACTGCAGAAACTTCACAACAACATTTACCAACATCTCACACTAGCTCACCACTCACACTAGCAATCACAAATAAATGTTAGAACATCATATGGGACATCAGATATCAGCACATCATGCAATCACACACTCTCCCCATATTGACAAAGCAATAGCACACCAGAGCAATATCCATACAACCTTTGGATAACACAACCAGCTCTTCCTCAAGGAAACAACCAAGGACACTAGCTACTACTACTTACTTCTCCCCCTTTTTAGCCATAATATGCCAAACCAAAAAAAACAGTAGTATTACTCCCCCTGACGTGGATAACTAGTGCACCTGAATGGAAAACATAAGACGCATCTTCATGTCTTCAAGAGCTCACTCCCAGTCCAGCCACCTGCTGAAGCACATTCATTTTGGCACCACAATCCCTTCTGACAAGAAAAAGTAGTCACTCACACATGAAGTTACATCATGCTATACGTGAGGAACATAAGGATCACCATCCTCCTTCAAACAAGCTAAAGCTCCCCCTCAAGTCAAGGGACCAGAAACAACCAGAGAGACACAAAAACTTCAAATCCACAAAAAAAAACATCACAACCCATCACATCACAGAAGATCACAATAACACAAGAACAGTACTCTCTCCCCAAGCTTTTCAACTGGCCTTAGCAAGCCCCCACCTCTCCACGGGCAATCATTCCCTATCATTCTCCCGTATGATAATTTGGAATACTCCTGATCAGTTGATGAGTATCTTCACCTTCAGACTTTCAAGCAATCAATACCTGATCTGCTTCAGTCTTCTCTACATTCTCCATCCAAGGCAGACCTTCTACTTCATCATTCTCCCGTATGACTATGTAGACGCTCCTTTAGGCACCAAGCTCCTGAACCAAACCACAATCATCCTTCACCAAGGAAATCCAACCCAGATAATGTTCCAACACCAAGTTAGAACATCTGCCACACACCAAGACATCATCACCATGATTCTTGATATGCTCCACCAACTGGACTTACTATAGCATAGTAATCCAAAGAACTAGAGAAATAAACTCTCATCCACCTTCAAGAAGAATAATCTCCTTGAGTCTTCAATTCATCACCCTTCTGCCCAAGAGTAACTTGTTCCAAGATAATCCTCAATAATAACCAGCTGCCACACTCTGATTATCTTGATTCTTCGAATCCACTTCTGAGATCAACCAAATGCCACAGTTTGATCACCTCATTCATGAATCCTCATATGAAAACAACCAAATGCCACATTTTGATCTTTTTCACGTTTGTCATAACTCTCACAAAGATATCCTGATCCACCAAGGAAACTTGATCTTCAAGTCACATGTTCCAATTGCTCAAAAGCAAACATACTTAGACTCCCTAAGCCATGGTCATGTAGCATCTTCTCCTTCCTGCAGCTCCCGCAAACTGCCAAGAGAACGATCTTTTTGAAACATCCTATTATTCATTCCTGTAGATCACCCTATCATAAGTTGATGTGCCACATCACCAACTGAGACTTCTGATGTTAAGCTAGATGTCAGAACATTATGACATCCAACTGTTGAATTCAGCTCTTCCTTCTGCCACTCAGAAGAACCTCTTCCCTTTGCAGAAACAGATTTCCATGCTCTCATAAACTTGATTCAAAACCTCTATCCTGCTCAGAAACTCCAAAGACTTCAAACCTACCACATCTGAATCTTCAGAAAATAAGTAGTTCAAGACTACCCATAGCTATACCAAAGAATGCCACTTCCCTTAGTAGAGTCGTCAGTAGAAAGCCAGAGATAACAGCCACATATCCTCGACTTTCAAAAAAAACCATGCTCCAAAGCACCTAGATCAGAAATAGACTGATCCAACCATCAAGATTATGATGTCTTCATAGTCTTCCATCTTCAACAGCATAATTCAGGTCGTCACACACAAACACACCACAAAGAGAAATAAACAGCCACAAGAGAAAAGTAAATTATCAACACTTCAGCAGCCCTGCACCTTTACATCAGACATATACATAGTCTCCCGTCAATGTATTTTGTCATTAGTTAGATGCACATCCTTATCAAAAGCAGACAAATACTCAACTCCTGTCAAGGTATTTATCATATGTGATAAGATAACCTTCACACACAAGGTACGACATTTGGTCTGACATTCTTTTCCTGCACACTTGTGGCACTAGCTGATCCCTCTTTTATTAATCCACACCACTGATCACTTCAGGTTAGGTAAGTGGCTTGACCTGATACTCCACCATGAGCACAACTAACTTCCTTGGCTGAAAACTCAACACCTTTGAGATGTTGTTCCAACATCAGATCTAACAACAATCTCAAACACATGGATTTGAAACTTACTATGGTTTTGGAGGTAACATCCATAGTAATCCATGTACACCTCTTTGCAGGGGATACAAGAGTTCACCAGTAGCTGATCATCCTTTCTGATCAGACTATAAATACTTGCATGATACACACCATCAACACGTCTGCATCTTTTACTCTTCCAAGTGTTCCATCATGTGGAGGACATCACATAGTTGAACCTAAGCTAGATGAAGACTTCCCTTGATCATCTTAAAGGTCTTCAAAACTAATCCATGCTCCAGCAAAACTAAACAACAGCAAGACTCAGAGTCACTTTCCTAATTAGGTCAAGTATTAGAAAGACTCTTCTAGAGACCAAAATAAATGGCTCTATCCTTTCTTCAACAGATTTCTTGAAGAGTAAATCAACCACACACTATAGTGCCATTAAGAGTAGACTTGAGAAATAAAACTCAAGTATCGTTGGCAACTTTACACAGTTGGTTGAAACAGTCTTGCATACACTACATCATCACACATCAACTCTTCTGAGGAGACCAACCCTACTGCCCTTCCTTTACTAGCGACACAAGGACCCCCAGGGTTCCATCAGATACCATGCAGCAGAATACACAACAATCACAACCTCCTCAATAGTCTTCAGGTACAGCATATTACACAAAATCACCACTATCCAGGTGCAAACTAAATTCTAGGTTTGAAACAAATCAAATAAAATCTCCACCATGATTTTCGCCAGGAATCTCTCATCAGGAAAACCCAAAGAATTGAAACCAAAAGGTAACAAACCAAACACAACATTCTGGACTGAATATTCTCCAGTTTTGTAGTCACATGTTAGGACATCAGACTTGACATCATGAACTGAAGCTCTGCAACAAAAAACACCATTCTTCCACTTTGGCTAATATTGGATGAAACAGCCTTTGCATGAAATAATGGGGAACCACAATCAAACATAGCAGCAATCAAACAGAACACAACACTAGAACAAATCAAAGGTGCACACAGCGGAAATAACAGAGCAATTTCTTGGAGAGAAATAAACTTCCCCACAACAAGATCCTCCAAAAGAAACTGAAACATGGTGTCAAGACATCTTGTCTGACATCACAGCTACACAGCAACCACATATCCACTATACATCATTTTCTTCCTATAAGTACCAGCGGTCACGAATAGTCCATCCTCCACTTCTAGGGACCATTGAAACACCAGTATGAACCTATCACGTTCAAATAGCTTTTAAGTATAACATCCTTCTTCCTTTACCATGAACCAGAAAGTATCCCCCTCGGATCTCACCCAGAAACAGAACAGGATGCCTGCTCTGATACCAATTGAAATTCTGGTATGACAGATCCTAGATGTCCTACAGGATGTCGAGACATCTGGTCTGTTATAGATAACATGGCAAGGTATAAACAATAACAGTACTAAAAAGCATAAACAACACACATAATTTGTTCACCCAGTTCGGTCTAACAACCTACATCTGGGGGTATACCAAGCCAGGAAGTAAGTTCACTATCAGCAGTATCAATTTATAGACCCTACAATCAACACACTCGTTGATGATCTACTCACTTAATCACTACCCAATGACCTTCTACCTAAGTCCACCCTAGATAAGAGACTCCATCTCACTTCCAATCATCGCAATGATGTCTAGCAGTCAACATCTCAGCCACTGCATCAACAGCTTGATTTACAACAACTCTTCAATCACAGACAAGTAGAAGGCATACTTCTATAACAATACCTAGACACTACACACATGACTAAGAGCAATACTTAGAGTTGCTTAACAGCTTCCTCCAAGAACAACACTCACTCTTGCTTAAAAGCTTCGAGGAGTACAGTGACCATCTCACAATCCGAGTGGTTCACACATACCAACTCTCCTAGAGAGTGGTTCACAAGAACGAAACCCTAATAATTTTACATCTTGGAATCGTTACAAAATCAGGTTACAAACACTCCTATTTATAACCTACATCCCAACTGGATTTGGGCTTCAAATCACAGCAAATAAGCTGCTACAAATCAGCAGAAACTTCTGCTACATAATAGGTCTTCAATCAAATATTTCCTAATATGTCTCCATATTTAGAAAGTAGTGAAAATCTGAAAACCAGCACAAAATCTCAACCCAAATACTTTGGACGCCACATAGGGTAACTAAATATTCACAGAATATTCAATAACAAATAATAACTAACAGAATCTTCTTTCAATCCAATAACAGACGCGATGTCCTATGATCCAGGATGGGACATCTTTATCCGACATGTTTAATGCAGAATATTAGAACATCTTGTTTCAACATCTTGCTGCTAGAATAGTTTTAGCAAAATAAATGCTAACCACAAAATCAAAGAAATAACACTAAAAACAACTCAAATAATAAAAAACAAGCATTTTTCAGAATATACACTACACACACTTTTGCATTCTCTCTATCTCTTCTAAACAAATCATCACATCATGCAGATTGCTTGTTTTAAACCCCATTGAAACATACGATCCAATGCCTTCTCCCAACTTTGAATTCCCGCTATTTGAGGCTGAAGAAGAAAATAACGAAGAAATTCCAGAAGAGATCTCCCGATTACTCAGACAAGAGGAAAGGTCCATTAAACCTCACAAAGAGCCGTTGGAAATGGTCAACTTGGGTTCAGAAGAAAAGAGAAAAGAGGTCAAGATTGGGGCACTGCTCAGGCCAACTGTCAAAGAAGGTTTGATAAAGCTTCTCAAAGAGTTTCCCGATGTGTTTGCTTGGTCCTATCAGGATATGTCAGGGTTGGATACCAGCATCGTGGAACATCATCTACCTTTAAAATCGGATTGTCCACTGGTAAAACAAAGACTAAGACGGACTCACCCAGATATGGCCATCAAAATCAAAGAGGAAGTACAAAAACAGATTGACGCAGGTTTCCTTGTCACATCAGAGTATCCTCAATGGTTAGCCAACATAGTACCAGTTCCATAAATGGACGGAAAGGTCAGAATGTGTGTAGACTACAGGGATCTGAACAAAACAAGTCCAAAGGATGACTTCCCCCTACCACACATTGACATGCTGGTAGACAACACAACAAAATTCAAAGTCTTCTCCTTCATGGATGGATTCTCGGGCTATAACCAAATCAAAATGGCGCCGAAAGATATGGAAAAAACTTCGTTCATTACCCCATGGGGCACTTTTTGTTACAAGGTAATGTCGTTCGGTTTAAAGAACGTCGGGGCAACCTATCAAAGGGCCATGACTACTCTGTTTCATGACATGATACACAAAGAAATCGAGGTATATGTCGATGATATGATTGCCAAATCCCAAACAGAAGAGGAGCATGTGACCCACCTGTCAAAGCTATTCGAGCGTCTGAGAAAGTACAAACTCCGCTTGAATCCCAATAAGTGCACCTTCGGTGTCCGTTTAGGGAAACTGCTAGGGTTCATCGTCATCCAGAAAAGAATTGAGGTTGATCCTGACAAGGTCAAGGCCATTCAAGAAATGCCTTCTCCAAAGACTGAAAAATAAGTCAGGGGATTCCTGGGATGTTTGAATTACATTTCCAGATTTATATTCCTCATGACCGTGACATGTGCGCCGATTTTCAAATTACTTAAAAAGAATCAGGATTGTGTTTGGACAGAAGATTGCCAAACCGCCTTCGACAATATTAAGGAATACCTGTTGAACCCACCGATTCTATCACCTCCAGTGGAAGGAAGACCACTAATCATCTATTTAACAGTCTTGGAGGACTCGATGGGTTGTGTACTTGGCCAACAAGACGAAACGAAAAGGAAAGAGTCTGCCATTTACTATTTGAGCAAGAAATTCACCGACTGCGAGACTCGGTACACTATGCTTGAGAAAACTTGTTGTGCTTTGGCTTGGGCAGCCAAACATCTTCGCCGGTACATGATTTGTCACACTACTTGGTTAATCTCCAAAATGGATCCGATCAAGTACGTCTTTGAAAAACCTGCTCTCACGGGAAGGATTTCCCGTTGGCAGATCTTGTTGTCAGAATACGACATCGAGTACCACTCTCAGAAAGCCGTTAAGGGAAGTGTTTTAGCCGATCATTTGGCTCATCAACCGATTGATGATCAAGAATCAATCGGATTTGACTTCCCAGACAAAGATGTCATGTATTTAAAAATGAAAGATTGCGATGAACCACTACCCAGTGAAGGGCCAGAACTAGGTTCCCAATGGGGACTTATCTTTGACGGAGCTGTCAATCATTATGGAAACGGAATTGGGGGAAATCATCATAACACCTCAGGGTCCAGACTGACATTCAAGTGTACAAACAACAAGGCCAAATACGAAGCTTGCATCATGGGTCTCAAAGAATTAATTGACTTAAGGATTAAGAACTTGGATGCGTATGGCGACTCAGCCCTGGTTATCAATCAGATCAAAGGAGATTGGAACACATACCAATCAGGACTGATTCCTTACAAAGATTACGCGAGAAGGTTATTACTATTCTTCAATAGAGTCGAGTTCCACCATATCCCTCGTGAGGAGAATCACATGGCTGATGCATTAGTCACTCTCTCCTCCAAGATTAGTGTAGGTCAATGGAACGACATACCTAAGATCGACATAATGCGCCTTGAACGGCCCGCCTAGATCTTCACGATCGAAGCAGTCATCGATGAAAAACCTTGGTATCACGATATCAAATGCTTCCTTCAGAAACAAGAGTACCCGCCTGGGGCATCCAGAAAAGACAGAAAGATCCTCAGAAGACTGGCTGGAAACTTCTTCCTGAGCGGTGATACACTCTATAAGAGAAACTTTGACATGGTCTTGCTCCGATGTGTAGACAGACCAGAGGCAGACATACTGATGAAAGAAATTCATGAAGGATCTTTTGGCACTCATGCCAACGGACACACAATGGCGAGAAATTTTTTGAGAACAGGGTACTATTGGTTGACCATGGAATCCGATTGCTACAAGTACATGAGGAGATGTCACAAGTGTCAGATATACTTAGACAGAATTCATGTACCGCCAACGCATCTCAAATTTATTTCTTCTCCATGGCCTTTTTCGATGTGGGGAATCGACATGATTGGCATGATCGAACCCAAGGCTTCAAACAGACATCGGTTCATCCTGGTAGCCATTGACTACTTCACTAAGTGGGTCGAAGCAGCGTCGTACGCCAATGTAACCCGACAAGTGGTAGTCCGCTTCATCAAAAACAATCTCATCTGTCATTATGGTGTTCCTAGCCAGATCATTACTGATAATGGATCCAACTTGAACAATAAGATGATGAAAGAGTTATGCGCTGAGTTCAAGATCGAACACCATAACTCATCTCCCTACCGACCTATGATGAACGGAGCGGGAGAAGCATCTAACAAGAACATCAAGAAGATTGTTCAAAAGATGGTTGTAACCTACAAAGACTGGCACGAGATTCTACCTTTTTCTCTTGACGGTTATCGCACATCTGTCTGCACTTCAATAGGGGCAACCCCTTTCTCTCTAGTATATGGCATGGAAGCATTTCTCCCCATAGAAGTAGAGATACCATCAATCAGGGTATTGATGGAAGCCAAGCGAACAGAGGCTGAATGGTGTCAAAGTCGACACGATGAACTGAATCTAATCGAAGAGAAGCGAATAACGGCACTATGCCACAGTCAGTTGTATCAGCAGAGAATGAAGAAGGCGTTTGACAAAAAGGTTCGACCCCATGTCTTCAGAAAATAGACCTTATGCTCAAGAAGATACAATCATTCCTCACTGATTCCCGGGGTAAGTGGACTCCGAATTACGACGGCCCATATGTGGTCAAGAAAGCTTTCTCAGGCGGCGCCTTGAGACTAGCAACTATGGATGGAGAAGAATTTGCCTATCCCACGAATGTTGACATAGTCAAGAAATACTTCGACTAAATAAAAAAAATAAAAATAAATAAAAATAAAAACGTCTCGGTGGATCGAAAACCCGAAAGGGCGGTCCAAGCAAATATTAGAGACATAATCAAAAAAATCATCCCGGTGGATTGGAAATCTCAAAGTACAATCCAGGCAAAAGTTAGGGATAATGGCAAGTAACTACGTCTAACAAAGGGGTAAATTCCCCAGCGACAGTCCCGCCATCCATCAGGAAAACTCCAATCAAGGACATCTTCGACGGAAGCTCAGGATGTCCAGAATTCAAAGTTGGTAGAAGGATAACAGTTGTTATGTTTCAATGTAGCCCTTTTCCCTTAAATTACCATTTTCTAAACTTTGTAAATACTCTATGGGATCACGCGTTTGGCTGATTTCCATCCTATCAATAAAATTTGAGCCCTAGTGCTTTTGTTTGCAATTCTTATTTGTTTTAGCTTTACAAAATGACATTTTTAACGTGATCAACGATTCTTGAAATAAAATAAAAATGTATTTACTTGTCAAAACTTTTCTGCTTTTAAAATAAAGATGGCAATTCTTTTGACTGTTGAATATCAAAAAGAACATCGATTGCTTCTCCGAAGGTGGTTGAGCTTCAAAGTGTAAAACTAAAGTACTCATTCTCAAACCAGTACACCTGAATGAAGGATCAACTGTGTCAGAAACCATGCTTCATCTGACATCCCCGACAGAGTTCTTACCTCTTAAGACCGATTGACAATTCTTTCTCCCCACCGGGATCGTCTCTCCTAAGCAAAGCATAATTGCTATCTTGGAACATTGATACTTTTTATCCCCCACCGTGGCCGAGTATCCAGTCGTGTTCATCTATTAGTCTGTATGTCGCATCAGTTTTGTCAGCATACACATACATACATCATGCATTATTGATTTACATTCATATTCATATGGAATCACTATCCCTCTAGTCGGTCTTGTTCCCAAGTGATAAAAGTCCTCTCAATCGAGTTGTCAATTCTTTCCTCGTCAGGAAATGTTGCGTCTGAACAATCTCTCTTCCAGTTTATTTCTGGGATGGAGACGGTCTTCGACCACTTTGATAACTTGAACCTCTGAAAGGCAAACATCACTCTTCGCCATTGAATATGATATCTTCGCTTTCCCAGATTAAGGAAAATCCCTAGAGAAAGCCTTTTAATCAAAGCTTCGACAATATAGCAATTTCCCCGAAAGATTCACTGACAAAAAGGTCATCAGCACCTCCAAATTGGATTACATCACATGGAATTTCTTTGAGAAGATCTCGAGGAAAAGTATGATGAAATACCCCCAAGCAGAAAGTAGTTGATCAAGAGACTCGTTTTCCCCAGTAGAGTCAGCAAATGGCGTCTCCAACAGAGAAGTTTGTGCACCTCTGCAGCTCAAACGAATGGGTTCCCCAGCAAGTCTGACGTCAAAACTCTTTCCCATCAAATGGCATCTCCCCAGGAAAATTCGGCGAGAAGTTTGAGGAAAACCGCTACAAACAGCGTCCCTTGTCAAGAAATTTTATTGACAAAAGAAACCAATACCAGTTCCTTGGTAGGAAACCAGGATCGAGGGGAAGTTTATATCAAAAACTGAGACCAGTTCCTTGGTAGGAAACCAGGATCGAGGGGAAGTTTATATCAGAAACTGAGACCAGTTCCTTGGTAGGAAACCAGGATCGAGGGGAAGTTTATTTCAGAAACTGAGACCAGTTCCTTGGCTGAAAACCAGGATCGAGGAGAAGTTTTTACCTTTTCTAAGCATTATTGCTTAGCAAAAGAAGATGAATGCGTAAACTACCATTCCAAACCACTGTCAAAATTTCGGGTATTCCGATATTTAATCATCTTGCACCCTGAATGCCCGAATACCTTCGCGATTCACACCTTCGGGTCCAAGAAGATTAAACAGGGGCATCTGTCATACACCAAATTTTGACCACCAAGATTTCCCATCATTGTGCAAATTATCATCACAATATGGATGTACCTTTATGCCTCATCAAGAAATGACAAATCAAGAAATGACATAATCTTCAACTTGCCTAGCCTCACAAACACCCATAAAGGATCAAGAGGACTCCCACATCAAGAATCAAGCACAAGGTTGCAGCATTCCAAGTGGATTAAGCCTTAAGATCGCCAGTGTCACCAAATTAGGGTTTTGGTCGACTGAGGCCTCCAGATGAAATTTTTCATCTGGGCATGAGCCAATACTTCAAAGCATGACTTAAGATACTACAAGGGACCTCATGGACCCAATCATCAAGTCAATTTTACCTCAGGGGATGCATTCACCAAAAATCGGGAATTAGGGTTTCTTGACCTAATTCACCCCTAAGTTGACTTTTGGGACAAAACATGAGCCAAGACCTCAAGACATGATTTGAGGGTCTCTAATAAACCACATTGATCCATTTGCAACAATGGATTGATCCAAGAAGCTTGATCCACAAGTTTCAATTTCATCTAGACCACAATTAGGGTTTCAGGGAAAGAGTCAACTGTACCTTTGACTTTTGACCAAGGCATGCTCCCAAACCTTGGTACATGATTCAATACACCCTATAACACCTATGGAACATCTACATTAAGTTTTATTTAGATCATGGACTTGGTTTCACAAAGGGACACACAGTTTGGAATTCATCTGGTAAAAAGTCAACTGTGCACAAAAGTCAAAGTTTGACTTTTTGAGATTTTTCATAATTATGGTTCTTTAACCCTAAAACAATGTTAATATGTGATTTGAATCATCATTCATCAAGAAAAATCAAAGAAAGTGGGATAACTTGTAAAAGGGATAACCATAAAAACTTAGAATTTTTTCTAAGTTATGGAACAAAGTGGCTAGGGTACCAACTTCCAAGGATCATAACTTGAGATCCAAGCAACCATTTTGAATGATCCAAAGATGGATTTGTAGCTCTCATGGCATACTTCAAAAGTGTTAACTACACCTCATTCCAATTCCTCATAGATTTCAAGTTATGATTGGATCAAAATCACTAAGAACATGAAAATACATCTTTTCCAATACTTAGAAGAAATTATGTCCAAGTCAGAATTTCAAGTGAAACACCAAAACTTGGGCCATTTTTTCACATAGTTTTAGGCTGAATCAAGTCAAGACATAAACATCAAATTTGTTGTACATATTGCCTACAATCCAAGGAACTCATTGGCATGAAACAACTCAGCTTGAGCCAAGAGTTATGGCTGCTGCAACACACCATGGCAAGGCTGTAACGCCCGTATTTAATTAATTATTTTTAATTAGATAGATTGAGTAATTTTTCCGTATATTTTTTGAATATGTTGAATATGTTGTTTGATGCTAATAAGTGATAATCGGGTAATTAGTCGTTTTAGTTGGGAGGAATTAATATTAGAAATAATATTTATTTTTGTAGAATATTAATTAATTTAGTTGGGTTAAGTTGTGTGTGAGAAATATCAAAGTTGGGGGTATCGTATAGTAAGCCCATTAAATTAATTAGTAGACCCATTATTATGTTAGGATGTGATATTAGGTTATAATTAAGAAAAGAAAGGAATAGAGGTAGCAGTAAGAGGAGAAGTTACAAGGAGAGAACGAGGGTTTGGAAGCACGAAGGTAGGAGTAGGGAGAATACGAGAGTTTGCTGTCAAAGTTTCAGTTTCGACCGGAAACTCGAGCTACCTTCAATCCAAGGTAAGGGTTGGGTTCTGACTCTATAATTGGGTTTATGATAAATAGTATGTGGGATTGGATTTGTGAAAAATTGTTTATGTCCATGTTTGATTGTTATGCTTGATTTCAGAATTTGGTTGATGTTGTTAAATTGGTTGTAGAAATTTGATTATGTTGTTCGTATTATAATTCCTACATTACTGTTACACCGTGATGGTTGGGGTTTGATCTGGAACTGAGTCGAAGGAAGAATCACTAGAATTAAGGAAACTGGAAAGAAACAAATAGGTGACGAACGAAGTCTGGTGCGTACGCAGAATTGGTATGCACGACGACCGTAATAAGGGCATGACGACCGTCACACCCACGAACAATATCACGATCGTCACACTCTCGTGACGAGCGTCACGCGGGCGAATTCTGGGCTGTGTGGAAGTTGGAGATTCTGTTTCGTGGTCCTTGGTCGGTGTAGCCTGGCGTGATTACTGATATGCTTTAGTCGAGTACAGAGCCATAATTTGAATGAGTACATAATTACCAGAGGCTTAATTAGTGAATTAGAACCACTATAAATAATTAATAATTGTGTTGCAGTGAATTAGTAAGAAACATAATTAAGTTGAACATCAGTATAAGCAGCAGTAGTAATACAAACCAGTGTAGACTGTAAGGAACTGATAATAGTACTGTGACTAATCAATAGGAGGATAATTAAGTAACTGTGTTGTAGAATTTAGTAGTATGTTTGGTAAGTTGTTCCTGACCCGAATTTAACTGGGAAATGATAGAGTTTAGCAGAGAAGTTGGTTAATTGGTTTAGTCAGAAGGTTATACAAATAGTAATGCGATATAACTGGTTGTTCCTTGCGTTGTGCTCCCTGTTGCAAGTTGTGAAGTTGTTAGTTGTGGATTTTGTTGCAGAACCTTATTAGTTGTTGTTGTTGATAAGTTGTAGGCCTATGGCCAGTGCTGATTTGTTGTTGTTGTTAAGTTGTAGGCTTATGCCAATGTTGAATTATTGTCGTTATTATGATGTTCATGTTGAGTTGCATACATTGCATTTTCTAAGTTGGAGCTAATGCTCAACCACGTTGGCCTGGATTGGTAAAAATGTTGAAGTTGAAGGCTTATGCCTTGTTGATGCCTGATAATCTGGCACTTTTTAAGTTGGGAGTTCTGCTCCAATGCCTCTATTAATTGGCAGATTTTAAGTTGGGAGTTCTGCTCCAATGCCTCTATTAATTGGCAGATTTTAAGTTAGGAGTTCTGCTCCAATGGTACCACATGCATGTGCATTTTCAAGTTGCATTCCATGTTGCATAATTATGTCGTCGTGTTGTATTTTATGTTGATTGATGTTGTTTATGAGTTGTGAAGTGGTGAATTTCTATAATCTGAACTAATATATTATTTATCATATATCCGACTATATTGTTCGATATCTCACCCTTTCTGTGTATGGTGATGGTTTATACGCCATCCTGCAGGTAATCCAGAGTGAAGGCTGTCTACCTTCATTAGTTCGAGTCGGTGTTGTCGCTCTGATACGTAGCACTCGGGGGGATGAACGCATGTTTTCTTTAGTGTCGGTTTTATTATGTTGCTGAATTTTTAAGTTGTTTTTCATTAAAGACTTTATGTCTTAGAGCTGTTTTGAATCAAACAAGCTGTTATGGTATTTCAGTTGAATTTATGAATCCACTACGTATTAATAAAGTTGTTTAGGACAAAGACTGAATTATGTTCATCTGAATATTAAGTGTTATGTATCCATGTTTATGCGGTTAAATGTCGTTGTTTTTAAGTTGAAAATGTGACATCCTTTTTGAATGGTGAAATTTTGTAACTCTAATTTTATTATTATTCGCTGGGTAGAAAGGGGGTGTTACATTAGTGGTATCAGAGCAGGTCGGTCCGTCCGGCCAAGTTGTCGAGTCGTAGTTTGTTTAACAATTGAGTATTGTTAAGTAGTTCTACCTTTGTTTATGTTGTAGTGATAAGTTGAGAAGGCTGGAAGGAACGATGCTGCAATTGCTGCTGCGTTGGAAGCAATGCCTCAGGCTGTGCAGAATCAGCCGAATGCTGACGAGAATGTTGGATCTCGTAGTTTGGCAACTTTTCAGAGGGAGAATCCGCCTACCTTCAAGGGCAAGTATGATCCTGATGGAGCATTGGATTGGTTAAAAGAGATGGAGAGAATATTTCGTGTGATGGACTGCACTCCAGCGCAGAAGGTTCGATATGGGACTCACATGCTAGCATTCGAGGCTGATGACTGGTGGCTAGAGACTCGTCAGAGGTTGGAAGCTGCAGGTGAAGGTATCACTTGGGTTGTGTTCCGAAGGGAGTTCCTGAGGAAGTATTACCCAGAGGATGTTCGTGGTAAGAAGCAAATCGAGTTTCTTGAGCTGAAGCAAGGCAACATGTCGGTTACTGATTATGCTGCAAAGTTTGTTGAGTTGGCTAAGTTTTATCCGCACTACAACGGGGATGATGCTGAATTTTCAAAATGCATCAAGTTTGAGAGCGGGTTGCGCCCAGAGATCAAGAAGGCAGTTGGATATCAAAAGATTCATGTTTTTACTGATTTGGTTGATAGTTGCAGAATCTTTGAAGAAGATAACAACGATCATTATAAGATTATGAATGAGAGGAGAGGCCAGCACCAACAGAATCGTGGCAAGCCTTATGATGCTCCAGCTGGAAAAGGTAAACAGAGAGCGGCTGATGGCAAGAGGACTAGTGGGGGAGACGCTCCTGCTGGCATAGTTTGTTTCAAATGTGGGAAACCTGGTCACAAGAGTAATGTATGTACTGCTGAGGTGAAGAGATGTTTCCGATGTGGTAAGACTGGACATACAGTATCTGATTGCAAGCACAAAGAGATGATTTGTTTCAACTGTGGTGAAGAGGGACACATTGGTAGCTAGTGTCAGAAGCCAAAGAAGGCGCAAATCGGTGGGAAAGTTTTCGCTTTGGCTGGGACTCAGACAACTAGTGAGGACAGACTCATCAGAGGTACATGTTTCATTAATGGTACTCCTTTAATCGCTATGATTGATACTGGTGCTACTCATTGCTTTATTGCTGCTGATTGTGTTAAGAGATTGGGTCTTATGTTGTCTTCTATGAATGGAGAGATGGTCGTCGAGATTCCGGCTAAGGGATCGGTGACTACTTCTCTTGTGTGTTTAAAGTGTCCGTTGTCGATCTTCGACAGAGACTTTAATGTTGATTTGGTGTGTTTGCCGTTAACTGGGATGGATGTGATCTTAGGTATGAATTGGTTAGAATATAACTATGTTCATATCAATTGCTAAAGAAAGTCGGTGAGTTTTTCTACTCCTGACGGAGAGGAAGGAGTAGGATTATTGTCTTTTAGGAAATTACGAAAGTTGATGCAAGAAGAAGCTCAGGTGTTTTCGTTGATGGCGTCGTTATCTATTGAGAATCAAGCTGAAATTGAGGAGTTGCAAGTGGTGCGCGAATTTCCTGAAGTTTTCCCTGACGAAATTCCTGATGTACCGCCAGAAAGAGAAGTGGAATTTGCAATTGATCTTGTACTTGGTACCAGACCTGTGTCGATGGCACCATACAGGATGTCTGCATCTGAATTGTCAGAATTAAAGAAATAATTGGAGGATTTGCTTGAAAAGAAGTTTGTAAGGCCAAGTGTATCGCCGTGGGGAGCTCCAGTGTTGTTAGTAAAGAAGAAAGATGGAAGTATGAGGCTCTGTGTTGATTATAGACAGTTGAACAAAGTGACGATTAAGAACAAGTATCCGCTTTCGAGAATAGATGACTTGATGGATCAGTTGGTAGGTGCTTGTGTGTTTAGCAAGATTGATTTGAGGTCAGGCTATCACTAGATTAAAGTGAAAGATGATGATATTCAGAAGACGGCTTTTAGAACGCGTTATGGACATTATGAGTATTTGGTGATGTCGTTCGGTGTTACTAATGCGCCGGGAGTATTCATGGAGTACATGAACCGTATCTTTCATACTTACTTGGATCGGTTTGTGGTGGTGTTCATTGATGATATACTGATTTACTCTAAATTGGAAGTAAAGCATGCAGAACACTTAAGACTAGTATTGCAAGTTTTGAGAGAGAAGAAGCTATATGTAAAGTTGTCAAAATGTGAATTTTGGTTAAAGGAAGTTAGTTTTCTTGGTCATGTCATTTCAAGTAGTGGCATTGCTGTGGATCCATCTAAAGTAGACGATGTGTTGCAATGGGAAACTCCAAGGTCGGCTACTGAGGTTAGAAGCTTTTTGGGATTAGCTGGTTACTATAGAAGGTTTATCGAAGGTTTTTCTAAGTTGGCACTTCCGTTGACTAAGTTGACGTGTAAAGGTAAAGCGTTTGTGTGGGACGTTCAATGTGAAGAAAGTTTTACGGAATTGAAGAAGAGATTGACGTCGGCTCCGGTTTTGACATTACCTAATCCAGGAGAACCTTTTGTGGTATATTGTGATGCTTCTAAGATGGGTTTAGGTGGTGTGCTTATGCAGAATGATAAGGTAGTTGCTTATGCGTCGAGATAGTTGAGAGCTCATGAGAAGAACTATCCTACGCATGATTTAGAACTTGCTGCAGTTGTTTTTATGCTGAAGATTTGGAGGCATTATCTTTATGGTTCGAGATTTGAAGTGTTTAGTGACCATAAGAGCTTAAAGTATTTGTTTGATCAGAAGGAATTGAATATGAGACAGCGGAGATGGTTGGAATTATTAAAAGATTATGATTTCGGTTTGAACTATCATCCAGGTAAAGCTAATGTTGTGGCTGATGCTTTAAGTAGAAAAACTTTGCATATGTCGGCGATGATGGTTAAAGAATTGGAGCTAATTGAGCAATTCAGAGATATGAGTTTGGTTTGCGAAGTGACACCGCAGAGTGTTATGTTAGGGATGCTGAAGATTAACAACGATTTTCTGGACAGTATCAAAGCAGCTCAGAAGTTAGACGTGAAACTGGTAGATTCGATGGTTGGAATCGATCAGCCTGAGAATAGCGATTTTAAGATGGACGTGCATGGTGTGTTAAGATTCCGTGATCGAATTTGTATTCCTGATGATGCGGAAATGAAGAAAGTGATTCTTGAGGAAAGTCATAAAAGTAAATTGAGTATTCATCCGGGAGCTACAAAGATGTATCAAGACTTGAAACAATTGTTTTGGTGGCCTGGGATGAAACGTGATGTGGCTCGATTTGTGTATGCATGTTTAACTTGTCAGAAGTCGAAAGTTGAACATCAGAAGCCTGCGGGGTTGATGCAACCGTTAGAAGTTCCAGAATGGAAATGGGATAGCATTTCAATGGACCTTGTGACGGGATTACGTAATACTTCAAGAGGACACGATTCGATTTGGGTGATTGTTGATAGGCTTATGAAGTCGGCCCATTTTATTCCTATTAACATCAGTTTTCCAGTATCGAAGTTGGTGAAGATTTATACTAGCGTAATTGTAAAGTTACATGGTGTTCCTCTGTGTATTGTGTCTGATAGGGATCCGAGGTTTACTTCTGATTTTTGGAAGAGTTTGCAAGAGGCGTTGGGTTCTAAGTTGAGGTTGAGTTCGGCGTATCACCCTCAGATGGATGGTCAAACTGAGAGGACTATTCAGTCGTTGGAGGATTTGTTGAGAGCTTGTGTTCTTGAGCAGGGAGGTTTGTGGGATACTTATCTTCCATTGATCGAGTTCACTTATAATAACAGTTACCATTCTAGTATTGGAATGGCCCCTTTTGAAGCATTATATGGTCGGAGATGTAGGACTCCTTTATGTTGGCATGAATCTAGAGAAAGTGTAGTACTTGGACCTGAGATTGTTCGAGAGACTACTGAGAAGGTGAAGTTAATTCGAGAAAAGCTGAAAACCTCCCAAAGTAGACAGAAGAGTTATCATGACAAGCGAAGGAAGGATTTAGAATTTCAAGTGGGTGACCATGTATTTTTTAGAGTTACACCTGTGACTGGTGTTGGGCGAGCCTTGAAGTCTAAGAAGCTCACTCCTCGTTTTATTGGTCCGTATCAGATTTTGGACAGAGTTGGAAATGTTGCTTATAGAGTGGCTTTACCGCCTAATCTTTCGAATTTGCACGATGTGTTTCATGTGTCACAACTTCGGAAGTATATTTCAGATCCATCTCATGTGATTCATATGGATGATGTGCAAGTACGGGATAATCTTACTATTGAGACAATGCCTGTGCGAATTGCGGATCGTGAAATGAAGACCTTGAGAGGCAAGGAGATTGCTTTTGTGAAAGTAGTCTGGTTAGGAGTTGCTGGAGAAAGTATGACGTGGGAGTTGGAAAGCAAGATGCAGGAATCATATCCTGAGCTGTTTGAGCAAGGTAAGATTTTCGAGGACGAAAATATTCTAAGTGGGGGAGAGTTGTAACGCCCGTATTTAATTAATTATTTTTAATTAGATAGATTGAATAATTTTTCGGTATATTTGTTGAATATGTTGAATATGTTGTTTGATGCTAATAAGTGATAATCGGGTAATTAGTCATTTTAGTCTGGAGGAATTAATATTAGAAATAATATTTATTTTCGTAGAATATTAATTAATTTAGTTGGGTTAAGTTGTGTGTGAGAAATATCAAAGTTGGGGGTATCGTATAGTAAGCCCATTAAATTAATTAGTAGACCCATTATTATATTAGGATGTGATATTAGGTTATAATTAAGAAAAGAAAGGAATAGAGGTAGCAGTAAGAGGAGAAGTTACAAGGAGAGAACGAGGGTTTGGAAGCACGAAGGTAGGAGTAGGGAGAATACGAGAGTTTGCCGTCAAAGTTTCAGTTTCGACCGGAAACTCGAGCTACCTTCAATCCAAGGTAAGGGTGGGGTTCTGACTCTATAATTGGGTTTATGATAAATAGTATGTGGGATTGGATTTGTGAAAAATTGCTTCTGTCCATGTTTGATTGTTATGCTTGATTTCGGAATTTGGTTGATGTTGTTAAATTGGTCGTAGAAATTTGATTATGTTGTTCGTATCATAATTCCTACATTGTTGTTACACCGTGATGGTTGGGGTTTGATCTGGAACTGAGTCGAAGGAAGAATCACTAGAATTAAGGAAACTGGAAAGAAACAAGCAGGTGACGAACGAAGTCTGGTGCGTACGCAGAATTGGTATGCATGACGACCGTAATAAGGGCATGACGACCGTCACACCCACGAACAACATCACGACCGTCACACTCTCGTGACGAGCGTCACGCGGGCGAATTCTGGGTTATGTGGAAGTTGGAGATTCTGTTTCGTGGTCCTTGGTCGGTGTAGCCTGGCGTGATTACTGATATGCTTTAGTCGAGTACAGAGCCATAATTTGAATGAGTACATAATTACCAGAGGCTTAATTAGTGAATTAGAACCACTATAAATAATTAAAAATTGTGTTGCAATGAATTAGTAAGAAACATAATTAAGTTGAACATCAGTATAAGCAGCAGTAGTAATACAAACCAGTGTAGACTGTAAGGAACTGATAATAGTACTGTGACTAATCAATAGGAGGATAATTAAGTAACTGTGTTGTAGAATTTAGTAGTATGTTTGGTAAGTTGTTGCTGACCCGAATTTAACTAGGAAATGATAGAGTTTAGCAGAGAAGTTGGTTAATTGGTTTAGTCAGAAGGTTATACAAATAGTAATGCGATATAACTGGTTGTTCCTTGCGTTGTGCTCCCTGTTGCAAGTTGTGAAGTTGTTAGTTATGGATTTTGTTGCAGAACCTTATTAGTTGTTGTTGTTGATAAGTTGTAGGCCTATGGCCAGTGCTGATTTGTTGTTGTTGTTAAGCTGTAGGCTTATGCCAATGTTGAATTATTGTCGTTATTATGATGTTCATGTTGAGTTGCATACATTCCATTTTCTAAGTTGGAGCTAATGCTCAACCACGTTGGCCTAGATTGGCAAAAATGTTGAAGTTGAAGGCTTATGCCTTGTTGATGCCCAATAATCTGGCACTTTTTAAGTTGGCAGTTCTGCTCCAATGCCTCTATTAATTGGCAGATTTTAAGTTGGGAGTTCTGCTCCAATGCCTCTATTAATTGGCAGATTTTAAGTTGGGAGTTTTGCTCCAATGGTACCACATGCATGTGCATTTTCAAGTTGCATTCCATGTTGCATAATTATGTCGTCGTGTTGTATTTTATGTTGATTGATGTTGTTTATGAGTTGTGAAGTGGTGATTTTCTATAATCTGAACTAATATATTATTTATCATATATCCGACTATATTGTTCGATATCTCACCCCTTCTGTGTATGGTGATGGTTTATATGCCATCCTGCAGGTAATCCAGAGTGAAGGCTGTCTATCTTCATTAGTTCGAGTCGGTGTCGTCGCTCTGATACGTAGCACTCGGGGGGATGAACGCATGTTTTCTTTAGTGTCGGTTTTATTATGTTACTGAATTTTTAAGTTGTTTTTCATTAAAGACTTGATGTCTTAGAGCTGTTTTGAATCAAACAAGCTGTTATGGTATTTCAGTTGAATTTATGAATCCGCTGCGTATTAATAAAGTTGTTTGGGACAAAGACTGAATTATGTTCATCTGAATATTAAGTGTTATGTATCCATGTTTATGCGGTTAAATGCCGTTGTTTTTAAGTTGAAAATGTGACATCCTTTTTGAATGGTGAAATTTTGTAACTCTGATTTTATTATTATTCGCTGGGTAGAAAGGGGGCGTTACAAAGGCTGTCATGAAAAACCAGTTTTCAAGTTTTCTTGTTTCACACGATTTCTGAGTCAAGGCTTATGATCTTTATGCCACATGTATTCAATCTGATCACAATGCATCTGATCCAACCTGCTAAGTTAGGCCAAGAATGCTTCAAAGCTCATCCTTTGGCATGATGAATAGTTGAACAAATCCTTGGAATTCAAAGGCAATTTAATGCAAATAGTGCACTTTCAAGATTCTGATCACTTGTAGTGAAGATGCCCTATTAAACAACAATTAAAGTGACTGAGGAATGTGGAATCAGTCAAGGCATAGCTGATCTATTTGGGGCAGCTGTTACACCTAGTGCAAGAGGCATTTATGCCAAGCCAAATCCATTTGAATGTGATCTGATCCAGCAGCCATTCACTATTCCTCCAAGACAAGAATTGATCCACTATAAATAGAGGTCCTAACTGATCATTCAAACCACACCAAAGCAGCTTGCAACATTGCTTTCTCTCATTCTCTCCTTAAGTACCAAAACTCCATATTTTAAGCAAACACTATCGGGTTTTGAGTTGCAGCCTCAAGCAACTCAAACCAACTTCTCAAACACATCACATATGATGTATATGAGATGTTCAAACACTTAAACCATCTCTGTAACACCTCTAGCCCAAAATCACTCTTCAACTAGACCATTATGCATCCATTCTGTAACTTGGATACCACCACTTGATCTAAACAATTTCCAAGAGGTCTAAAGGTTGAAATCTACTCCATAACATCCATTGGAGCTGTAGAGATCATCAAATCACTTCAGAAACACCTGAATCAAAATCTCAATCTTCAACCTACCTGTTATGCTGTTGGATTTCTCCAACTTGATCCAAAGATTTTCAAAGTGTTCCAAGGCTTGCAATTCACTCAACAACATCCATTGAAGTTCTTGAGGTCATCAAATTACTTCTGGAACACCATTTCTGCAGAGATTCAATCTCACCTGCAGCAAGGTAAGCCTCAAAACTCTCATAACATGATCCATGCATATTTCCTCGCATGATACTTTTGCCAAATGTTTATTATCATGTTTTAAGTGTTTCCCCTCAAAAAATTTGATTATAGCACTCAAAACCATGTCTGCACGATTGCTTTTGCAAAATTAGGGTTCATACATTCATGTTGATATAACTTGCTGCACACTAAAAATAAATGAAATCAAATATTGCCATCATATTCCTTGTTAAAAAACACATGAGTTTGGTGTTTGAATCATGATGATTGAGAAACGAGTGAGATAGAGAGCTTCACGCATCTGAGCTTGAGGTTGAAGATGGCCATGGCGTCATGCTTGAGAAATCCAACCAAATTTGCCTTATATTTTTCCCTTGCCATGTATATTATGAATTGGCATTGCGCCCCAGTGGTTGATCAACTGGTTTGTGTGTACTAGCGAGTGGAAGGTCTGGGGTTCGAATCCCCCTCGCCCCATACCTCTTTTTTATCACTTTTTCCACTTTTTATTATTTTTCATATTATTTTTATTTATGATTTGAAAAATTAATTCCTCATTCAATTTTAATCATTTTTGGTTGATTCTTTTTCTGAAAAATCACAAAAATAGTAAAAAACTTTATTCTACAAAAAAAACAAATTTATATTATTTATTTAATATAGTTGGTATTTTTGTGAATAAAATCATTTTTAATTGTTTTAAACATTTTAAAAATGAATATTCATCTTGAAAATCAAGACCAAGTGAGTTTTAAATTAAAACCTCATTTTTCAAACCTTAACCAAAAATCACAAGTGGTTTATTTAAACTTATTTAGTACTTTTATCATTTTTTATTAATTTTCTTTGAAAAATTACTTTTTAAAAGTGAAAATTAGGGTTTCTTTGATTTTTAATCATACTCAAAATATTTCAAACTCTTAGGGCCTCTTGATAGAGTGTAAGTCCCACCTCTTTGTACATAAATAATTTTGGGCCTCAGTGTATTGTATAAGTCTCGATACCGTTTCAGAAATTCCGACGTAATCGTCGTTTTCAAACTTTTCCAATTGGGCCTACCCTCGTGTTATAAGTCTCGTTCCTTTTCTTAAAAACTCTTTGGGCCTCTCCTTGAGTTGTAAGACCCAACCCTTTTGTAAATAAACATTTTTAGGCCTCACACATTGTATAAGTCCCTCTGTATATTTTCAAAACAACGGTGCCATCACTGTTTAACCTTGGGCCTCTCCTTGAGTATAAGCCCCAACAATCTTTTCAAAGCAATTTCTCATTTGATTTAGATTCAAATATACGTGTTGTTATCAAAACTTTCTTTAATTTCTTTGTTGAACAACTAACAAAACAACATGGAAGCTCTACAACGGGTAAGTGTTTATCCGCTTTCTTTTATTTGCTTTCATATACATAACTGTATTGTGGGAAGCTGCGCATGGTTAGTCTTCTTTCATACTCTTTTAAATACTCGTCATATATCAACTGTATATATACTAGTATAGTTATTTAGAGTTTTCCCCGGCAACTAGGTCTAGAACTAAGTAAAGCCCTGTTGGTCGCTCTTAAATACAAACAAAACTAGATCCCCATAGGGTTTCCAGATACAGTATTCTCTTCTCTTGGGGTTAAACAATATGGAACAAAGAGAAAGGCAGTATTCTCGGTGAACCTTTTCTCAGATTGTCACCCTTAGAAATTGTCAAAGAAATTCTACTCCCCGGAGTTGATTTATTCTCTGTGAATAGCATCTCCTGAGTTTCTTCCAAACCCTCGAACTTTCCTGGAATAATATCTTCTCTGTGAATTGCATTTCTTGAACTTCTCTTGGTTTGGGGACCCACAGGCTTCCTAAAAGCATCCCCGCCTCCTCTTGGCATTTGTACAAGGACCCTCCGGCTTCTTAGAAGTTCTCATGCCTTCTCTTGGGCTTAATACAAGGACTCTAACGACCTCTTAAAGGTATAAGACATAACTTAGTCATCCTTTGCTAGAGCAGTCTTTCCAGTGTCAAACCTAAGTCCACTTTAGGGTTGATTCTCATCCCTTAAGGCCCTTGCCCTCTTTTGGGCATCCTACAAAAGATAAAACTCCTGCACACCAGTAGACTTGGACATTCCATATCCCCTCTTGAGTCTCAAAGACATTCTCAATCACTGTAGAAACCCTGGTCACTCTGGATCAATCTCTAGTAGAAACCCAGTCTCTCTTATGAGAGTTCCCCAACCAGGGTCAGCTTATCTCAGATCAAAACCTCAAGGTCTCTAATATCTCTACTCTTCTGTAATCCTCAGCAAGAGTTGATTCCCCACTTGGACCTGCCTAGGGATCTCAATTATCCCCAGCAGTAAGATAGCCTCCTCTTAGGCTTTGTATAAATGATTTTTCCTCAACGTAGTCAGCCTCCTCTTGGGCTTTGTACAAAGATTCTCCCCAGCGGAGCTAACCCTTTCAGACTCTCTTGTTAAGTCAACACCTTTTTAGCCTCAATCTCGGGCTTCGTTTGAGACAGCAAATCACTCTCTTGAGTATAAAGGACTCTCTTGTTGAGTCAATCAACTTTCAGACTTTCTTGTTGAGTCGACCACCTTTTCAGACTCTCTTGTTGAGTCAATCTTTTTCTGGGCTTTGTACAGGACAGATAAAAACACTCTCTTGTTGAGTTAACCCTTTTAGCCTCCTTTTAGGCTTTGTATAATGATTGTCCTCAGCAGACGCCCATACAAGCACTCTCTTGTTGAGTCAATCTTTTTCTAGCCTCAATCTTGGGCTTTGTACAGGACAAATGAAAACACTCTCTTGTTGAGTCAAACCCTTTTAGCCTCAATCTTGGGCTTTGTACAAGACTTAAATCTCCCTCTCTCAAGCTTGAGACATATACCTTCCCAAGCAGAGTCATTCCCTCCCAGCCTTCCTCTAGGCTTCGAGGACTAGTTTTCCCCAAGAAGAGTCAAACTCATTTCAGCCTCAATCTTGGGCTTTGTACAAGACACATAAAATATCCTCACCAGAGTCGGTTAAATTTCAGCCTCAATCTTGGGCTTTGTACAAGACACATACAAACCCTCCCCAGCGGAGTCAAAATCCCTTTTAGCCTCAATCTTAGGCGTTGTACAAGACAGATAACACTCTCCCACAGAGTCAAACCTTTTGGCCTCCTCTTAGGCGTTGTATAATGATATCCCCAAAGAGTCAGTCTCTTTTTTGCCTCAATCTTGGGCTTCGTACAAGACACCTATATCTACACTCTCTTATTGGGTCGGTCATTTAGCCTCCTCTCCAAATTTATATAGGGAAATCCCCTCGCCGAGTCAATTAATCTTTTAGCATTAACCTTGTGCTTTGATCAAGGCACACAAAAATCAACAATCCCTCTTTAGAGATGACAAATTCTCTCTCAGTCAAACCTTTTAGCTTCAATCTTAGGCTTTGAATAAGACACAAATAAACCCTTTTAGCTTCAATCTTGGGCTTTGAACAAGACACCAAAACATCTTTTTCCTCCCTTAGAATAGGAGGAACTACGATTGCTCTGATTTCCATGTTTCATTTAAATGGGAATACGTAGGCATAAGATTGCGAAATCTTAGCGAGCATACCAATCAAAAACTCTAAGTCTCGTACCTTCATACCAATCAAAAACTCTAGGTCCCGTACCTTCATACCAATCAAAAACTCTAGGTCCAATACCTTCATATCAATCAAAACCCTTAGGTCTAGTACCTTACCAAAAACAATCGGGAAAGAACCCGAGCATCAACAAAAACTCACTCACTCTCTCATCTTTCCCAAAAAACTTCCCCAACCCATTAACCGATAAATACCATCAATTACAAAGTGAAACCTAAAGCTAACATCCTGTGGATAACCAGATATAGGATGGGTAATTGACGACTACCCATTGTATAACCTGACCCCGGGCTCCCCAATCTCTCTTAAGCGTTTTGTTCAGTTAAACATTCAGAGTGCAAGGTTAGTTTTAGATAGCTTCCCTTTCCCTTCCAGCTTCACGGGATAAATAAGAAAACAGAAAGTAGCACCCCCTTTCTCCATTGAGGAGAAAAACACCCCAGCGATAAGGTGGTCGCGTCACCGACGAAAATCGCTCGCTACAGTCACCCAAACTCATGCCCAAGCTTGACCCCACTTAGCAGCCATATGCTTGCGCTCCATGGTACGAAAACCTTTCGAATTCAGTATGAAACTCAGTAATATATGACACACAGGGGCCACTCAAAAATAAAACAAAAGAAAAGAAAAATAAAATTATGTAGACGAAACAGAGCTGAGAGAAAAGGGAGAGATTTCAGTTTTACAAAGCCTAGAGTGAAAATAATGAAGTGGGAAGACCTCTATCTATAGTTGAAGTCTTAAACTGAGAAGGAGAGAGGTTGAATTTTATGAGTTCTTTCCCATGTTTAGATGAATTAGTTCCGATTCGTGGAGGTGTATAGACCTTTACATGTTTGGTCAGACGCATATAAAAAACATGTGTGAAATTAATTCAACACATCTATTAAAATTGCACCCTTTTACAAAATCGCATACCCTAAGACTCTTTGTTTAGATTGATGGAATCGGATGGAGCGGAATAAAATGGAATGATATTTCATTGTTTTAATCATTTAAAGTTGAATGGAGCCAGAGCAGAATGAAGTGGTATAGATTCTATTATATTTCACCACTTGTCACCAAATTCTTTTCCCTCCGATTTAGGCGAAATGAATAACTTATATAATTCTATCCTAAAATTTATAAACAAGGGAATGACATATTTGTTTCGCTCCATTTTATTTCGTTTATTTTATTATATCCAAATTTATTTTTTGATATCCAAACATAACTTATTTCTTACAAGTTCCACTATATATTAGAGTGTATTATCCCTCCCATGCAGGACTTTTTCAATTTCACACTAATTCAAACTTTTTCAATTTAACATTTCACACTAATTCAAACTTGTACTTAGGACTTGCTGAACTTTTTCAATTTCACACTTCACAATAATTCAAACACGTGCTTATTTCTTACAAGTTCCACCAAACTCTCCATTCAATTTCACATTTATTTTACATTTAACTTTAAATTTAAGTTCAATATACTTGGTCTTAAAACCAAATTCAACAAGTTAATAACAGAATCAAATCTCAATTTACTTTTGGAATTTCAAGGAATGTGATAGAGGTGTTGGAGAAAAAGAAATTCACTCACATTGATAGTGTGTGATTTTCTAAAAACACAAACAATCTGCTAAAATCTCATTTTCAAGTGTTTTTTTAATGAATATAAAAGGTAAACATTATACAACTAATGAAACTAATTATTCTAAACTTATGAATAATAAACATACAACTAGTGAAACTAATAATTCTAAATTTTATTAAGTCATAAAGTAGAAGTAATCCAAACATGGATTAAATTCCAAACACACTACCTTAAATTAAACTACAAAACAAATCATGTGAATATGTGAATCACCTACAACAAACAACTACATAAAAAATCAAGGGGGTAGGAGTCCTACACCATTTTTTTCAAAGGCAATAGGTGATGAGCACAACAAACAGCAAATGAAGTAATGTAACAAGTTTTTGCTGCTGGAAACAGTGCTTCCAATGTTGCTACTGCCTTAACTAGTAAATTGCATCTGTGTCTTTTGAAGAATATACATACTTCTCAACATCATCTATCAACAAAATACTCGATCAATTCATCGAGGAACTTGTATCGCCGGTTTCGTCCTCGCTAAAGCTAGACGGCATCTCTGCGCCAGACCTGTAATCGTCGTTGTGTATAATGTTGTCAGAAACAAGAACAACATCATCGGAGTGAAGAAATATTACCGAAGGATACAAGTGCTTCTTACCTCTGATTTTTCCTTGGTTCTATTTCAGCAGCAGGAAATTGATTCGTGTTGTATGGTAGAAACGTATTTGGTTTAAGTCGTTTTGCAACCTATACACATAGCAGAGTGAAAGTGAAACATCATGTGCACATTCATGGAAGCAGAGAAGTAGGTAAGTGCACATATCAAAAACTTACCATAGTTTCATTTGAAAGCATGCCTGCTCCACCCGTATCGCGAAATTGTTTTTTTGCCTTCCTTTCCACCTTGAACATCTCTTCCTGTCATAATGCAACAAAATGTTATCGTATTTGAAACCATCTGTAAGCAGAATAAATCGATCATTACAAATAGAGCACACAGTGAAACTGAAGATATATTAACGAACCTTAGTCATCCTAGTAGATAGCTCTCTTTCTTCAGTATCTGCAGATCCACGAGAATTACGGATTGAGTTTGAAGGTTTTGTTTTTACGTGTTCACTCCTTTGCGCATTCTTTGGGTTGACGTTATCATAGTCATATGGCAAAAACTCTGCGTGAACACTCCTTTGCACATTCTTCAGATTGGTGTTTTCATAGTCGTATGGCAGAAAGTCTGCGTGTTTAACTGGAATGTTTTCTTCATAGTGATCGCTATGGTTAGAAGCAGAATCAGATCTCATACCCTCAACAGCACGCTTGGTATCTTTCCTATGAGTCTTAGTGATATTATTATAAGTAGCTTCCCCGGTAGAGTCTTCATACAAATCCAAGGGAGAGTTCCTAGCAGGAACACGAGTGGCGTTACTCTGAAAAGCTTGTCGATGTTTTGTACCATGGAAAGCCTCCTTATCGTGTTTATCATGAACATCAGAATCACGCAAGGAACCAAAGTCATCATCTCCTTCCATATGAGTATCTTGGGAACTATGTTTCGTATAATATGAATCGTATCTCTGCATATATACAAGTAAAGGAGTGTGAGAAAGCATGTCCAATTACTAGGCTTATCAAAATACAAGAACGCATGAGAAAGGTCCACTTACGGAGCTAAGACCAGGTCGTCTTTTTGCTGTGGAGATTTCTGGAGATTTGAGAACCGCGGGATCAGCAAAACGGTACGGTTCTGGGATACATTTCATAAGATTACAAAGGTAAGAATGTCTATGTAGATTTAAAATATACTGAATATAGATGAAAATGAGATATTGAAAGCGAAAATAAAACGCAGTCTTTACACCTAAGCTAATGCTAAGTAAGATAAAATCTTCCTTTTTTCTAAAAAGTCGGCTATATAGTTAAAAGTTTCAACCCTAACAACATTGTAGTTCCACATAACTAATAGAACGAGACTTGGAAAAAAGAAGGGAAAATAGAGTGCATAACAACAGCGTACCGTGAATTGGATCTTGGGTTTGGCATTCAAAGGCCCCGGGAGGAAGTGGATCAAATTCAATGCCAAGTAGTGGACCGTCTTCCAGATAATTCCTTCCTAATTGCTTCTTAACAGCAGTTATAGCAGCATGCTCTATCTCACCTTTCACTTTCAAATAACCCGATGGTTTATATCCCATGTTCGTCGCACCCTTCGGTTTTAAGGGTGGAAGTGATTTACCAGATGCTAGATATCTAGAAGGCTCCGTCTCATAGGGACCCTGGCCTTGAGGATACAGCCGTTCTTGCAAATAAGAGCTGCTCTCAGACGACGTATCGTCCATTCCACTAACGTTTTCGGAAAAATGATTCCTACGTCCATATGTCATATCAGCAACTGACAAATCACGATTGTAGAGACCATGACTCTCAACTTCTTTAGGATCCAGATACCTGTAATCACCATGTTTACTGCTCCCACATGAATCTTGCCCTTGCCCAAGTCCACTGCCACGATCCTGGATGACACCACTTGAACGATCTTGTCGTCCATTAGCAGCTCCGTCATCTTTCGACAATCTCTTATCTTTTAACCTTCGATGGCAAAACCATCCAGATACTTGCTTTTCCGTCAACCCTAACTCCTCAGCAATTACTAATTTCAACTCCTCCGTCGGATATTTGTGCTCTGAAAACAAAACACACAAAAAATATATAATTCCACAAAAATCATCACTTTCGATAATATATACTAACACCAATACGACAAAAACATATCCCTAGTCCCTACCAGTATAAAAATTCTCCAGACCCTTAAGCTGCGCAGGCGTTTTGAGCTTTCTTTTCGTACTTTTCTCCGTCGAGACTTTATTTTCTTCCGGTTGCAACTCACTCGACTCTAAACACCAATCGAGAAACACGAAGTTCAGTTCATGCATCATCAGAATGAAAAAAAAACAATTACACCATACAATAACATACAAAACAATCAGCAAAATTCTACTCCTACATCATCAACTCAAATCGATCCAATTCGAAAATCTCATACATGACTATTTGCTGAGAAATTTTCGATCGAATCAGAAAACAAGTTTTGACCAAATAATCATAAAACACCAATTTCCCAACACAGATCCCTCAGAGCTAGCCCTTATCCCACACAGAAAGTAGATCCAATCCAAGTAACTTATCTTCAGCAATAGCCAAGAAACAAAAAGGATCCAAATTAGGTTTTCATAACAAAAATGCATTCAGAAAAATGAAAAACTAATTTCAATTATGATCAAAATTAATCAAAATTAACCAAACCCTATTTATACATACAACCCAAAGATCCCAAATTTAAGTCCTTTCTGTCATACCCACCATTGCAAAACCTACCCAATCATGTAAAAATCCCAATTAAGGTTTACATTGATTCAATTTCAATGTACAGAAAAAATTGACAAAAATCAACAAAAATTAACAAATACCCAAATCGATTATTAAAAAAAAATGAAGATTCGAAAACAATACCTTCCATTTGCGTGAAGAATTCCGATCCTGTAACGAGGTTTTGAGGCAAAAATAAAAATAAAAAAGGTGAATTTTTTTGCAGTGACTTATGGGAAAAGCGAGAAGCGTTTTACGCGAAAAGGAAAAGAGAATGTAACGTAAAAGAGAGAAGAAAATTGGGTTAGGAAGAGAGAAAAGAGCTTGTGATGAAGGTGGAAAGACAGAATGGAGAAGGAAGATAGGAACAAAACATTTAAGAATTCGTCGGGTGTTTTTGTTTTGCTTGTTTCTTTCAATCAAGCTTTGTTTGTTCACAATCGTCAGAAAAAAATATATAATTTATTTATTAAAGATGATGATGATGATGATAAAATGAAAAAAATATTTTTTTTCTTTGATTATATTATACGTCATATTTTCAGTTTTTTAATATTTTTTTATAACTGAAATGAATTATTTATGATTTGAAGTTGTTAGATTAAAATGTTTAATGAATTTATTGATAAATAAAAAAAGTGTTTTTTTTATGAGCATTTATGACATGAGTGAGAATAGTTATGATAAAAGTCAAATTGTAATGGACTCAGAATATAAATTAAAAAGAGATAATTTTTGTTGGTTGGATGATCATATTCATATTCATATCCAATTAAATTTAAGAGTGTTAGAGTTTTCATGTGTTGTTTGATTCAATAGAAGGAATGAGAGGAAATGGAGTTTTATCAAAGAATGAGAAGATGAGATGATGAATTTTAGTTATAAACATGTTTGATTCTAATTTAATTTTTGCCATTGCAATTATATTATAAGATTCATGTTATTTTTCATTCATAATTCGAACATATATTCATTAATGAAATATAATGATATTTACCACTTATAATTCGGACACAAATTCATGAACAAAATATAAGTATTTAATCATAGAATATCATAAAATATTTTGTAAAAACGTAATGATAATATATAATTTTTAAAAATAACATAATACAATCTAAAAAAAATTATAAGAAAAAATTAAAATATTTAAGAATGACATCAAAATTTAAAAAATAATAATAAACCAATAATAAAATGAACAAAATAAAACACATGAATATATATATATATATATATATATATAATGAAAATGTTAAAGTTCATGTGAAAAAGATAAAAGTAAAAATGATGTTGATTTTGAAAAGAAAATAAAAACGACATTCATAATTGTAACATATGAAATTGACTTAAGTGGTGAACAAACGGTTAACAAAAAAAAACTCCAACATCAAAAAAGAAGAAGAGAAATTTGATAGAAAACCTAAACTTTTAATATTTTAGGGATAAATTATTATTTTTATAAAAAAAGAGTTAATTTCATCAATATATTAAGAGGGTATCCTAGGACCTGCTTCTCGAGGACGTACTCCCTTAGGTGGGGGTTTAGTTAGCTAGGGGAATCTAAGTACCTCCCGCGAAGTTATATGTAGTCGGGCTGATGAAACTATAAGTCCCTCAGGCGAAGCGTTAGACCTCTCAAACGGGACTTTTATTAAGCCCGCGGACAAGACTAGCGATTAGGTCTCTTAAGCCAGACTTAGGTCGCGCCTTTTAGGCATGATTTTTTTGTTTGATCCCACCCGAGGAAACATTAAGTCCCTCATATGAAAGATTAATTGTCCTAGGGAATCTAAGTCCCTCATGCAAAGTTATATGTGGCTTGGATGATGAGACTATAAGTCCCTTAGGCGAGGCGTTGGACCTCTCGGGCGTGACTTCTATCAAACCTTAGATAAGACTCGTGATTAAGTCTCTTAGGCAAAACTTTGGTCGCGTCTCTTAGGCGTGATTTCTGTGTCTGATCCCGCCCGAGGAAACACTAAGTCCTTCAGGCGAGAGTTTAATTATCCTAGAGAATCTAATTCCCTCAAGAAACGTTATATGTGGTGTCGTATCCTAAATTTTGACCACCATTTCTTTCCTTTTTGTCCTAATTTAAAATGTATAACACTGACATATCAAGGGCCTTTTACAAGTCATTTGGTTAACTCCAATGACCTAAAAAGTCAAAGGAGAACCATTTTGACTTTTTAGTTCCTCTTATGGGTTTTATTTTAATGCAGGGGTATTATGTAGATTATTTAAAATAATATAATTTGTACAATTAGCTAGAGGGGTATCAATTTTTAGGATTAGAAATTAGGACAATTTGTCTTATTAGAATATATTGTTTAAAAAAAAGTATTATTAAGGGTATGATTTATTGGCTTAATACCCTTTTTGGTCCTCTACCTATGACTCGGGGTCCATTTTGGTCCTCTTTCTTTTAAAAGTTCCAAGTTGGTCCCTTACGTTATCTAACAGAATCAATTAAGTCCTTTCCGTCAAATATTAGTAACGGTGTTAGAAATAAGTGACGTGGCAGCTGATGTGGCACAATTATTTTTTATTATTACATTTAATAATTAAATGTTTTTATTTATTTTGAAAATCAATTTAAATTAATTGTTGCAAATTGTAATACAAAATTTTTGGGCCAAAGGCCCATGTTCTTTAGAGTAGGAGCCCAATAGTCAAGATTTGTTATTATATTGTGAACAAATCCTTTATATAAACACTCAATTTTATTGTTTTAAATTCAATGTGGGACCTGGGTTAATGGAAATATGAATAACACAAGACAAACTTTAAACAGTCATAATTATATGCTTTGGTAATTGAAGAGCTCTGAAAGTTAAAGGCAAGTGTCCTACCATGGCGGCGTGCAATAGTGAACATAAAGCTAATACCATGGCAGCAGGAACTCATGATATAAATTGATGCAAAGAGATAAATTCTACCAAACACCATTGCAAAAGTTAATAAAATTTGGAATATTCTTTTGAGAGCTTTTGCTCAGGCTCGGAATAAATTCTACCAAACACCATTGCAAAAGTTAATAAATTCTACCAAACACCAAGACGTTGGATGTAACACCCCATTTCTACCCAGTAAATTATATTAAAATCAGAGTTATAAAATTTTCGACATAAAACGGGATATCACATTTTCAACTTTAAAATCAATCACATAATAGTTAATAAAAAAAATACATAACGATTCGAGGGAACATCAACCAACAATAAACTTCAACTTTATTCAACTTTAGCAAATGCAACGCAGCGGATTCATTAACAACTTAGTAGCATCTTTATTCAACATAAAACAACTTCAAATTAAACAACAAAGTATTTTTTTAGCAATTTCATTAAAAATTCAGCATGTAGACAAATAAATAAAAGACATGCGTCATCCCCCCGAGTGCTACGTATCAGAGCGACAACCACCGACTCGAACTAAGGTAACCGGCTACTCCTCTTAATTACCTGCACGTTGCCAACATAGGGACAACATTCAAACAGAAGGGGTGAGTTACCGAAGGGACAACATTCAAACAGAAGGGGTGAGTTACCGAATATTATAAACGGAGTATGATAAATAATATATAGGCAAGAATCATACAAATAATCACCACTTCACACCAACAACCAACAAATCAAAATCAACTACAACTTAAGAAAATGCAACTTTAATGCGACTCGACAATGTTATGCATGTGGTACCTGTAACAGCCCGATTTTGATATTTCCATTTTTGTGTTGATTGATTCTATTTGGTTGGGTCTTTTATTTAATTGGGCAATAATTATGTTATTTGTGATATTGGTGTGTTAATATGTTATGTTTGCATATTATGTGATTTTACTGTTTTTGAGAGTTTGCGGGGAAATTAGATTGAAGGGTATTTTAGATATTTCACATTTAATGATAGTTAGTTAGTTAGTAGATATTTTGAGAAACTATAAAGAAATAGAAAGAAAGAAAAGTATAAGAAAGAAAGAAAAAGAATAGAAATAGAAAGTTAGAGGTGAGAAAGAGAGAAAAACAGAATTTTGAGAGCAAGAGTGAAAAAGAGAAGAGAAAAAGAAGAAAAGCTACAAATCATCAAGATCAAGCTTCCAAGAATCGAGAAATCGGGTAAGGGTGTGAAATATTATTATCCTAACTTTGTGTATGATTATGTATGTGTTTTGTGTGAATGTTTTGGTTGGTTTTCCATATGTTTCCGTTTATGTCGTATTGGACGAAATCGATAGAAACCGATGTTTCTACGGTCGAAAAGTCGTATAAATACATGTGTTGGTTGGTTATATGTATGTGAGCTGCTGTTTGAAGTTTCATGAAGTTTGGTTATGTTTCGGTTAGTTTTCGGTATGTTTCCGTTGTTGTTTCCGTTTAGGTCGAATTATAGGAAATTGATGGAAAACGATGTTTTCACGGTTAGAATTCGAAATAAATTACGTAGTGGTATCGAGGAAGGTTAGGTCGTCGTATGGCGTGCTTTTTATTCGATTTGGTGAAGTTTAAAAATTCTGGTTTTTGAAAGGTTGAAATTTAATCGAAAAATCGAACGTCGTAGAAATTTCGTTTATGTGTTCTAAATTGTTCTTATGTATTTGGTGGTTGCGCGTATATGTTTGTTTCGGTGAAAATGTTCGATTTAGTCGAGTTTCGGGCATTTCGGAAAAGTTACAGCAAGTGTGTAAATTGAGAAATCTGATTTTTGTGAAAAACAGAGCTATGAATCGACACATAAAAGCTATGTATCGATACGAAATGGTTTATGTATCGATACATAACCCCTATGCATCGATACATACTGTGAAAATTAGAGAAAACAGCATTTTCACTACAGCATGTGTCGACACATGCGAGCTATGTATCGATACATGTTGCTTTTTGTATCGATACATAAGCCTATGTATCGATACATACTGTGCTGAAACAGAAATTCTGGTTTTTCGGGGAAACTTCGGAAATTCATATCTCTTGAACCGTAAGTCGGTTTTGATCCCCGTTCGAAGCGTTGGGAAGCTAACGAGATGTTCTTTCTAGGAAAAATAGTTTTGGGGTCTGAACTTGGTCCAATCGGTACAGTTTTTACGAATCGTTTCGTAGTGTCGGGTGTCCGGTTTATGTTTTTGCGTTAGATTGAAATATTTATAACTTGTTCGTTGTTTATCGGATTTGAGAGTTCTTTATATCGAATTGAAGGTATTGATATGTACTAATTGATGGTGATAAGAAATTATATTTTTAGCCGACTTTTCACCAACTTTTCCGGTAAACCGTAAATCGAATTGTTTGGTTATTTGTGAAAACGTTCGGTTGCCGTTTGGCACAATTGATGTGAATGTATGTGGATTGTGTGTGATGAATGCATGACTATATTGTGAATATGTATGCATGTCAAAAGTGTCATGAGTCATGTTGTATGTGAAGCATCATGATGTGCATTCTTGCATTGTGGGGTTCTAAGATGAACCCGTTGTAACGTCGTAAGCCTTTTGAGAGGTGGGAGCGATGATTACAAACGATCGTGAGCCTTATACAAAGAGGACCGAAAGCGATCGGATTGTGAGCCTTATACAAAGAGGACCGAAAGCAATCCATAAACATTGTAAGCCTTTTGAGAGGTGGTAGCAATGGGTGAACATCGTATGCCCGACGGGGAGTTACGTTAAGTAACAAGCGATGGTTCCAATAAGTTCTTCAATTGAACTTGAGATGAAATGAGTCGGTACCGCATTGCATTTGCATAGAGTCGTGAGTCGGTCTCTATGATTTGCATTGGTCATCCTTGTATATGTGCATTGGTGAATAAACATGAATATAGGTGGTTATGTTGAATGATAAGCATTGTGATGACTATGTTTGGTTTTGCATATATATATATATATATATGCCTTGCGATGTATATTGAATGAGATGTGATGAATTGTGATAAGAATTGTATCGTTGTAATGATGCATTGAAGAATGAATATAATATGCATGTTACGTGGAATGGTAGAATGGTGAGGATGTGTTGTGTGTATACTTTGTGTTGAGATATATAATTATATGCAACGTTATTATGATAATATTTCTCACCCTTCTGCTGTTTTATGATGCTCTATGAGGCATTGCAGAGTAGGTATGCTGGAGGTCTTTTTGTGAAGCGTGTCTTCATTCTTTTGGTCGGTTGGCTCTGATATGTAGCACCGGGTAGCTAGGATGTATATTATTCTTTTGTGATACATTTGTATATGTATCTTGTGGATAAATGTTTATGTAAACATGAAGTGTGTTGATGAAGCATACATATGTATATGCATGTATATATATTTTGATGTATTTCAATGTTTGGATATTCCGCTTTAATTCTAAATATTGAGATGTGGGTGTAAGGACAAAGTTCCTCTGTAGCAAGTTACCCCACTGCTGCATATCAACCTTTTGAGCAGGTGTTGTATGTGTTAAATGCGTGTATGATGTGACATGCCTCTTTTATGCCATGCTTTAATTGTACTCTGGCGAATTTTAGAATATGTGCCTAAATGATTTAAATGATTATTTGGGGGTATAGGAAGGGGGTGTTACATTAAGTGGTATCAGAGCCAGAGTTGAGTCAGTTGTGTCTGTCTTGTAGTTGTGTTGGTTGAACTGTTGTTTAACCTTTGTTATTATTTTTGGGGATGATCAGAATATGGCTGGTAGAAACGATAATGCGATGGCTGCTGCTATGGAAGCATTGGCTAGGGCGGTGCAGGGTGCGCCGAATGTAAATGCTAATGAAGAGTTCAGGAAGAATCAACCACCGGTCTTCAAAGGAAGATTTGATCCCGATGGAGCTCAAAATTGGTTGAAAGAGATTGAAAGAATCTTCAGAGTTATGGACTGTGCGGAAGAGAATAAGGTGAGGCTTGGATCTCACATGTTGAGGGAAGAAGCCGATGATTGGTGGGTCGGTATGCGCGAAATTCTTGAGGTGGATAATGAAGAGGTAACTTGGGAATTGTTTCGTACCGAGTTTTTGCTGAAGTATTACCCTGAAAGTGTGAAAGGGAAGAAGGAGATGGAATTCCTGGAATTGAAACAAGGTGGTATGTCAGTGGTGGACTATACTGCTAAGTTTGTGGAATTGGTTCAATTTCATTCTCATTATGCTGCGATTACTGCTGAGTTCTCAAAGTGTATTAAATATGAGAATGGTTTGCGTCCTGAGATTAAGCAAGCTGTGGGATATCAAAGAATTAGGAGGTTTTCGGATTTGACGGAATGTTGTAGAATCTTCGAGGAAGATAGCAAAGCTCGTTCTACACATTACAAGAGTTTGAACGAGAGGAAGGGAAAGCAACAAGCTAGAAGTGGACCTTATGTGACACCCGCTGATAAGGGTAAATATAAGGGAAACTTTAATAAGAGATCTGGAGGAGGGAGTTCTGGGTTCATTAAATGTTTCAATTGTGGTGGAATGGGTCATAAAGCAACTGAGTGTAGGAAGCCCGTTGGGAAATGTTCTAACTGTGGAGGTATTGGGCATTCTATTGCTGAGTGTAGGAGGAATATGGTGAAGTGTTTTAATTGTGGAGAAGTGGGTCACATTAGTACTAAGTGTACTAAGCCGAAACAAGCTCAAGCGGGCGGAAAGGTGTTTGCATTGGCGGGGACTCAGACCACTAGTGCAGACCGTTTGATTAAAGGTACATGCTTTATTAATAGTACACCTTTAGTTGCTGTTATTGATACGGGAGCGACTCATTCGTTTATTTCTTCGGAGTGCGCGATGCGTTTAAATCTTGCGTTGTCTTTGATGGGTGGTGAGATGGTTATTGAGACTCCTGCTTCAGGGTCGGTAACTACATCTTTGGTGTGTATGAGTTGTCCTTTAACCATGTATGGTAAAGACTTTGTTATGGATTTAGTATGTTTGCCGTTGGAGGGTTTGGACGTAATATTGGGTATGAACTGGTTGCAATTTAATCGAGTTCATATAGATTGCTATCACAAGTTAGTAAGGTTTCCTTCTTTGGAAGATGATGAATTTGAGAGTTTCCTATCCACTAAAGAGTTGAAGAAACTTTTAGCGGATGAAGCTCAATTGTTTGGTTTGTTTGCATCATTGTCGGTGGAAAGTAAAGTTTCACTTGATGTGTTCCCAGTGGTGTGTGAATTTCCAGAAGTGTTTCCGGAAGACATTACGGATGTACCGCCGGAAAGAGAGGTTGAATTTTCTATTGATCTAGTTCCGGGTACTAGACCGATTTCGATGGCACCGTATCGTATGTCGGCATCGGAGTTGGTAGAATTGAAAAAGCAATTGAATGACTTGTTGGATAAGAAATTTGTAAGACCAAGTGTTTCTCCTTGGGGTGCTCCGGTATTGTTGGTAAAGAAGAAGGACGGGAGTATGCGATTATGCATTGATTATCGACAATTGAACAAAGTGACAATTAAGAACAAGTATCCGCTTCCAAGGATCGATGATTTGATGGACCAATTGGTTGGTGCGAATGTTTTTAGTAAGATTGATTTGAGATCGGGATATCACCAGATTCGTGTGAAAGGAGAGGATATTCAAAAGACGGCATTTAGGACACGGTATGGTCATTACGAATATTCCGTGATGCCATTCGGGGTTTCTAATGCGCCGGGTGTGTTTATGGAATACATGAATCGTATTTTTCATGAACAGTTGGATCGTTTTGTGGTTGTGTTCATCGATGATATTTTGATTTACTCTAAGTCTCAAGAGGAGCATGAAGAGCATTTGAGAATTGTGTTGCAAATTTTGAAAGAGAAACAATTGTATGCTAAGTTGTCAAAATGTGAATTTTGGTTGTCGGAAGTAAGTTTCCTTGGACATGTTATTTCCGGTAGTGGTATTAGTGTTGATCCATCCAAGATAGATGCGGTGATGCAATGGGAGGCTCCTAGGTCGGTTACGGAGATTCGAAGCTTTTTAGGCTTGGCGGGTTATTATCGGAGGTTTATAGAAGGATTTTCGAAGTTGGCACTTCCTTTAACGCAATTGACTTGTAAAGGAAAGGCTTTCATTTGGGATATTCATTGTGAAGAGAGTTTCAATGAGCTAAAGAGACGGTTGACAACGACTCCGATCTTGATTTTGCCTAATCCTAATGAACCATTTGTTGTGTATTGTGATGCTTCATTGACAGGTTTAGGTGGTGTTTTAATGCAAGATGGAAAAGTTGTGGCATATGCTTCACGACAATTGAGAGTGCATGAAAAGAATTATCCTACGCATGACTTGGAGTTAGCGGCCGTGGTGTTTGTTTTGAAAATATGGAGGCATTATCTTTATGGTGCGAGATTTGAAGTTTTTAGTGATCACAAGAGCTTGAAATATTTATTTGATCAAAAAGAGTTGAACATGAGACAACGAAGATGGTTAGAGCTTTTGAAGGATTTTGATTTTAGTTTGAATTACCATCCGGGTAAGGCGAATGTGGTGGCCGATGCCTTAAGTCGAAAGTTGTTACATATGTCCGCATTAATGATGAAAGAATGGGAACTTTTGGAGGATTTCAGAGATTTGAGTTTGGTTTGTGAAATGACGCCGCGAAGTGTGAGACTTGGTATGTTACATGTTACGAATGATTTTCTTGCAACGGTTAGTGAAAAGCAAAAGTTGGAGTTGAAGTTTGTTGATTTAATGTTGAATGAGAATGAGGATTTCAAGGTTGATAATTTTGGAGTTTTGAGATTCCGTGGTCGTATTTGTATTCCCGACGACGCGGAGTTGAAAAAGATGATATTAGAGGAAGGACACCGAAGTAACTTAAGTATTCATCCGGGAGCGAACAAAATGTATCAAGATTTGAGGAAAATCTTTTGGTGGTCTGGATTAAAGAGGGATGTTGCTCAATTTGTGTATGCATGTTTGACTTGTCAAAAGTCGAAGGTGGAACATCAGAAGCCTAGTGGTTTGTTGCAACCGTTGGATATTCCGGAATGGAAATGGGATAGTATATCGATGGATTTTGTTACGGGATTGCCGAATACGCAAAGAGGTCATAATGCTATTTGGGTGATTGTTGATAGGCTTACTAAATCTGCTCACTTTATTCCAATTGATATTAGTTATCCTTTGGAGAAGTTAGCCGAGATTTATGTTCTGGTGGTAGTGAAATTACATGGAGTTCCTAAGAGTATTGTATCGGATAGAGATCCTAGATTTACATCGAGGTTCTGGGAAAGTTTACAAAAGGCTTTGGGTTCTAAGCTAAGATTGAGTTCGGCTTACCATCCGCAAACAGATGGTCAAACCGAGAGGACGATTCAATCGTTGGAAGATTTGTTGCGTGCTTGTGTGCTAGAGCAAGGTGGTGCTTGGGATAGTTATTTAGCGTTGATTGAGTTCACCTATAATAACAGTTTTCATTCGAGTATTAGTATGGCACCATTTGAGGCTTTGTATGGTCGGAGATGTCGAACACCCTTGTGTTGGCATGAAACCGGCGAGAGGACGATAGTTGGACCGGAAATGGTACAACAAACGACGGAGAAAGTGAAGCTTATTCGGGAGAAGATGAAAGCTTCTCAAAGTAGACAAAAGAGCTATCATGACAAGAGAAGGAAAGATCTTGAGTTTCAAGAAGGCGACCATGTGTTTTTGAGAGTTACACCGGTTACGGGTGTGGGTCGTGCCTTGAAGTCGAAGAAGTTGACTTCTCGTTTTATTGGTCCGTATCAGATTATTGCACGTGTTGGCGATGTGGCTTATCGTGTGGCGTTGCCTCCGAATCTTTCGAATTTGCATGACGTTTTCCATGTTTCGCAACTTCGGAAGTATGTTCCGGATCCGTCACATGTTATTCCTATGGACGATGTGGAAGTGAGAGATAATCTTACGGTTGAAGTTTTACCGATTAAGATTTTGGATCACGAAGTTAAGAAGTTAAGAGGTAAAGATGTTGCGCTTGTGAAAGTAGCGTGGGGAGGCGCTTCAGAAGGCAATATGACTTGGGAATTGGAAAGTGGGATGCGCGAGTCGTATCCGGAGTTGTTTGAATCAGGTGATATTTTCGAGGACGAAAATTTCTAAAGTGGGGGAGAGTTGTAACAGCCCGATTTTGATATTTCCATTTTTGTGTTGATTGATTCTATTTGGTTGGGTCTTTTATTTAATTGGGCAATAATTATGTTATTTGTGATATTGGTGTGTTAATATGTTATGTTTGCATATTATGTGATTTTACTGTTTTTGAGAGTTTGCGGGGAAATTAGATTGAAGGGTATTTTAGATATTTCACATTTAATGATAGTTAGTTAGTTAGTAGATATTTTGAGAAACTATAAAGAAATAGAAAGAAAGAAAAGTATAAGAAAGAAAGAAAAAGAATAGAAATAGAAAGTTAGAGGTGAGAAAGAGAGAAAAACAGAATTTTGAGAGCAAGAGTGAAAAAGAGAAGAGAAAAAGAAGAAAAGCTACAAATCATCAAGATCAAGCTTCCAAGAATCGAGAAATCGGGTAAGGGTGTGAAATATTATTATCCTAACTTTGTGTATGATTATGTATGTGTTTTGTGTGAATGTTTTGGTTGGTTTTCCATATGTTTCCGTTTATGTCGTATTGGACGAAATCGATAGAAACCGATGTTTCTACGGTCGAAAAGTCGTATAAATACATGTGTTGGTTGGTTATATGTATGTGAGCTGCTGTTTGAAGTTTCATGAAGTTTGGTTATGTTTCGGTTAGTTTTCGGTATGTTTCCGTTGTTGTTTCCGTTTAGGTCGAATTATAGGAAATTGATGGAAAACGATGTTTTCACGGTTAGAATTCGAAATAAATTACGTAGTGGTATCGAGGAAGGTTAGGTCGTCGTATGGCGTGCTTTTTATTCGATTTGGTGAAGTTTAAAAATTCTGGTTTTTGAAAGGTTGAAATTTAATCGAAAAATCGAACGTCGTAGAAATTTCGTTTATGTGTTCTAAATTGTTCTTATGTATTTGGTGGTTGCGCGTATATGTTTGTTTCGGTGAAAATGTTCGATTTAGTCGAGTTTCGGGCATTTCGGAAAAGTTACAGCAAGTGTGTAAATTGAGAAATCTGATTTTTGTGAAAAACAGAGCTATGAATCGACACATAAAAGCTATGTATCGATACGAAATGGTTTATGTATCGATACATAACCCCTATGCATCGATACATACTGTGAAAATTAGAGAAAACAACATTTTCACTACAGCATGTGTCGACACATGCGAGCTATGTATCGATACATGTTGCTTTTTGTATCGATACATAAGCCTATGTATCGATACATACTGTGCTGAAACAGAAATTCTGGTTTTTCGGGGAAACTTCGGAAATTCATATCTCTTGAACCGTAAGTCGGTTTTGATCCCCGTTCGAAGCGTTGGGAAGCTAACGAGATGTTCTTTCTAGGAAAAATAGTTTTGGGGTCTGAACTTGGTCCAATCGGTACAGTTTTTACGAATCGTTTCGTAGTGTCGGGTGTCCGGTTTATGTTTTTGCGTTAGATTGAAATATTTATAACTTGTTCGTTGTTTATCGGATTTGAGAGTTCTTTATATCGAATTGAAGGTATTGATATGTACTAATTGATGGTGATAAGAAATTATATTTTTAGCCGACTTTTCACCAACTTTTCCGGTAAACCGTAAATCGAATTGTTTGGTTATTTGTGAAAACGTTCGGTTGCCGTTTGGCACAATTGATGTGAATGTATGTGGATTGTGTGTGATGAATGCATGACTATATTGTGAATATGTATGCATGTCAAAAGTGTCATGAGTCATGTTGTATGTGAAGCATCATGATGTGCATTCTTGCATTGTGGGGTTCTAAGATGAACCCGTTGTAACGTCGTAAGCCTTTTGAGAGGTGGGAGCGATGATTACAAACGATCGTGAGCCTTATACAAAGAGGACCGAAAGCGATCGGATTGTGAGCCTTATACAAAGAGGACCGAAAGCAATCCATAAACATTGTAAGCCTTTTGAGAGGTGGTAGCAATGGGTGAACATCGTATGCCCGACGGGGAGTTACGTTAAGTAACAAGCGATGGTTCCAATAAGTTCTTCAATTGAACTTGAGATGAAATGAGTCGGTACCGCATTGCATTTGCATAGAGTCGTGAGTCGGTCTCTATGATTTGCATTGGTCATCCTTGTATATGTGCATTGGTGAATAAACATGAATATAGGTGGTTATGTTGAATGATAAGCATTGTGATGACTATGTTTGGTTTTGCATATATATATATATATATGCCTTGCGATGTATATTGAATGAGATGTGATGAATTGTGATAAGAATTGTATCGTTGTAATGATGCATTGAAGAATGAATATAATATGCATGTTACGTGGAATGGTAGAATGGTGAGGATGTGTTGTGTGTATACTTTGTGTTGAGATATATAATTATATGCAACGTTATTATGATAATATTTCTCACCCTTCTGCTGTTTTATGATGCTCTATGAGGCATTGCAGAGTAGGTATGCTGGAGGTCTTTTTGTGAAGCGTGTCTTCATTCTTTTGGTCGGTTGGCTCTGATATGTAGCACCGGGTAGCTAGGATGTATATTATTCTTTTGTGATACATTTGTATATGTATCTTGTGGATAAATGTTTATGTAAACATGAAGTGTGTTGATGAAGCATACATATGTATATGTATGTATATATATTTTGATGTATTTCAATGTTTGGATATTCCGCTTTAATTCTAAATATTGAGATGTGGGTGTAAGGACAAAGTTCCTCTGTAGCAAGTTACCCCACTGCTGCATATCAACCTTTTGAGCAGGTGTTGTATGTGTTAAATGCGTGTATGATGTGACATGCCTCTTTTATGCCATGCTTTAATTGTACTCTGGCGAATTTTAGAATATGTGCCTAAATGATTTAAATGATTATTTGGGGGTATAGGAAGGGGGTGTTACATTAAGTGGTATCAGAGCCAGAGTTGAGTCAGTTGTGTCTGTCTTGTAGTTGTGTTGGTTGAACTGTTGTTTAACCTTTGTTATTATTTTTGGGGATGATCAGAATATGGCTGGTAGAAACGATAATGCGATGGCTGCTGCTATGGAAGCATTGGCTAGGGCGGTGCAGGGTGCGCCGAATGTAAATGCTAATGAAGAGTTCAGGAAGAATCAACCACCGGTCTTCAAAGGAAGATTTGATCCCGATGGAGCTCAAAATTGGTTGAAAGAGATTGAAAGAATCTTCAGAGTTATGGACTGTGCGGAAGAGAATAAGGTGAGGCTTGGATCTCACATGCTGAGGGAAGAAGCCGATGATTGGTGGGTCGGTATGCGCGAAATTCTTGAGGTGGATAATGAAGAGGTAACTTGGGAATTGTTTCGTACCGAGTTTTTGCTGAAGTATTACCCTGAAAGTGTGAAAGGGAAGAAGGAGATGGAATTCCTGGAATTGAAACAAGGTGGTATGTCAGTGGTGGACTATACTGCTAAGTTTGTGGAATTGGTTCAATTTCATTCTCATTATGCTGCGATTACTGCTGAGTTCTCAAAGTGTATTAAATATGAGAATGGTTTGCGTCCTGAGATTAAGCAAGCTGTGGGATATCAAAGAATTAGGAGGTTTTCGGATTTGACGGAATGTTGTAGAATCTTCGAGGAAGATAGCAAAGCTCGTTCTACACATTACAAGAGTTTGAACGAGAGGAAGGGAAAGCAACAAGCTAGAAGTGGACCTTATGTGACACCCGCTGATAAGGGTAAATATAAGGGAAACTTTAATAAGAGATCTGGAGGAGGGAGTTCTGGGTTCATTAAATGTTTCAATTGTGGTGGAATGGGTCATAAAGCAACTGAGTGTAGGAAGCCCGTTGGGAAATGTTCTAACTGTGGAGGTATTGGGCATTCTATTGCTGAGTGTAGGAGGAATATGGTGAAGTGTTTTAATTGTGGAGAAGTGGGTCACATTAGTACTAAGTGTACTAAGCCGAAACAAGCTCAAGCGGGCGGAAAGGTGTTTGCATTGGCGGGGACTCAGACCACTAGTGCAGACCGTTTGATTAAAGGTACATGCTTTATTAATAGTACACCTTTAGTTGCTGTTATTGATACGGGAGCGACTCATTCGTTTATTTCTTCGGAGTGCGCGATGCGTTTAAATCTTGCGTTGTCTTTGATGGGTGGTGAGATGGTTATTGAGACTCCTGCTTCAGGGTCGGTAACTACATCTTTGGTGTGTATGAGTTGTCCTTTAACCATGTATGGTAAAGACTTTGTTATGGATTTAGTATGTTTGCCGTTGGAGGGTTTGGACGTAATATTGGGTATGAACTGGTTGCAATTTAATCGAGTTCATATAGATTGCTATCACAAGTTAGTAAGGTTTCCTTCTTTGGAAGATGATGAATTTGAGAGTTTCCTATCCACTAAAGAGTTGAAGAAACTTTTAGCGGATGAAGCTCAATTGTTTGGTTTGTTTGCATCATTGTCGGTGGAAAGTAAAGTTTCACTTGATGTGTTCCCAGTGGTGTGTGAATTTCCAGAAGTGTTTCCGGAAGACATTACGGATGTACCGCCGGAAAGAGAGGTTGAATTTTCTATTGATCTAGTTCCGGGTACTAGACCGATTTCGATGGCACCGTATCGTATGTCGGCATCGGAGTTGGTAGAATTGAAAAAGCAATTGAATGACTTGTTGGATAAGAAATTTGTAAGACCAAGTGTTTCTCCTTGGGGTGCTCCGGTATTGTTGGTAAAGAAGAAGGACGGGAGTATGCGATTATGCATTGATTATCGACAATTGAACAAAGTGACAATTAAGAACAAGTATCCGCTTCCAAGGATCGATGATTTGATGGACCAATTGGTTGGTGCGAATGTTTTTAGTAAGATTGATTTGAGATCGGGATATCACCAGATTCGTGTGAAAGGAGAGGATATTCAAAAGACGGCATTTAGGACACGGTATGGTCATTACGAATATTCCGTGATGCCATTCGGGGTTTCTAATGCGCCGGGTGTGTTTATGGAATACATGAATCGTATTTTTCATGAACAGTTGGATCGTTTTGTGGTTGTGTTCATCGATGATATTTTGATTTACTCTAAGTCTCAAGAGGAGCATGAAGAGCATTTGAGAATTGTGTTGCAAATTTTGAAAGAGAAACAATTGTATGCTAAGTTGTCAAAATGTGAATTTTGGTTGTCGGAAGTAAGTTTCCTTGGACATGTTATTTCCGGTAGTGGTATTAGTGTTGATCCATCCAAGATAGATGCGGTGATGCAATGGGAGGCTCCTAGGTCGGTTACGGAGATTCGAAGCTTTTTAGGCTTGGCGGGTTATTATCGGAGGTTTATAGAAGGATTTTCGAAGTTGGCACTTCCTTTAACGCAATTGACTTGTAAAGGAAAGGCTTTCATTTGGGATATTCATTGTGAAGAGAGTTTCAATGAGCTAAAGAGACGGTTGACAACGACTCCGATCTTGATTTTGCCTAATCCTAATGAACCATTTGTTGTGTATTGTGATGCTTCATTGACAGGTTTAGGTGGTGTTTTAATGCAAGATGGAAAAGTTGTGGCATATGCTTCACGACAATTGAGAGTGCATGAAAAGAATTATCCTACGCATGACTTGGAGTTAGCGGCCGTGGTGTTTGTTTTGAAAATATGGAGGCATTATCTTTATGGTGCGAGATTTGAAGTTTTTAGTGATCACAAGAGCTTGAAATATTTATTTGATCAAAAAGAGTTGAACATGAGACAACGAAGATGGTTAGAGCTTTTGAAGGATTTTGATTTTAGTTTGAATTACCATCCGGGTAAGGCGAATGTGGTGGCCGATGCCTTAAGTCGAAAGTTGTTACATATGTCCGCATTAATGATGAAAGAATGGGAACTTTTGGAGGATTTCAGAGATTTGAGTTTGGTTTGTGAAATGACGCCGCGAAGTGTGAGACTTGGTATGTTACATGTTACGAATGATTTTCTTGCAACGGTTAGTGAAAAGCAAAAGTTGGAGTTGAAGTTTGTTGATTTAATGTTGAATGAGAATGAGGATTTCAAGGTTGATAATTTTGGAGTTTTGAGATTCCGTGGTCGTATTTGTATTCCCGACGACGCGGAGTTGAAAAAGATGATATTAGAGGAAGGACACCGAAGTAACTTAAGTATTCATCCGGGAGCGAACAAAATGTATCAAGATTTGAGGAAAATCTTTTGGTGGTCTGGATTAAAGAGGGATGTTGCTCAATTTGTGTATGCATGTTTGACTTGTCAAAAGTCGAAGGTGGAACATCAGAAGCCTAGTGGTTTGTTGCAACCGTTGGATATTCCGGAATGGAAATGGGATAGTATATCGATGGATTTTGTTACGGGATTGCCGAATACGCAAAGAGGTCATAATGCTATTTGGGTGATTGTTGATAGGCTTACTAAATCTGCTCACTTTATTCCAATTGATATTAGTTATCCTTTGGAGAAGTTAGCCGAGATTTATGTTCTGGTGGTAGTGAAATTACATGGAGTTCCTAAGAGTATTGTATCGGATAGAGATCCTAGATTTACATCGAGGTTCTGGGAAAGTTTACAAAAGGCTTTGGGTTCTAAGCTAAGATTGAGTTCGGCTTACCATCCGCAAACAGATGGTCAAACCGAGAGGACGATTCAATCGTTGGAAGATTTGTTGCGTGCTTGTGTGCTAGAGCAAGGTGGTGCTTGGGATAGTTATTTAGCGTTGATTGAGTTCACCTATAATAACAGTTTTCATTCGAGTATTAGTATGGCACCATTTGAGGCTTTGTATGGTCGGAGATGTCGAACACCCTTGTGTTGGCATGAAACCGGCGAGAGGACGATAGTTGGACCGGAAATGGTACAACAAACGACGGAGAAAGTGAAGCTTATTCGGGAGAAGATGAAAGCTTCTCAAAGTAGACAAAAGAGCTATCATGACAAGAGAAGGAAAGATCTTGAGTTTCAAGAAGGCGACCATGTGTTTTTGAGAGTTACACCGGTTACGGGTGTGGGTCGTGCCTTGAAGTCGAAGAAGTTGACTTCTCGTTTTATTGGTCCGTATCAGATTATTGCACGTGTTGGCGATGTGGCTTATCGTGTGGCGTTGCCTCCGAATCTTTCGAATTTGCATGACGTTTTCCATGTTTCGCAACTTCGGAAGTATGTTCCGGATCCGTCACATGTTATTCCTATGGACGATGTGGAAGTGAGAGATAATCTTACGGTTGAAGTTTTACCGATTAAGATTTTGGATCACGAAGTTAAGAAGTTAAGAGGTAAAGATGTTGCGCTTGTGAAAGTAGCGTGGGGAGGCGCTTCAGAAGGCAATATGACTTGGGAATTGGAAAGTGGGATGCGCGAGTCGTATCCGGAGTTGTTTGAATCAGGTGATATTTTCGAGGACGAAAATTTCTAAAGTGGGGGAGAGTTGTAACAGCCCGATTTTGATATTTCCATTTTTGTGTTGATTGATTCTATTTGGTTGGGTCTTTTATTTAATTGGGCAATAATTATGTTATTTGTGATATTGGTGTGTTAATATGTTATGTTTGCATATTATGTGATTTTACTGTTTTTGAGAGTTTGCGGGGAAATTAGATTGAAGGGTATTTTAGATATTTCACATTTAATGATAGTTAGTTAGTTAGTAGATATTTTGAGAAACTATAAAGAAATAGAAAGAAAGAAAAGTATAAGAAAGAAAGAAAAAGAATAGAAATAGAAAGTTAGAGGTGAGAAAGAGAGAAAAACAGAATTTTGAGAGCAAGAGTGAAAAAGAGAAGAGAAAAAGAAGAAAAGCTACAAATCATCAAGATCAAGCTTCCAAGAATCGAGAAATCGGGTAAGGGTGTGAAATATTATTATCCTAACTTTGTGTATGATTATGTATGTGTTTTGTGTGAATGTTTTGGTTGGTTTTCCATATGTTTCCGTTTATGTCGTATTGGACGAAATCGATAGAAACCGATGTTTCTACGGTCGAAAAGTCGTATAAATACATGTGTTGGTTGGTTATATGTATGTGAGCTGCTGTTTGAAGTTTCATGAAGTTTGGTTATGTTTCGGTTAGTTTTCGGTATGTTTCCGTTGTTGTTTCCGTTTAGGTCGAATTATAGGAAATTGATGGAAAACGATGTTTTCACGGTTAGAATTCGAAATAAATTACGTAGTGGTATCGAGGAAGGTTAGGTCGTCGTATGGCGTGCTTTTTATTCGATTTGGTGAAGTTTAAAAATTCTGGTTTTTGAAAGGTTGAAATTTAATCGAAAAATCGAACGTCGTAGAAATTTCGTTTATGTGTTCTAAATTGTTCTTATGTATTTGGTGGTTGCGCGTATATGTTTGTTTCGGTGAAAATGTTCGATTTAGTCGAGTTTCGGGCATTTCGGAAAAGTTACAGCAAGTGTGTAAATTGAGAAATCTGATTTTTGTGAAAAACAGAGCTATGAATCGACACATAAAAGCTATGTATCGATACGAAATGGTTTATGTATCGATACATAACCCCTATGCATCGATACATACTGTGAAAATTAGAGAAAACAACATTTTCACTACAGCATGTGTCGACACATGCGAGCTATGTATCGATACATGTTGCTTTTTGTATCGATACATAAGCCTATGTATCGATACATACTGTGCTGAAACAGAAATTCTGGTTTTTCGGGAAAACTTCGGAAATTCATATCTCTTGAACCGTAAGTCGGTTTTGATCCCCGTTCGAAGCGTTGGGAAGCTAACAAGATGTTCTTTCTAGGAAAAATAGTTTTGGGGTCTGAACTTGGTCCAATCGGTACAGTTTTTACGAATCGTTTCGTAGTGTCGGGTGTCCGGTTTATGTTTTTGCGTTAGATTGAAATATTTATAACTTGTTCGTTGTTTATCGGATTTGAGAGTTCTTTATATCGAATTGAAGGTATTGATATGTACTAATTGATGGTGATAAGAAATTATATTTTTAGCCGACTTTTCACCAACTTTTCCGGTAAACCGTAAATCGAATTGTTTGGTTATTTGTGAAAACGTTCGGTTGCCGTTTGGCACAATTGATGTGAATGTATGTGGATTGTGTGTGATGAATGCATGACTATATTGTGAATATGTATGCATGTCAAAAGTGTCATGAGTCATGTTGTATGTGAAGCATCATGATGTGCATTCTTGCATTGTGGGGTTCTAAGATGAACCCGTTGTAACGTCGTAAGCCTTTTGAGAGGTGGGAGCGATGATTACAAACGATCGTGAGCCTTATACAAAGAGGACCGAAAGCGATCGGATTGTGAGCCTTATACAAAGAGGACCGAAAGCAATCCATAAACATTGTAAGCCTTTTGAGAGGTGGTAGCAATGGGTGAACATCGTATGCCCGACGGGGAGTTACGTTAAGTAACAAGCGATGGTTCCAATAAGTTCTTCAATTGAACTTGAGATGAAATGAGTCGGTACCGCATTGCATTTGCATAGAGTCGTGAGTCGGTCTCTATGATTTGCATTGGTCATCCTTGTATATGTGCATTGGTGAATAAACATGAATATAGGTGGTTATGTTGAATGATAAGCATTGTGATGACTATGTTTGGTTTTGCATATATATATATATATATATGCCTTGCGATGTATATTGAATGAGATGTGATGAATTGTGATAAGAATTGTATCGTTGTAATGATGCATTGAAGAATGAATATAATATGCATGTTACGTGGAATGGTAGAATGGTGAGGATGTGTTGTGTGTATACTTTGTGTTGAGATATATAATTATATGCAACGTTATTATGATAATATTTCTCACCCTTCTGCTGTTTTATGATGCTCTATGAGGCATTGCAGAGTAGGTATGCTGGAGGTCTTTTTGTGAAGCGTGTCTTCATTCTTTTGGTCGGTTGGCTCTGATATGTAGCACCGGGTAGCTAGGATGTATATTATTCTTTTGTGATACATTTGTATATGTATCTTGTGGATAAATGTTTATGTAAACATGAAGTGTGTTGATGAAGCATACATATGTATATGTATGTATATATATTTTGATGTATTTCAATGTTTGGATATTCCGCTTTAATTCTAAATATTGAGATGTGGGTGTAAGGACAAAGTTCCTCTGTAGCAAGTTACCCCACTGCTGCATATCAACCTTTTGAGCAGGTGTTGTATGTGTTAAATGCGTGTATGATGTGACATGCCTCTTTTATGCCATGCTTTAATTGTACTCTGGCGAATTTTAGAATATGTGCCTAAATGATTTAAATGATTATTTGGGGGTATAGAAAGGGGGTGTTACAGTACCATCGGAGTAGAACTCCCAACTTAATATTGCCAGTTTATCGAGGCATCAAGGCATAAGCCTCCAACTTTCAACTTTCAACATGTGCCAATCCAGGCCAACGTGGTGTGAGCAACGCTTCGACATAAAAATGCAATGTATGCTTTATGACATGCACAACTCATCAACATAAACGACTCAACAACTTCCACAACACAATCAACTTAAACAACATAGCAACTTTTACGACATAAACAACTTATATCAACGTTGGCTTATCAAGCCTACAACTTACAATCCGTCCGTAAACCGGAACAATGTTACAACTCAGCTGTACCTGCAATTCGACTTTCTCGACATAATTTCCACAAAACAATTCAACAAAAGTCACCTACTAAATTACCCGACTTACCCCGACAATTTTCGTTAAATTCCGGGCAACTAAGTTTTCCGCCTAAACCGGCTAAACCGACTAAAACTGCACTATTATTAACCTCTGTTATTTAATACCAGTTTATTTCAAAATTCTACTTTCTGTTACGATTTCCCTAAAATCATTTCCAAGCTTCTGTCATGAATTGTCATTAATCCTGTTGCTGTCAAAATTCTGTTTGTTATAACAAAACCTGTTATTTTCATTTTCTGTTAAAAACTATCACTGCTACTTATTTTGATTTCTGTCAAAACTGTTACTAATTCATAGATCGTGTTTCTACTTGATAGAAAAGTGGTGCTACATTCCAGGCCATAAAGCTGCTATGGATCACTACATTTCCATAAAGTATTAGTTTCATTCGACCAACTTATTTTCAATTAATACTTCAGGAACTAATAATATGCTACTACATAATTAAGTGATATAGTTAATTTCATGGTTTAATTAAAACTAATACACCTGTATAACAAAGCCAATTCCTTAAATCCATGGGTTAATAAGACAATACACATATAAAACAAAAAACCAATGCCTTAATTTCATGGGTGGCCTGCGCCACCCTTACTATGGAAGTTAAGTGGCCTGCGCCATATTTCTTAGGTGGCTGGCGCCACACATAACTTGTGGTGGCCGGGCCCACACTCATCACTTAGCCAAACTAAGTGGCTTGCGCCACATGCCTTGTGGCTCCCGCCACATGTTTCCTCTCCAGTTTTGGGTGGCCTGCGCCACCCCTATGTGAGTAATGGGTGGCCTGCGCCACCCGTGCATTCGTGGAAAGTGACATTCTTCCCCAACCAAATTTCCAGAAACCACAATTTTCTTTTCACGGCAATGTCTACAAAATCAACCTAATGATAAAATTCAACAACATCGACTCATCGATAATAACACCGAACCAACAACATTTCAACAGCAGAACCATAATTTGACAATATCAGTTTCAATTTCCTTACAGACAACAACACTTATCGAAAATCAATGGAAACAATCATATAATTCCCAACCCTCATATCATTCATCATAACCCGGTTATAATAATCGAACCCACCCTTACCTTGGATTGAAGGCAGCTGGACAATCGATCGGGTTCCAAAAATTCGACACCGGTAGCGGTTTCTCTCTCGTTCCCAACTTCTCTCACGTTCTCCCTTTTTCCTCTAACTGATTCTCCAAACTTTACTATTCTTTCTATTTCTCTTGTTTTATTAAAATAATAATATTCCATTATAATATCTAATGGGCCTAAACATACACCCCCTAATTTACTAATTCCGACACGAAACCAAGCCCACTTAACCGAACACACTCCAACTACGATAATATTACTACTACTATTATTCCACGGCTATAATATTATTTCTACGACCTACCAACTTAAAAATTCCGACTTAACGACTCAATTCACCGCAACACCAAAATCAACCGAATAATTCACAAACAATTAATTAAATATTCAATTAAATAAATAATTAAATATTTGGGCGTTACAACTCTCCCCCACTTAGAATATTTTCGTCCTCGAAAATTTACCTGATTCAAACAGCTCGGGATAGGAGCCCCGCATCTTGCTCTCCAATTCCCACGTCATGCTTTCTCCAGTAGATCCCAACGAGACAACTTTCACCAACGCGATCTCTTTCCCTCGCAAAGTCTTCATTTCACGATCCGCGATTCGCACAGGCTTTGTCTCCACCGGGAGATTATCCCGTACTTGCACATCATCCATATTAACCACATGAGACGGATCTGGAATGTACTTTCGAAGTTGCGACACATGAAACACATCATGCAAATTCAAAAGATTCGGCGGTAACGCCATTCGGTAAGCAACTTTCCCAACTCTGTCCAAAATCTGATACGGACCAATAAAACGAGGAGTGAGCTTCTTAGACTTCAAAGCTCTCCCAACACCAGTCACAGGCGTGACTCTCAAAAACACATGATCGCCCGCTTGGAATTCCAAATCCTTATTCCGCTTGTCATGGTAACTTTTCTGTCTACTTTGAGAAGCTTTCATTTTCTCTCGAATCAACTTCACTTTCTCGGTAGTTTCTCGAACTAATTTCGGTCCAAGTACTACACTTTCACCAGTTTCATGCCAACACAACGGAGTTCTACACCTCCGACCATACAGTGCTTCAAAAGGTGCCATTCCGATACTAGAATGGTGACTATTATTATAAGTGAACTCGATCAATGGAAGATAAGTATCCCACGAACCTCCCTGCTCAAGAACACAAGCCCTCAACAGATCCTCCAACGACTGAATAGTTCTCTCAGTTTGACCATCTGTTTGAGGATGATACGCCGAACTCAACCTCAGTTTAGAACCCAACGCCTCCTGTAGACTCTTCCAAAACTCCGACGTAAACCTCGGATCTCTATCCGACACAATACACAAAGGAACACCATGCAACTTCACAATCACTCGGATATAAATCTCTGCCAACTTTGCAATTGGATATGTGATGTTAATAGGTATAAAATAAGCCGACTTCGTAAGCCTATCAACAATCACCCAGATTGAATCATGTCTTCTTGAAGTAATAGGCAACCCTGTCACAAAGTCCATAGAAATGCTATCCCATTTCCATTATGGAATCTCTAACGGTTGCATCAACCCTGCAGGCTTCTGATGCTCAACTTTCGACTTCTGACAAGTCAAACATGCATACACAAATCGTGCCACATCTTCTTTCATTCCGGACCACCAAAATATCTTCTTCAAGTCTTGATACATTTTAGTAGCTCCCGGATGAATACTCAAATTACTTCTATGACCCTCTTCAAGAATCTTCTTTTTCATATCTGCATCATCTGGTATACAAATTCGATCATGCAGTCTCAACACACCTCGTGCATCAATCTTAAAGTCACTCTTATCCGATTGACCACAATCATTCATGATGTCCACTAGTTTCACATCCAGCTTCTGAGCCTCTCGAATATTGTCCAGAAAATCATTGTTAATCTTCAACATACCTAGCATAACACTCTGCGGTGTCACTTCGCAAACCAAACTCATATCTCGAAACTGCTCAATTAATTCCAATTCCTTAATCAATCATATTATTCTTTCTATTTCTCTTGTTTTATTAAAATAATAATATTCAATTATAATATCTAATGGGCCTAAACATACACCCCCTAATTTACTAATTCCGACACGAAACCAAGCCCACTTAACCGAACACACTCCAACTACGATAATATTACTACTACTATTATTCCACGGCTATAATATTATTTCTAATATTATTTCTACGACCTACCAACTTAAAAATTCCGACTTAAAGACTCAATTCACCGCAACACCAAAATCAACCGAATAATTCACAAACAATTAATTAAATATTCAATTAAATAAATAATTAAATATTTGGGCATTACATTGGACAAAGCTCTTGGGTACTTTCAGAAGATGAAAGGAACTGAGCGGTGCAAGCGCAACATTGTTACATACAATATTCTTTTGAGAGCTTTTGCTCAGGCTTGGAATGTAGATCAGGTGAACTCTTTGTTCAAAGATCTTGACGAGAGTGTTGTTTCACCGGACATTTACACTTTCAATGGTGTGATGGATGGATATGGAAAAAACGAGATGATTCGAGATATGGAATCGGTGCTTTCTCGGATGAAGAGGAATCAGGTTAAGCCCGACTTGATTACCTACAATTTGCTCATTGATGCATATGGGAAAAAGCAGCAATTTGATAAGATGGAACAAGTATTTAAGAGTTTATTGCATTCCAAGGTGAAGGCAACACTGCCTACATTCAACTCAATGATTTTGAACTACGGAAAGGCATGGCTAAAGGATAAAGCAGAAAATGTTTTCCAAAACTTGACCGACATAGGTTATACTCCGAGTTTTGTTACGCACGAGAGTCTGATCTATATGTATGGCTTATGTGGTTGTGTCTCCAAAGCTGTAGAATTGTTCGATGGACTGATTGAATCAAATATTCCGATAAAAGTTTTAACATTAAATTATATGCTTGATGTTTACTGCATAAATGGTTTGCCACAAGAAGCAGATTCACTCTTTGCGAGGGCAAGGAGTATAAAAATAGTTCCAGATGCATCAACTTATAAACTTCTTTATAAGGCATACACTAAAGCAAACACAAAGGAGCTTCTAGATAAATTGCTAAAGCAAATGGATAAAGATGGTGTTATCCCTAATAAGAAGTTCTTCTTAGATGCTTTGGGTGCTATTGGATCTTCGAGGGTAAAGTCAGGATCTGCAAATGCTAGAACTAATTCAAATAATACACAAAAAATTGAGAAAACTCTAACTTAGATAAATTCCATTAACCCAAGTCCCACATTGAATTTGGAACAATAAAATTGAGTGTTTATATAAAGGATTTGTTCACAGTAAAATAACAAATCTTGACTATTGGACTCCTACTCTAAAGAACATGGGCCTTTGGCCCAAAAATTTTGGATTACAATTTGTAACAATTAATTTAAATTGATTTTCAAAATAAATAAATTAAAATAAATAAAAACATTTAATTATTAAATGTAATAATAAAAAATAATTGTGCCACATCAGCTGCCACGTCACTTATTTCTAACACCGTTACTAATATTTGACGGAAAGGACTTAATTGATTCAGTTAGATAACGTAAGGGACCAACTTGAAACTTTTAAAAGAAAGAGGACCAAAATGGACTCTGAGTCATAGGTAGAAGACCAAAAAGGGTATTAAGCCTTATTTATTTATTAGAATTATGGATGGAGTAACTTATAATATTATTATTAATTAAATAGGAATAGATTATTATTAGTATTATTATTATTTTTAGTAGCATTTCCTTTTGAATTATTATAATAGCTCATTTGGTAAGAATGAGAATGAGAGCTCGTGAGTTCAAGTCCATCTTTCTCACTTTTAATGTATTTTTTTCTCTTTTATTTATTTATCCTTTATTTTTAACTTTTCTATTTATTTTCAAAACTACAAATAATGCATTTTCATTTTTTATTATTAATTTTAGTATTTGTAAAATATGCATTTTTTAAAATAATTAATTTTCACTTTTTTCCACATTTTACTTAAAAAAATATGAAAAAATCACAAAATAAACAAATATTTGGAAAGATTTTGTTTTAAAGAGGATTTCGTTCATGTTAGGATAATTTATGAAAAATATCAATCAAAATTCTATATTTTCAATATATTTTTAAGAATCAAATTTACACATTCTATTTTAATTTTTGAATTCGACGTGTTTCTAATTTAAGAAAATCAAATTTACAGTTTTTATTTTTTGAATTAATATGTTTAAGATAAAATCAAAAATCTCTTTTATCATTATCTGAAAATCCTTTTTTTGTATTTCTTTTAGTAGGATCCAATTATTAAGGTTAAATTTATGATTTGTGCCATCATTACCACTTATTTATTTAAGCTTTAAAATTAGTAATAATTTATTATTATTATTATTATTATTAGACAAAAATAATGTCTAGGTCCTTTAAATTATTTTAAAATATCAAGTTAGTCCTTTAAGTTTTTTTGTAACGCTTTGGTCATTTATGTTAAGTAACGTTTGCATCGTTGACCTTTTTAAAAATCTCCGTTACAATAAATTGCAAACTCATATACCATTTGAACTAGTTTTTCGCGCTGATCACGAATATGCAATCAAATTTATGAAACAAGTTACGGTTATGAGAATCAGAGAAAAAAGTGGACAATTACATAATGAAAAATCATTCGATCCGATCAAAATACACAATCAAACGCAAAACTAATTACATATTTACAATCAGCGCGAAAAACCAGTTCAAATGGTATATGAGTTTGCAATTTATTGTAACGGAGAGTTTTAAAAAGGTCAATGACGCAAACGTTACTTAACATTACAAAAAAAAACTTAAAGGACTAATTTGATATTTTAAAATAAATTAAAAGACTAAAACCGTATTTTTGCCTTATTATTATTATTATTATAAGGCAACTCAATGGGAAAATCGAAAAGAGAAAGAAAGAGAGGTGTTTCGATCATTATCAATATCTGAATCACTGCTCAAAGTCTGAACGTATCTTCGTGCTTCAAACACAAAACATATCAATCACAAGTTTTCCAATTTTTAGAGGTTTTTATCTTACCTTTATTATATTTAAAAAATTTGTATATTTTATTAACCATTTTTTTTAATAATTATTATTTTATTTAGTTTAATGCATTTTAATCCAAAAAAGAATTAAAAAATTAATAAAGAAAAACACATTTATCATTATTATCTTATTAGCATGATTATTATGCTATTTAAACTCAACATTCCAAAAAACCATAAAATATTGTTATTAATTATTATTACTATCAAAATCTGTGCTCTTATTTAAGTTACTACTAATTTTCTAATTATTAGAAAAGAGCCAAAAATATTATTGATCATTGTTAATTGTTTTAGAAAAATAAAATAAAAATTCGACGTTATTTGGAAAATTATGAGGTCCACCTTTTTACTTTTGATTGCTTTTTTTTTTCTTCTCTTTTTATATGATTTCTTTTCTTTTCTAGGCAAAATAACTTTTTTTTCGTCCCTTAACTTTACCTCAGGGTCCAGTTTGGTCTCTTAACTTTAAAAATGACAAGTTCGTCCGTTAACTTTGAAAATGGTGTCAAAGTAGTCATTGTCGTTAGTTAGCTCAAACGTCCGTTTATTCTTGGTTACGTGGCAGCTGACATGGATTTGGAACATCATCTTCTTCTTTGTGGGATATCTTCCGCCATGTTTGAAGGTACCTTTCAAAAAGCACAAAAGATCTCTAAAAAAGAAACTTATCATCATCTGTGTATTTGGTGGGATTTTAATCTCTTTCATAGCTTTCATAACTTACCTTCTTCACCATCTCTTCAAAATAAGGCACTAAGAGTTACTTACAGAGAGTTACATGAAGCAACTAATGGATTTTCTTCAGCCAATTTGATAGGGACCGAAAGTTTTAGATCTGTTTACAAAGGATCTCTTCTCAACTTTGAAACACCTATTGTCGTAAAGGTGTTGAATCTTGTGCTACTTTGAGAGAGGACTTTAAATTAAAAGTAGGAAGAGAAAAATATCCAATTTCTGATTCTGTGCTACTTTAAGCACCCTTCTTTCCATTGAAGCTTTTTGTTTTCAGAAATTAAAAAGAGTCTAATAAAATTTGGGATTTTGTTGTTTGATAACGAGAGTTTAATAAAACCAATTGCTTTTTCTAAAATGAACACTGAAGTTATTCACCACCACAACACCCTAAAGATAAAGTCAGAATGGGAAAGGCAATGTCAAGTAGAGTAAATATTGTAAAAACAAGTATGAAAAATATTATCTATTATTTATAGAAGAATAAATACCAACCTTGTTTTTGGCATTCTTGTTTACTTTAGTAAAATGTGCTTTTTTTCGATATTAAATATTCCATGAGCACCCTTACCGCTGCCCCCTACAATGCCAAATCCACCTTGCATTCTCCTTTCCATATAAAAGAGAGTTCCCAAAAAGTAACAAGGCTGGATCAAACCTCATTAACTCCTGGTACCAAACCACTCCAGAAGAACACATAACAGGTACATAATCGTGATGGTCGACGCCAAATATTTCTTGTACTTCCTTTAACTACTCCTTAAAAGACTTAACACTTACAATATTGAAATAATATTTATATTTCTCAGTGTGTCCTTGGATTACTTCGTTGTCAGTTTGATCATGGGGAGAGTTCCTCACATATACTTGGCAACTGAAGGGTAGTCATATTTTGGATGACGAACAGGGGACGATAGTGGGTAGTCAACTGAAGGGTAGTCTTGTATCTGTCCAATGTTTTTTTTTCTGTTAGTTTAAACTACAATTTTTATGTATTGGGGTGACAGACTAAAAGTTTCTGCCAACAGTGCTACACATAAAGTCCACCTGGAAATACGTGACACCTGTTTTCAACCTTTGACTAACAGAATCAGACAGAAGGATAAACGTGGCACCATTTTAAAAGTTAAGGGACGAACTTGCCACTTTTTAAGGTTAAGGGACCAAACTGAACCCTAGGGTAAAGTTAAGGGACGAAAAAGATTATTTTGCCTTTTTTCTATTATACCTTTTTTTTTGTACATTTTATTTTATTTTTTAGCATTATTATTCTCTAGTTATTATTATTACTATTTTGATTACTATTAATTTTTTTATCATTATTAGTGAGATATTATTATATCTTATAATTATTAGAAAAAAAATCATAATTTAAAATGAGTCGGGGTAATTTTTTATTTTAACTTTTGCGACAAGCCAATTTAATTAACTATTTGATTTAATTTTGTTACTTTTAGGAAGAACAAAAAAACAAATTGGATGATTGATTTTGGGTCTGATTTAATATTTGATTACCTTATATATTTGTTAACCTAATTTTTATCTATAAATAGTACATGTTTTCTACATTTTTTGACATCCACAATTTACAAACTTACTACCATAAAGTTGTTGTTCTTCACACTGAAGAACAACAACATTAAACCCGTAAGTTGGTGTTTTCTTTCATGTCTTAATATGTATATTTTGTTTTGATATTGCTTTGAAACTTACTTGACATTTTTGTATGAATTAAGTGTGTATTTGTATTAGTTTTTTCAGGATTACTTCAATACTTGTATGTAATTAGTTGTTTAGTATTATAGTTATTTTTTTTTAATAAATACACAAACGACTCTAGAGTAAAAAAAAAAGGAAGAAACACAATTAAAAATAAATAAGTAAATAAGTGTTATAAGAGTATAAAAATTAGGATATGTATAATTAATTGGGTGAAATGTTTAAAACAATGGATTTATGTTAATATAAGTTAAAAAATAAAACAAAAACATGAAGCTTATATTTGGTCTTCTTATCATATTTTTTTTCTTTTCATTATATTTAATTTAGGTTATTTGGTTCTGTTCTGGACTGGGCCAACGACCATGCGCGGCCCAATCCGTGACTGCTACAGTAACGGTCCAAACGCTTGGATTCAGTCCATTAAGATGACAAAAGTACCCTTTTGCCACTACAACCGGGCACTGACTGCTCAGCCCTGCCAAGAATTATTGTCCGCCACACGCGAACTACAGCCCCCCGACAGATGACGGACAGATGCCCGCAACTACCCTCCTGCCCGTCATAACGGCTAGTTTGGGCAGTTACCTATTCTTCAGGAAAACGGTTATTTCGCCTTGAAAATAGGACCGTTGGCCACGCGCTGGGGAACATTATATAAACCCTCTCATTTGAGAGGGCGAGGTATCACATTTTCACCCTAAGAATACACTTTGTACTTGCCCCTTTTCTCTGACCCTTTCTTACTTGAGCGTCGGAGTGCCTTGCAGGTACACCCCCTTTTCTCCTCAACAGTCCGAACACCCAGCACGTCCAACGACCATCATCTACCGAGCACCTTGCCATCTGACGACCAGCGTGTGTGGATCTGATCGAATACTCGAGATCAGTGGCACCGTCTGTGGGAACCCTTGTTCTCCCCTTCTTTCTTTCTTACTCGGAAACTAAAGATCAAAACATACCTTCGTTAATCCACCCACACATGGCCGCTCAGAACCCCGCAAAGAGTGTTGACGCTACAGTTCTTGTCCCCGTCAACAAGGTGGACGTTAATGGCAGTTCGCTGTTACTTTCTGATCCCCGTTTCCTTCGAGACGGGGCCACTGCTTCTCTAACTCCTCCACCCACCGAGCAAGGAGAAAAACAGTCACCGTTGGGGGAGCGACCAATTCCTGGCCCCCCAACACTGATCTAGCCGTCGCAGCCCTCCTAGATGCTGTCAACCGCACGAACCTCCTTATCTTGCAGCAAGGTGAAAGGATAGGAGCCCTCGAAGAAGCAGCTCTTCCAAGATCTTCTCCTCCCAAGAGGAAACACCAGAAATCAAGAAGCCCGACGATTAGGCACCGGGAAGCCCGTATGACGAGGCCCGAACCACTACGCGTTCACAAACGCGACCAGATCTCCCCGCGGGACCAGTCGCCACCAACACACAAGAGAACGAGGCAGGACGGGCATTCTCCCCCGATCAGACATCGCGACCGGCCACGATCGCCCTCATCTCGCAGAGACCGCCGCCGCGAGCGCAGACAACGGTCACCGTCGACTTCAAGTTCGGACAGCGACGACGAGCCTCGCGGCCCGTTGTCCCGCAGGATCCTGGCCACCCGTCTCCCCAAAGGACTAGAGAAACCTCCATCTCTAGGGACTTATGATGGAACCACGGACCCAGACGAGCACATAGAAAACATAGATGCTCTTCTGGACTACCGAGGTGTACGAGGAGCCATCAAGTGCCGCCTGTTCCCGACCACGCTCCGGAAGGGAGCAATGACCTGGTACAAACAACTGCCCGAGGAATCCATCACCTCCTGGAGGCAGCTCGGGAGGATCTTCTCCCGACACTTTACCACATCACGACGCCATCCTAAGACTGAGGCGTCCCTTGGAGCTGTTGTACAGGGGAGAGATGAACCCCTTCGGGACTACATCGAGCGGTTCAACAAGGAAGCCGTCCAAGTGCCAACGACCGACGATATGAAGAAATTCCTGCTCGAGCAGGGATTACGTCCTGGCTCAGATTTCGCGAAAGCTATCGGCCTAGATCCACCAAGGAACCTCAACGCTCTCCTCCACCAAGCCCAGTCGCATATACAGTACGAGGAGAAAGTCGCTGCCCACTCTGTCCGGGCCTCCCGTCACCAAGAAGGTGCCTGGACATCCAGAGCTGAAGAGCCCTCGACATCCCGTCGAGGAGATAAAAGACGCGACGATCGGCCTCGCGATGCACGCGAACAGAAGGGACCTTCTGGACGGTTCCACGACTATACCCCCTCACTACCTCGAGGGAGAAAATCTTGTCCGAATGTGCCAACTCAGAGTTCAAACAAGCGGGGGTCCATTTCCCCAAACAGCTGCCAGCCAGGCCAGGTGTGGACAAATCCAAGTATTGCCGCTTCCACAAGAGCCACGGCCATACGACGGAAGAATGCATCCACCTCAGAGATGCCATAGAGATCCTCATTCGCGACGGCCATCTGAAGCAGTTCGCGAAGAAAAAAGAAGCTCCCCGGCAAGAAACCCAGGAGAGCAAGAAGGCGGCTGAAGAGACTCCACCCTCCGATGACACCAACGTACAGGTCGCTATGTCTGTGACTCGACCAGAAGACTTCTGCATCCCTGACAGTCTGCCCGCTTCCACATTCCTCGGCGCTCACAGCCCATGGGAAACCTTCCCGTCGGCCATGGTCATCTCCGGTGGCGGATTCAACAAAATCACGGTTGGTTCGGTCAAAAGAAAGTTCGATCAACTGATCAGCAAGAGCGCCAACGAAGTCACCACGCTGGACGCCACTCGCAAAGGATCCTCCCCCATTTCCTTCTACAAAGAGGAGCTCCTCGGCGGGTCACCGAACTCAAGCATCCCGCTTCTCATCCGGGCAAGGATGGCGAACTTCGACGTTCGCAGGATACTCGTGGACCAGGGCAGTTCAGTTGATATTATGTACAACCACCTGTTCGAGACATTGCAGTTGGACGACTCTCACCTTACCCCATACGTTGGATCCGACCTGCAGGGATTCAACGGAGCAGTAACAAGGCCCCGAGGTTACGTAGAGCTCATCGTGACTTTCGGTTCAGGAAAGACAACCCGAGCAATCAAAGCACAGTTTCTGGTAATCGACTGCCCGTCACTATATCAGTGCATTTTTGGAAGGCCAACCCTGGCAGAGTTGGTTGTAGTGCCTTCCACCGTACATCTCAAGATGAAGTACTACACTTCTGAAGGGATGGTCGCCACCCTCCACGGCGACATCGAAGCTGCTCGTCGATGCTTTGAAGCAGCATCAAAAGGATTGAGCACAATCTCAGCGAAGCCTAGGACATCTGGTCGCCCTCCTCTGCCCAGCAGCTCCGAGCGGCCAAAACCACTCCCCCAGGTCGAATCCATCGACTTGGATAGCCGTTTCAACGAGGAGGATCACGCCAAAGCCCCGACGACTTCGGGCAGCCAGTCCCACAACAACGACCATCTCCTGCGCCCCATATCAGATGGCAACTTCGAGATCGTCCCGTTCGGAGAAGACCCCCAACGGGGAGTAAAGATCAGAGCAGACCTCCCCGACCTGGCCAAAAGACAACTAAAAGCGTGCCTTAGGGAGAACGCAGACTTGTTCGCATGGAGCGCTGCTGAAATGCCAGGATTGGACCCCTCCGTCGCTTGCCACCAGCTTACAATCGATCCGGCCGTCAAAGCCATTGCCCAGCGCAGAAGGAAACAGTCCCCGGAGAAGATGGAAGCCGCGGAGAAGGCTGTTAAAGACCTTCTAGAAGCTAGGTTTATTTCTGAGGCCAAATACACTACGTGGCTCTCGAATCTTGTACTTGTAAGAAAAAATAATGGCAAATGGAGAATGTGCGTTGATTATACTGATGTTAACAAGGCCTGTCCGAAGGACGCCTACCCCCTCCCCAATATAGATAAGCTCGTGGATAACTCAGCAGGTTTTAAGCTGATATCGTTCCTCGACGCCTACTCGGGCTACAATCAAATCCCGATGGCCGCGAGCGATAAAACGTGCATGACCTTCATGACCAAATCGGGAAATTATTACTACAACGTGATGCCTTTCGGTCTGAAGAACGCCGGCGCTACATACCAACGAATGATGAACAAAGTCTTCCAAGGACAAATAGGTGACATGCTCGAGGTATACATGGACGACATGATCGTCAAGTCCCACGAGGAACTAGACCATGTCACCCATCTTCGAACAATTTTTGAGCAAGCAAGAAAATATCAAATGCGTTTTAACCCAGAGAAGTGCACGTTTGGCGTACGGGCAGGCAAATTCCTTGGTTTCTACCTAACGGAACGAGGAATAGAGGCTAACCCCGACAAATGCCGGGCATTCTCTGAGTTCCCAACGCCCACATCTAAGAAGAACATCCAGTCCCTCAACGGGGTACTCACCTCGTTGTCCCGCTTCGTCGCGAAATCCGCCGAACACGCCCTTCCTTTCTTCAAGCTCTTGAGAAAAGAAGCCGCGTTTGAATGGACCGAAGAATGCGAGGCATCCCTCCTTCACTTAAAACAAGCCCTGTCGAAACCGCCCGTGTTGTCGCGGCCAGATACCGGGGAAGTTTTGTTCCTATACCTCGCCGTCACCGCCGAGGCCGTGGGCGCTGTTCTCATCCGCGAGAATCACGCCGGGCAAAAGCCCGTATACTTCACGAGCAAAGTGTTGCAAGACGCGGAGTTGCGATATCAGCAGATAGAGAAGGTAGCACTGGCCCTCGTTAACGCCGCCAGACGACTGAGGCACTATTTCTTGGCCCACACGATCGTGGTGAGGACGGATCAGCCCATCAAGAGTTGCTGGGACGGCCAGACATGGCCGGTCGAATGCTCAAGTGGTCATTGGAGCTGTCCGAATTTGACGTCCGGTATGAAAGCAGAAAGGCTCTCAAAGCACAGGCCCTAGCCGATTTCGTGGCAGAAGTAACCTTCTCAGACTCCTCGCCCCACGTAGCAAACAAATGGACCATCTACGTAGACGGAGCATCCAGCTCGAGTGGCAGCGGGGCAGGAGTCATTCTGGAGAACGACGAGGGGACCATAGTCAAAGCGTCTCTCACTTTATCCTTTCCCACGTCGAACAACCAGGCAGAGTATGAAGCCTTCCTCGTTGGGTTACGCCTAGCCGAAGACCTAGGGGCAGAAGAAATCGTCATCTGCACGGACTCTCAGCTCGTGGCCCACCAGGTCTCCGGGGAGTATCAGGCCAAAAATGACAGTCTGTCTGAATACCTCTCCCTAGTTAGGGAAAAGATATCAAAGTTCAGGACGGTAGCAGTAAGACATGTTCCCCGCGAACACAACGTACGAGCAGACATCCTATCCAAGCTAGCGAGCACCAAGCGGAAAGGCAGAAACAGGTCAGTTATCCAAGAGATACTTCCCCGATCCAGCATCGACAAGGGGCCCTCGACCCTACACGTGCACGCAATCGGGGACACCGACTGCTGGATGACGCCCGTGTACAACTACCTCACCAGGGAAGAACTTCCGGAGGACACCAAAGAAGCCAGCACCATCAGACGAAGAGCTTGCTCGTACGTCATCCTCGAAAACAAACTTTACCGAAGGGGTTTCTCCATTCCGCTACTAAAGTGCATAGAGGAGGAGATTGTCCCCCACGTATTACGAGAAATCCACGAAGGCATTAACGCCCAGCACCTGGGGGGAAGGTCCCTTGCCCGCAAGGCCCTCCGGGCGGGATATTACTAGCCAACTATGCAGCAAGACGCCAAAGAGCATGTGAAGAAATGCGACAAATGCCAACGGCACGGGGATATACACCTAGCTCCCCCTAATGAGCTGAAAAGCTTGACATCCCCGTGGCCATTTGCCTGGTGGGGCTTGGACATCCTAGGACCCTTCGTGATGGGGTCTAGCCAAAACAAATACCTGATAGTGGGCGTAGATTACTTCACAAAATGGATAGAAGCAGAAGCCTTAGCGAAGGTAACAACACTTAACATTCTACGCTTCTACAAGCGGAATATCCTTGCCCGTTTTGGGATTCCCCAAGCAATCGTCACGGACAATGGAACACAATTCACGGACAAGAAGTTCCAAGACTTCGTCGCCCATCTCGGAACAAAGCAACACTTCGCTTCGGTCGAGCACCCCCAGACCAACGGGCAGGCGGAAGCGGCCAACTGTGTCATCCTTCGTGGCCTCAAACGAAGACCGGACGAAACGAAGAAGGTCTGGGTCGAGGAGCTCCACAGCGTCTTATGGGCATATCGTACTACTCCCCAGTCCACCACCGGGGAGACGCCTTTCCGCTTAGCATATGGCATGGAGGCTGTTTTACCCATCGAGATCCACATACCGTCCAGGAGGACTGAGTCACCTCTAGACGAGGAGATGAATAACGGAGCGATAAGAGAAGAGCTCGACCTCGTCGAGGAAATCCGGACAGGAGCAGCCCTCCGTGAAGCGTCTCTTAAGCAAAAAATAGCAATCAGGCACAACGCCAAAGTCTTACGATGAGAATTCGACGTGGGCAGCCTTTTCCTGCGGAGAAACCACAAGGACTCTCGCGAAGGCAAACTAGCGGCCAACTGGGAAGGGCCATACAGAGTCCGTGCCAAAACGGGAAATGGCGCATACTTCCTAGAAAACCTCAACGGGGAGGCACTCCCTCAACCATGGAACGCTGAGAAACTTAAGCAATACTACAGCTAGAGTGACCTTAGGCTTCCTCGTATCAAGAGACCACCTAGCGGTCATCATGCTCGCCCAGGTACAAGCGACGCATGCACACAAAGTAGAATCCCGCTCAAACAAGCAAGCCGGAACTCTGCTCGTCGGCAGTCCTCGACCGAGCACCGCCTTCGCCCAAGTACCATGATTGGCAGAACCCCATCTCGCGATGGGACGTTCACGCCGCGACCTCAGGCCTCAATCGCGACCTGAGATCCGCAACCTCGCCAGGACCTTCCCCGGCTGTTCGCCCAGTTCCCCGCATTGGCGAACTCACACGCAGCGGGCTACCTTCCAAAAGAAAGCTCCACTAACAGACACACCCTCCGACGGGCAGTCATACACGCACAATTAAGATAAAGTACAACACTAATGTAAAGTACAGCAACATAAACAAAAATCATATAAGTAACAAAAACCGGGCATAAAGTAAAAAAGGCCACCAGGGCCAAAGATTGTACGAATTACATAAAAAGGGGGGCCACGCCCCCCAAACCAAATAAAATTACAACAAACTACACAGCACGCAGGCCGGCAAAACATCATCATCGGCAAACATCATTCCTCGGTGTCTTCGACTCGTTCATCATCGGGCGGAGAGGTTTGGGTTCTAGCTTGGCCGGCAAGGATAGACTCTGGCATCACTATTTGCCCGTCTTTAACGTACGCCAGGAAATTGGTACCTTCGGTCACCAAATCAACACCAGGATTCACCACCTGAAGCTGAGACACTGCGTTTTGGAAGGACTCCTCGCCGAGCACCGCGTTGTCATCCTCGGCCACCACCAGTCGGGCAACTAACTCTGACCTTGTCTTCAGCACCTTCACATCCTCAGGCTCCTCCTCTCCCGGAGCATTGGCCACCTGCAGTTGCGCGACCAAGTCCTCAACAGCCTTTTTCTCAGCCTCGAGCGTAACCATCTTCCCTTTTAGCTGGGCAACCTCCTCGCTCTCCTTCTCCCTCGTCTCCTTGGCAGCCCTAGCTTCCTCCCTGGCCTTCCTCAAGCTCTCCTCGAGAGCGGTCACCTTCCCGCGGGCAATAGTCAACTCACCCTCAGTGGCCGTGTCCCCTTCGGCATAGGTGGCCGCCATCTCCAGCAACCTGACCACCGCAGAGGCATCCTGGGCCACCAACGCCCTCTTGCTCGGATGGTCCAGGCTTTGCAGATGAAGAGAATCAGTGTGGGGAATCACCAAAGAGGTCCCTTCAAAAAACCTCTTGTCCAGTACACAAGGAGGCAACTCGAATTTCGCTTTCTCTGACGCCTTGCCCAGATCCACTGCCTCGTTCCTTGGACGCTTAGACCTGGTCGCCAGGGGCATTGGAGACCGTTGTGCATTGGCCGGTGAAGCATTCCCCTGAGGAGGCTGGGAAGGACCAATCGCACGGGCAGGGGAAGGACGAACCTTAGGAGTAGCAGCTGCAGCAGCTTGTTTCCGCGCGGCCACGTTCCTCACCATCCTTTCGTGGGCTGAAGGCATAGCGGCTGCAAAAGACAAAAACAGGCGTCAGGTGATAAAAAATAACGAGCAATACAAAGCAATATATTAAGATTAAATACCGAGCAGATCCATAGCATCCCTATAAGTGTTGCACCCCAGCAGTGCCCTAACGTTAATAAAACGAGGCTCAACTCAAGGACTACCGTCGTCCTCAAGGATCGCCACATTCTTCTTCGTAACACACTCGGCCATCCGGAAAGAGTTCACGTACTTCAGCAGTTTCTCATATGAGGCAGCATCCCCCTCATCCAAATCGGTCGGCTCAAAAACATAGTCCTTTGGCGGCTTAGTAAAATGTGCCCCGGTCCACTGGAAGGGATATTTCAGCAATCGCCGCCCAATGTATTTACCCTCCTCGTTAATCCTGTCCTCCCCGTTCTCATCCACTTCAAGCTCCCAGCAGAACGTGCTATCCTGGGCAGCCTCCGATACGGGCTCCACGATGAAGTACCTCATCTTAAATGTATGGATAGATTCAGAGAAAGGTTTGAACAGCTTACGCTGCTGCTTCAAAGAGACCCAGCCATAGCTCTTTCCAGAAGTCTGCCGTTGAAGATGAAATACGGTGAAGAAGAATGGAAGAGTCGCCCCTACTTGCAAGTGCTCGCACACCAGCTCGAACGCCCGCATGAACGCTAACGAGTTGGGGTGGAGCTGCGTAGGGGCCAGGTGAAGATGTAGAAAGACGGACTGCTGGAAATCCGTAAATGGAAGCCTCAAGCCCAACTCCTTGAAGACATATTCATACGTCGTGAAACGCTCCCCGTAATTGGTGCAGACGCGCTCATTAGCAGTGGGAAAGTGGACTCTCCAATCCCCGTCGTCTCCCACCGTCCGGAAGCAGTCTCCAACATAGCTCGCAAACTCGGACACATGCTCAGAGGGTTCCCCTACCTCCCATTCCTCTGCTTAATTTTCTGCTACATCCTCCTCGGGTACATCCTCCTCGGGTACCTCCTCCTCGAGCACCTCGTCCTGATCATCGTCCCGCAGTTCGTCCTCTTGCTCGTAGTCCGTATCCTGCTCAGTGGACCCACTCGAAGACTGAGTGCTATTACTCCCCGAGGAACCAGACTCCTCCTCGGACGAATCTAATACAATTTCTCCATGGGGCCCTGTCGCCATCACCTGAAAAGCAGAGAAAGATAGTGAATTCGACAGCTAATCAAATCCACTATTCCACCGCTGAACAAGTGAAAGGGAGCGCTAAGGGCTGAGGACGACGTCCCCGGCCTAAGCCCTGACAACACTGCGAAAAGTCTCCCCGCGAGACAGTGCCCGGAACTCTCATCCCACACGAGGAATTTCTCCAAAGCAAGATCACGAGTTTTTCATTCAGCTCACAACTCCATAAAACGCAACGCTCGCACGGTCACGTGCACGTCACCATCGCGACGGCGTCACAGACAGACCCTCCACACACAACGTAACGACAGGCTAACGGCGATGGAGACGGCAGAACCATCATCCACCACCGGCGACTACCACATATACATCCCTAAGTCTCCTAAAATCTATCCTAACCACATGCACCGTCTAAGTAAACATCGACAAAAAGTAAAACAAGGAAAAGAGACGACTTACTCGTAAATATGAGGCTGAAAGGACTTGCTCGGAGCTTCAAACAATGAAGGTTGCAACAGACAGCGTTCACGGACAAGGAATTTGCTGAAGATTGAAGGAAAAGGTTCTGAATGAAGGTTTTTCTCCCTATTTATACAGGAGGTCACGTGCAACCCCACGCGCACACAGGTCATAATGACTACCCGCTAGCCATCATTGCCTAAGCGGCGGCGGCACAAGTTCCAACACACACGTGGCAACCCCCGTACCGTTTCGTATTCCACTAAGCTGTTGGTACCCACCGGTAACGGGCAACGTATAACGACCACGACCAACAGCCACAACGGACAGTAGAAACCACGGGCTTCCACAGCCGACGAGCAAAACGCTCCACTTCCCCGAGACTGTACGCTATCCTTAAGTCATCACTTCCATGCTCGGAAGCAACGACTTGGGGGGCTACTATTCTGGACTGGGCCAACGGCCATGCACGGCCCAATCCGTGACTGCTACAGTAACAGCCCAAACGCTTGGATCCAATCCATTAAGATGACAAAAGTACCCTTTTGCCACTACAACCGGGCACTGACTGCTCAGCCCTGCCCGGAATTATTGTCCGCCACACGCGAACTACAGCTCCTCGACAGATGACGGACAGATGCCCGCAACTACCCTCCTGCCCGTCATAACGGCTAGTTTGGACAGTTACCTATTCTTCAGGAAAATAGTTATTTCGCCTTGAAAATAGGACCGTTGGCCACGCGCTGGGGAACATTATATAAACCCTTTCATTTGAGAGTGTAATACCCCAAATTTTGACCACTTAGATTTCCCATCACTGTGAAAATCATCATCATAATATGGATGAACCATCATGCTTCATTAGCCTCCCCAAAGATGGGTGAGCATCCACTACAATCAAAATTAGGGTTTCAAACCCTCTCTGAGTGCTTAGACAAAGGATCAATCAAGAAATGACATGATATTCAACTTGTCTAATCTCTCAAACATCCACAATGGATCAAAAAGGACTCCCACTCCAAGGATTAAGCATAAGGATTCTCCCTTCTAGGTGGATCAAGTCTCAAGATCGACAGTGTCACCAAATTAGGGTTTTGGTCGACCAGGGTCTCCAGATGGAAATTTTCATCTGGGCACAAGGCAATGATCCAAAAAATAACCTAATATGCTTCATGGAACCTCATGAACCCATGCATCAAGTCAATTTTGCCTCAGGGGATGCATTCATCAAAAATCAGGAATTAGGGTTTCTTGACCTAATTCACCCCTAAGTTGACTTTTGGGACAAACCATGAGCCAAGACCTCAAGAGATGATTTGAGGGTCTCTAATACACCATATTGATCCATTTGGAACAATGGATTGATCCAAGAAGCTTGAGCAACAAGTCTCATTTTCATCTGCACCACAATTAGGGTTTTAAGGGAAAAGTCAACTGTAACTTTGACTTTTGACCAAGACATGCTCCCAAACCCTAATACATGATTGAATATACCCTATGACACCCATGGAACATGTCCATCAAGTTTGATTTAGGTCAAGGACATGATTTCCTGAAGAATTGCACAGTTTGGAATTCATCTGATAAAAAGTCAACTGTGCACAAAAGTCAACTTTGACTTTTTGAGATTTTTCACCAAAATGGATTTTTAACCCTAAAATGATGTTAATGTATGATTTGAATCATCATTCATCAAGAAAAATCAAGAAAAGTGAGATAACTTGTAAAAGGGGTAACCATAAAACTTAGAAATTTTTCTAAGTTAAAAATAAAGTGGCAAAGGTACCAACTTTGGAGGACCATAACTCCTAAACCACAAGGCCATTTTTTCTCATCCAAAGATGGATTTGTATCCCTCATTATCACCTACAAAAACTTCAACTACAAGTCATTCCAATTCATTAAGGATTTTGAGTTATGGAGTGATCAAAGTGGCGGAAAAGTGAAAATGTCACTTTTTCCAACACTTAGTGAAATTTTCACTAAGTCAGAATTTGCCTTCACTTTTTGCCAAACGTAGGGGGATTTTTCACTTGGAATCAAAAGAGATCAAAACCAAACTTGTTCAAACAGTTGTTGTATCATGTAAGAGCTTTCCAAAATGGCTAAGAACATTGCCAAATTCAACCTACACCATGAGATACAACATTGCCAAGTTGCCTTGCTGAAATCTGTCAAGGCAAGGCAGAATTTGCAATTTTGCTCGATTTGCCAAAATCAGCCAAATTCAATTGCTCCAATCCACTTGGACACCTCAGAGAATTGAATCTAAAGGGGACAATCACTGAGCCAAACCTCCAAGGTCCAAGGAACAAGGAATAGCATGTTGAACCTAGAGTTGCCAAAATAGGGACAAGACTTCAAATTTGGAATGAGGCATTCAATGGAACCATCAAGGTGGCATGGACTGAGCCATTCTCATCTGAAATCAGTCAAGACTTATCCAAGACCAAGGGAACCAAAGCTCTGTGCCCTAACCTCTAGTTAATGGCTAGAGGAGACTTGGATTTTCATTTGCCAACATTGGCCAAACCTACTTACCAGCTGCCATGCACTATTTCTTACAAAACAAACTTGCTCTACTATAAATAGAGCTCAATTGTGGTCAGTTTAAGTACACCAAAGCCATCTAACAGATGCTTTCCTCAAAATCTCTTTCTCTTGGCAAAAATGCCTTTCTTAGCAAGGTAGCTATCGGGTTTTGAGTTTGAGAGCAATTCTGCACAAACCAATCACTCACACACCTCACATACATCACATATGAGATGATCAAACACTCACATAACTTCTGAAACATCAATTTCATGAAATCACCAGCTGGTTGCTCAAATTTTCAAACAAGGTGCAGCTGAGGTACCACAAAATGATCCAGCCAATTTCAATCAAGTCCAACCATCCAAACACAATCCATAGGGTGTAGGGAAGCTGTTTAGATCATCGCCACTCATCTGTAACACCTCCAAATCAAAAATCACTCTGAACTTGCTGTCACGACTTGGAGGTAAGCACATACTTGGTCATCTCTCAATCTATGCATATTTCCTCGCACAATAATTTGGCCATATGTTCATAATCATGCATGGAATGTTTTCCCTTAATTAATTGCATTGTTTGAATCGTGTATAAAAAATCCTAGCCTTCATGCAGAAATTAGGGTTCTTGAGGTTTCTTCATGATTTCTTGTTGTATGTTTAATTTAAATGAAATTAAAGTACATAGACATAATCGTGAGGCTGAGACGAGCATAATGATATGTGGATTGCATGATATGATTACGTATTCATGGAGATTGGATAGAAAACGCAAATCTGAGAAACCAAGAACACGCGCGTGTTCTTCAGCTTGTTCTTGGCGCCTTTTTTTTCAAATTCAAATATTTGAATTTTGTGATTTTGTTTAATTGATTCAAAAATTAATTTCTCTCTGAGTTTTAATGATTTTGAGTTGATTCTTTTTTTTAATAATTCACAAAAATGTTAAAATATTTTATTTTATCAAAAAATCCCAAAAATATTATTTATTTCATATAATTGATATTTTTGTAAAGAATTAATATTTTAATTGTTTTTGGCATTTTAAATATTTTTTCTACATTGATTTTGCAACTTTTAATGCTTTCTAATTATTTTGTAGGTCAATACTTAATTTTTGAAGCATTAATCCAAAATCACAATTTGTTTTCCATGTGTTAAACAATTTTTGATCATTTTAATTGAATTTTTATTCAATTAAATACATTTTGAAAACAAATTAGGGTTTTGGATTAATTCAACCCTCATAAATCATTTTCAAAACACTCTGGGCCTCTATTAGAGTGTAAGATCCAATCCTTTTTTTGACCAAATCATTTTGGGCCTCACTTATTGTATAAGTTCTGATACCTTCAAAAAACAAACGGCGCGATCGTCGCCCTTTTCAAAAATCATCTGGGCCTACCCTCGAGTAGTAAGACCCATTTATTTTTCTTCAAAACTCTTTGGGCCTCTTGAGAGAGTGTAAGACCCATCTCCCCTTGTACAAAAACTTTTTGGGCCTCACTCATTGTATAAGTCTCTCTGTACAAGTAAACGGCGCGATCGTCGCCCGTTTAAAAAATAAAAACCATCTGGGCCTACCCTCGAGTAGTAAGACCCATTTCTTTTTCTTTAAAACACTTTGGGCCTCTATTAGAGTGTAAGACCCAATCCCCCTTTTAACCAAAACATTTTGGGCCTCACTTATCGTATAAGTCCCTCTGCGTTAAAAGAAAACCTCGGCGCGATCGCCATTTTTAAACGAAAAATCATTTGGGCCTACCCTCGTGTTATAAACCCCTCTCTTTTCTTTAAACCTTTTTGGGCCTCTTGAGAGAGTGTAAGACCCATCCCTTTGTACAGAAAACCATTTTGGGCCCCAGTCACTTGTATAAGTCCCTCTGTATAAATTCAAACAGTGCGCTCACTGATAAAACCTTGGGCATCTCCTTGAGCTGTAAGCCCCAGATCTTTCTTTTTCAAAGCACTTTCTCCTTTGATTTTGAATATACTGTTGTTTTCAATCTTTCTTTGTTGAACAACTAACCAAACAGCATGGAAGCACTACAACCGAGTAAGTGGTTATCGCTTTCATTTACTGCTTTCATATTATAAACTGTATTGTGGGGCTGCTCACTGTAAGTCTCCTTTCATAAACTCATATCTACTGTGTAATAATAGTATAGATATTTCGAGTCTCCCCGGCAACTACGTCTAGAACTAGGTGACGCCGTTTCATTTATTCGTAGAAATAGACGCCTAGATCCCCAATAGGAGCACCAGATACAGTCTTCTCTTCGGCTGTCCTCCTTAGGAATCGTCAAAGAAGCTCTACTCCCCAAGATGAATGTATTCTCCGTGAATGGCATCTTTGAGTTTCTTCCCAATTCTCGAACTTTCCTGACTTGATCTATTCCTTGTGGATAGCTTGCCTTGAATGTCTCGGGATTTGGGTACCCACTACGGTCATAATCTTGGACCTTAACTAAGGAACCCTCTTTAAAAGCTAAAAGTCGCTGGATAGTAAACCTCGCACGTTTACTAGTGGTTTTTATCTTTAAAAGAGTTATCTCTCCTAATGGAAAGGAGATGATAGACCCACGGGCTTCTTAAAAGCATCGGCCTCCTCTTGGGCATTATTCAAGGACACTACGACTTCTTAGAAGTATTCACAGCCTCCTCTTAGGCTTCGTATAATGATCTCTTCCTCCGGGAATGATAGCATCCTCTTGGGCTTCGTACAAGGACCCGTCGGCTTCTGAAAAGTTTCCAGCCTCTTCTTGGGCTTCGTACAAATTGTCCCGACGACCTCCTAGAGGTATAGGAACAGAACCTAATCATCCTCATAGAACAGTCCTTTCATAGAGTCTACTACTGTTTCTCGAAGCATAGTACAAAAGATAAAACTCTAGACATGGACAGTCTAACTTCCTTGAGTCTCAAAGACATTCTCAAGCACCCTTCGTTAAATAGGAAGGAAACCCGCAGACTCGGATAGTCTCAATACCCTTTGGATTTCCCGTTTCCTCAAAGAGAAGGAAATATCCCTGATCCTCAAATTAAATCCCTGTGTACAGTGTTACTCATATAAGAACTGATTTTCTCTTTTAGATCAGTATATTGGATCTGTCACTCAACTGAAACAGTTACAATAGCCTCCATCTCGGGCTTCGTACGAGATACCAAAATTCTCCCCAGTGGAGTCAAAACAACCTTTTCGCCTCTCTCTCGGGCTTTGTACGAGATACAAAAACACTCTCTTACTGAGTATAAAAGATTCTCCAACTGAGGCAACTCTTTGCTAGCCTCCTCTTAGGCTTTGTATAACGATATGCCCCACTGGGTCAAAAACTTTTAGCCTCTCTCTCGGGCTTTGTACGAGACACAAAATAGCCTCCTCTTAGGCTTTGTATAATGATTTTCCTAGCGGAAATTAGCCTCCTCTTAGGCTTTGTATAAGAAAACCACTGGTTGATCCAATCGACCTTTTAGCATCAAAGCTGTGCCTCGTTCACAGTACACAAACATCAACAACTCATTTCCTTTCATCTAATCGCTATAAGCGGCAAGCCTCTGGATCATCTACATCCATGCCACTGTCCCTCTTTTAGCATGAGAAATTCCTAAGGAAAGATAGCATTGCTCTACACTGAGTTAAAGTCTTCTCCTTCAGGTTAAAACCCTTTCTTCGGAAATTATGGCATTGCTCGGATCCACGTATCCCAGTTAAAGTAATTCTCCTTCTCCCCCCTTTAGAGATGACAAATTCTCTCTAAAGTCGAGGTCTTTCAGCTTCACGTCTTGGGCTTTGAACAAGACACAAATTGACCTTTCAGCTTCACATCTTGGGCTTTGAACAAGATACAAATCACCTTTCGCTTCATGTCTTGGGCTTTGAACAAGAAACTAAAACACCCCTTTCCTCCCATAGAATAGGAGGAACTACGAATGCTCTGATTTCCCTGTTTCGGTAAACGGGAATACGTAGGCATAAGATCAAAAGAAAAGATCTTAGCGATCGCAATCAACAAAAAACCCAAATCCCATATCTCCATCAATCAAAAGCAGTATTTCAAAAACATCAGTCCTAACATCCTAATCCTTATTCCCCGCCAGAAACCTTCTGCCCAGGTAAAAAGAAAGAGAACAGTATTGGCAAAAATACAAATAACCAGTACAAAGGCCCCCCACATTGATAGCATCCGTAACCTAACAGACCGCTGTTTAAACTCAGTATGCAAGCAGGGTTAATTGGAGACATCTATTTCCCTTCCTTATTCAGCTCACAATAGGATAAAAAATGAATCGACCTGTAGTTTTAAGCTCAACCGCAGAGAGCGACCAGCGCTTAAGAACCGCGTCCAAAATCGCTTGCTACAGAAAAGTGGCGCCCACCGTGGGGCCGATCTCATTTTGCTTTAGGGCATCATCCTCATTTTCCACGGAAAATGGCAACTCGGCTGAGGAGAAAGATTGACCTATGCTGGTCCATCTCTTGGGCTAAGAACCACAGATTGGGGCTTCCGCCGGGGAACCCATTTCTGTCAGGAACTTAAGAATCGTAGCTTTATAAGTCTATGATGATTAGGATAAATATATATACTGCTTTTCCTAATTGCTATACGTGTTTATTTTTCTGCTACTGGGAATGCGTGTGATGCCGCATTTGGTGAGATTGAGTATACACTTAAGAAAAGCCAACCTTTTTTGTAGTACGGAAACTATCGGAAATAGTTGTTACGCGATACTACCCTCATTTGAGGCTGATGATCTATTCTCGGTGAATGACACTTACTCTAAGATTGCACACAACTCGCTGGCGATCCGCTTGTTGTTTTGCTTTCCTGAGAGGAGCTGATGATAATGAGTACAGGTACAAAAATCACCCTAGTATAAACCTTTGGGGATGGGTAGAGCCTTGACTTCATGACAACGACCCTTTGACCCCATGTTTTTTCTATGTTTTTGTGTGCTGCATTCATGCATCCATTTAATAAAACATTAAAACATTCAAAAAAAATTCTCTTCTAGTCTCTCTGTTTTTCAAATTAAACTAAGACTGTGATTGCAAATATCAGAGAAAAAGATTGCATTAATGGATTTCGGTAGAAGGAGAACTCACCAGTATACCTTCAAGGTTCCAAAACTAGGGGATTTGAGAAAGTTAGCGAGGATGATCGTTAACCCAGAGGCTTTCAGAGCCAAGCACGGCGGTTTGCTACCACTGTTAAGAGTCCATGTGATTAAGGGGATCATGGACGCGCTCATTCAATTCTACGATCCGGTTTATCATTGTTTCACATTCCCGGATTACCAGCTAGCACCAACGCTGGAGGAGTATTCTCATCTGACTGATTTACATATCACTGATCGAGCTCTATTTTCTGGACTGGAAGAAATTCCAAAGAATCAGACTATTGCAATAGCAATTCATTTGGACGAGTCTGAGGTCAGGACTCACATGACCACTAAGGGTGGCACCCAAGGTTTGCCAGCCCAGTTCTTGACAAAAAAAAGCTCTGTACTTCACTAGTATAGGGAACGGGACTGCTTTTGAAAGCATCTTTGTCTTGCTCACCTACGGATTATTTTTGTTTCCCAACATTAATAACTTCGTCGATATCAACGCTATTAAGGTTTTTCTCATTGGAAACCCTGTGCCGACTTTGCTCACAGATGCGTATCATTCTGTACACTTAGGAAATTTGTACAACGGAGGGGAGATCACATGCTGTGTACCTTTGCTCTACAAATGGTTTATCTCTCACTTGCCCAAGTCTGCTGCTTTTTGGGATTGCAAGAGTGTCTTAAGTTGGTCGCAGAAGATCATGTCTCTCACCAATTCTGATATAGATTGGTGTAATAGGATTTATGAGGGAATCAGAATCATTGACCGTTGTGGAAACTTCCCCAGCGTACCCCTCATAGGAACTAAAGGAGGAATCAACTATCATCCGATATTAGTTCTTCGTCAATTTGGATACCCGATGAGACACATCCCACTGGGTGTTCATCTGGAAGGTCTTTTCTTCAAAGAAGGAGAAAGTGACAGAGCACTAAAGATGGAAATAGTACAAACTTGGAAACAGGTTCATAAGAAAGGACGAGAGTCTCTGGGAAAACCGGACTGTGTCTCGGTGGAGCCTTATCTCCATTGGGTACAAACTAGAGCTCTCAAGCTAAAGATGCCTTATCCTCGTTACAGAATTCTTCCGCCGAGGGAAATTGTCATGTACTTCATGACGAAAACTGAAAGGCTTCAGGTTACTCTCAACAAAGTTCAAAAGGAAAGAAGATCTTGGAAGAACAAGTACCGCACCCTCGACGTAGAGTGTATCCAAATACAGCAATTACTGAAAGAGAAAGATGCTCTGATTGAAATTTTGGAGCAGCATGCTGTAGAGAATCAAGATGACCAAAGGAATTTGCTCGCTCCTTTCACCTGGAAAAGGAATGACAACCCGACAACGGCCCAAGCGCCCCGGTCAAAGAAGAGGACTCGGGACCCATTAGTTTAGGTTTCTGTTTCTGCACTTTATAATCTACTGTATTTCCATTTCTGTAATCCTTTGGAATTCAATAAAAAGGGGTTTCCCCACTGTTTGATATTTGCAATCTAATTGTCGAAGTTTATTTTAATTAAACCTAAAAATAATTAATATAATCATTGCATTCATCATTCTCACATCGCGTATTCTCCTTACCTACGAATCTCACGTTTGTGTCTCGATTCTAGAGTCAAACTGTCTCATTCGTATAATACTCGGGCCAATCGTCAGAAAAGGATGGATGATCTTGAGGAAGAAAATAGAGAGTTGAAAGAAGAGATCGACGCTCTAAGAGAGGATATGAGAAAGCTTCGTAACGACATGCAAGCCATGGCAGAAGCTCAGCTACAAAGAACTGTGATCTCAGATATCACCTCAACGCCCATCATAGAAAAGTATGATCCTAGGTATCAGATGCCGAAAGATCGTCCTTGGGGCATGCCTGTTAACTATATCCCGGAAGGATATGTTCCGCCGATCACTGAAGATCAGGGAATCGCAACAGAAGCCGCTGGGCCTAAAGGTTACAAACTTCGGGAAAGCGAAGATGCCAGGGGCATACTCAAGGCTCCTGAAGGTTACAAACTTCGGGAGGCGCCAAGACTTACTGCCGTAGTCACGGTACCACCCCCTGTGGTGCACACTGTCCCGGAAGGACAGATTCCACAGACACCTTCTGATAAGAAGGAAACTATGTTTGACAGAATGGATGAATTCCAGGAGCAGTTCTTGGAAATGCAGAAAGAGCTGCAAGCCATTCGCGGTCAGGATCTATTTGGAAAGGACGCCGCAGACCTCTGCTTGGTCCCAAATGTGAAAGTCCCGCACAAGTTCCAAGTGCCCGACTTTGAAAAATACAAGGGTAACTCTTGCCCTCAGAGCCATCTGGTGATGTACGCTCGGCGGATGTCAGCCCAGACGGAGAATCAGGACCTGCTGATTCACTACTTCCAGGATAGTTTAACCGGTGCCGCACTCAAATGGTACATGGGTTTAAACCGTACTACGATCAGTACATTCAGAGATCTTGGTACTGCCTTCGTCCAACAATACAAGTACAATTTGGACATGGCACCCGACAGAGATCAACTCAGATCAATGTCGCAAAAGGACAAGGAAACCTTTAAGGAGTATGCTCAAAGGTGGCGTGAAATTGCCGCTCAAATTTGTCCACCTCTTGAGGAAAAAGAGATGACAAAAATCTTCTTAAAGACCTTAAGCTCATTTTACTATGACCGAATAATTGCCAGTGCACCCAGTGATTTCACCGAAATGGTCGGCATGGGTGTACGTCTTGAGGAAGCCGTCCGAGAAGGACGTTTGGTAAAAGACACTAGATCAACGAGCGGTACTAAAAATATGGTAGTGCTCCCTCTAAGAAAAAATAGCAAGATATTGGGAATATCTCTCTCGGAAAGCAAAGGCGTCGTTATCAGCCAGTAGCAGCTTTTACTCCTGCTATCGGCCCCGCGCCTGTTCCTATGTATCAACCTCAGATTGCGCAGAGCCAACCTGACCAACAAAGGACACAACAGCCTCTTCAGCAGGCTCGTCCTCCATATAACAACAACCGTACAACATGGCCACCAGGATTTGATCCTATACCTGTAACGTACGCAGAGTTGTTTCCGTTACTGCTAGCCAAGGGGCACATCCAGACTAAGTCTCCCCTTTCAGTTCCGGAAAATCCG